>JAUPFT010000001.1:10790959-11193459 GCA_036936625.1 Parnassius smintheus behrii | reverse complement strand
TAATTGAGCCCTGTACTCTGAAACATGATCAAACTTACGAAGACCGAAAATAAAACGTATACACAAATTTTGAACACGTTCCAGTTTGTTCAACAGCTCCTCTGAAGCATCCAAAAAACTAACATCAGCGTAGTCAATGAGAGAAAGAAGAAGTGCTTGAGCTAAGGTTATCTTAGTTTTTAACGGTAAAAACATCTGGAGACGCTTGAGAGATTGAAAAGAGTAGTTCACTTTTCTGCTAATCATATTAATGTGAGCGACCCAAGACAAATTATTATCAAAAATAACACCTAAGTTCTTAGCGGTCTCTGTATATGGAATTTGAGTATTATCATAAATAACTGCAGGGATCTTCGAACGATCTAATAAATTAAGCATATATGAGCTGCCGATAATCATTACTTGGGATTTAGCAGGGTTAACACGAAGACCAAACGATTTTGCCCAACTGCTTATGCTACTTAAGTCAGCATTCATCTTATTAATAGCCTCATCTATATCTTGGACTTTGAAATGACGGTATAATTGCAAGTCATCAGCATAGAGATGATAATGAGAGGAGAGAACAGTAGTGAGAGCATTAATAAAAATAGAGAAGAGAAGTGGGGAAAGAACACCACCCTGAGGAACACCCGCCGTAAGATCACACCACTCGGAGAAATCCTCCTCATGGCGGACACACTGCGAGCGACCCCTAAGGTAAGAATTAAACCAAGTGATTACTGATGGTGAAATGTTTAAGGACGCAAGAATACCAAGAAGTATGTCATAATCAACGGAATTAAATGCACTGCTAAAATCCAATAATGTTAAAACAGTGAGAAGTCTTTTGTCCATGGCCCAGCGAATATCATCAGACACTTTAATCAGAGCGCTGACTGTGCTATGGCCTGGACGAAAACCAGATTGAAAAGGACTCAGCAGGCTGTGAACAGTTAGGAATTGAGATAGTTGCCTCTGAACTATATTTTCTAGTACTTTAGATAAGATCGGAAGAATGGAAATGGGGCGGAATTGGGATAAAGATTTAGGATTAGAAGTTTTTGGAAGGGGAATGACGAATGCTTTTTTCCAGCAAGTCGGAAAGGAGCTCGTCTCAAGCGAAGAAGAGATAATGTGAGTGATAATAGGGACAAGTTCATTAGTGATAGGTTTAATCATTTGCATACAAAGATTGTCATAGCCAATAGCTTTAGTGGAAATGGCTAAAAGGCATTTTTTTATGTCACCATCAGTAACTTTACTGAAATTAAAAGGAGAACACAGCGGTTTAGGAATATTGGAGAGAAGATTAAGTGTAGTAGACTTAATAGAGTCATCAATAGAAATCGGAGGCTCAGAAAAGTGCCGGTTGAGTGCAGTCAAATCAAACGAGATATTAGAATCAATATATGATTTGCCAATACCCAGGGTTCTAAAAAATTTCCACATCTGAGCGGAATGAGAATTTTCAACCTCATTATAAATATGTCTCCTCTTAGCATCACGACACATCTTACTACAGCGATTACGCAGTTTTTTATATGTGAATAAATTTTCATTAGTAGGGTGCTTCTTATAACGCCTCTTAGCTTTATCTCTTTTGGCCATTACTGCTTTTATAGACTCTGAAAGCCAGGGGGCTGGAAAGTGTTTAACCCTGACTCGCTTAAGAGGTGCATGTGTATCGAATAGTTTTAAAATGAGGTGATTAGAAGCATAAACCTTATGATTAACATCTTCGGAATTTAGAACAGGGGACCAGTCAATATTATTTACATCATCTCTCAAACGCTCCAGGTTAATTGATTTAAAGCTTCTTAGGAGTAAGAATTTCGATTTACGCCTAGGACGTTGAATTTTATAGGAGAGGAAGATAAGATCGTGGTAAGAGAAAGACGCAGATAGTTGTCCATGGGAAGCAACCCGGTCAGCATCAGAAACAAGAATAAGGTCTAAAAGAGAAGGGGTATTATTAGGCGAATGGTGAGTAGCAGAAAGAGGAAGAATATGTTAATTAAAAGATGACACCAGGGAGAGCAGTTTTTTGCTACGAGAATCGTTCTTTAACAGGCATGTGTTAAAGTCACCTAAAATAATGGTATTATCATAAAGCGGAGTTAGATTTACAAGTTTTTCTTCCAAAGAAGAAAAATAATTTATATTGCGAGAGGGGGGATAGTAGACCCCAAGCAAAGTCCTAGAATGATTAATAGTAATTTCAATAAATAAATGTTCAGCAAAATTTGTGTATATATTGGGTGAATGATCAACTATTTTATAAGGAATGTCAGCTCTCAAATAGATTGCCACTCCACCATAACCTTTGCCGACCCTGTCATTACGTATAAGTTGAAAACCAGGGAGACAATACTGTACCGACGGAAGTTCAGGCTTTAGAAAAGTTTCAGAAACAAGTATGGCATCAACATATTTAGAATCGAAGGTTGATAAAAGATCAGCGTAATGAGCATGAATGCTTTGAGCGTTAATATGGACTATATTAAGATTTTTACTATAATTACAGAATACGGCTACTAGTTGATCATGTAAATGAGTGGAATCATCGCTTAAGGCGCTTTTATAGGTCTTATCGGATGAGCTAGAAGAAGAGCAAGAAAAATAACTATCATCAAATTCTAAAATATCACACATGCTAATCAAAACTATAACATAAACTAAGCTATAACAAAATCAATAAAAATTAAATATATACCTGTATAATGTATAACAAATAAATATTATATAAGTCTGGATATAATACCTACAAATTAAATAATAATATGTTATGAACTATTATTAAAATAAAATTGCCAACAATTATGCACTTAACAAAACATTTCTTTCATACCTGCCGGCAGTGGCATCGGTAGAATTATATATTTAGATAACTTACTTAAGACTAATTAATATAATAAAAAAAAATATAGAAAAAGCACAGTCTTACCATAAATAATAAGACAGATAAATATTATCTACGGATCTGGTCCGGCAAAAAGACTAGTAGTATAAGCAAATCAAATGACAGCATGACAGATATTAATAGCTGTCACTATGATTTATTTAATCACTTATGTCATTGTGTCACATAATAAAATTATGAAGGTAAATTATTATAATATTAGAGATAACTACGAACTACGATGTTTCAGTTAACACACAAAAATTGAAGAGATGCAACACTATGCAAATGGAGACTACACAAAAATACAAATAAATTGTGGTAAATAAACACTAAGCGAAGACACTATCTCTTGCCTGCGGTGCCAGTACGTCGACTTTTGGAAGCTCCAGTTGGTTCCCTGACCGCGGTCGTTGTCTTCGACTTCGACACAGGAGGCTCAACGATTTTATCGAGTTCGATCACAGAGCTAATGCGATGTCGAACGCCACCGCTACCCAGTACAAAAACAAAGCCTTCACGTGTCCAGCAATTCGATATTCCATATCTCCGTCGAGCTGCCATAAAGGCTTCATGTCGAGTTTTAGTTAAAAACTCCGACAGAGTGATACCAGTGCCCTTCAAACACGTCTTAGCTTGCCAGATGCCAGAGAGCCAGAAGAAATTTTTCATGAAGATGTAATAAGTAAATGGAATTTAAGAAACACTTAAAAAAATAAAAAGCTCCTGGCCGATCAAAGTGATAATTTTCGAACACACTGACATGGGCACAGGAGTTCTTATTCGTATTTTTCACCAATCCATAATAGTCCACTACTGGACACGGGATTTGCCTTGGTCTTTATGATTTGTTGGCGGGCTGAGAATCCGCAGTAGCAGTCGTACCTGACATTTGACTGGCAATAGAGAGCAGTATCTAATGTAGTATAACACCACGCTGTAGTTAAATTTTGTGAATTTTTCGCCTCATTATTCGTGTTAAATTTTATTCCTCGTAAGTCTAATTTCAGTTATAAAAATAAATAATAATAGTAACTTGGCGCTACATGTTGTATGGTTGAGCTCAGTTAAACCGGATTCCTTTATGGCAGCCTTGGAAATACTCGATGTGTGATTACGGGAATTACCATGAAGCAACAACACTCCTTTCTAAAAAAAAATTAGAAGTTTTTGTTTAATAGCGTCATGCATTGGATGTAGCAAGAAAGCAAAGTAATTGCTTGTCACTGTTGTGTTGCGTTCTTTAAAATCCACCAGTAATAATAAGTCATAATATTTTTGCGAGATTTAGTCACCTTTGCTTTATTGGCCGCGGTGAGCTTGGATGACGTCCCTCCATCATTTTTTACAAGGGATCATAATATAGAATCATGATTTCTTCACCCGTAATAACTGAACCCATAACTTATTTCTGTCGGCCTTCACAAAAAATGTAGAGATTCGAGGATAGATGTAGATGTCTATGGGCATCGCAGCAACCACTTACCATCAGGTGGACTGTGTGCTTGTTTGTAACCCTATTCTATAAAAAAAGGATAAAACTGAGTACAGCTCTTAACTCGTTCTTGTATTTGAGCAGTGGAAAGAAATTTTAGGACCACCTAACACTGACCTTATTCATATGCAAATGTCCATGTAGGATTCTAAACACTGTTGTTTTAGAAAGTCGGTCAGATCAACCTAGGCGCGGTTCATCATAAATTGATTCTCTTCCCAAACAAAATTTATTTCGGCCATTCTTTTGAAAATTCTCGTTCTTAGCATCCAAATTTTATTTATTTTCCACTGGTGTATTCCCCTCTTTTGCTAAAATGTTTATCACAGCTCAGTAACCGATTTTATGCATTTCCAGATGTTTAATCAACAGTCTAACTTTATTAGAATTTATTACTGTAACCAAATAAAATATTTTTTAATTTTTTGTGCGTAGGTAATTAAATGTCCATTAATTGAATGATATGAAAGTTTTGTATCTCTGATTTATCTAATGTGGGTAATCCAGACAGTTTTGGATTTACCTATTATGTTATGATTGTAGCACCAACAGGTCTGCTCGACCAGGGAAGGACCATGCTCTCACGGAATACCAACCTAAAATAGCAGCTGAATGCTGCTGTATTTATTATGGTAGTTATAGAGAACCAAAGAAACTTTTTGCTTGAAACGAGACATTTCATATTAACACTCAGGGTTGGGAACGCATCTGCATTTTGGTGCTGTATTAAAGATACATGTAGATGTCTATGGGCCACAGCATCCACCTACCACCAGGTGGACTCTCTGCTTTGCGTTTACGTATGCATCCGCCTAATTTGACGATTAGGACAAATCCTCTATGCAGTGCCAGATGCACATGAGCAACAGTGGACTTTTACCGGAGCATGACACCACCTGCGTGTTCAAAGAAACGCCTCTTTTAATTTTCCCATGGTGAGACTTTCACATAAAGTACTCACCAGTAAATCCTTACCCTGAAATTTGTTTAAATCTATTTAACCGTATATTCATGATTGAGTGACATATTTCTAATCATATTTACAAACTTTTGCATGCTCGTATACCTAACTTAAGTCTTGATTTTTCTTATCGTTTCTTAATATTTAAATTTTGAACCATGCACATCTACATTTATCCTCGATTAGGAATCAAAATGCAGATGCATTGTCAACCTTGAGGCCTAAGATGAAATGCCTCGTACCCAACCCAAAGTACGAATACAGTATTAAGCAGCTATTTTACGCTGATATTATTCTGTGAGCACGTGGTTTACCGCGGTTGACCGCGGCCGACCCATTCACTTCACATTCACTATGCACTTCTGCAACCATTGTAAAAAACTAAATGAATTGCACAAAAAGAGTTCTCCAGTCCCGAAACAGTTACGAATAACTAAATATCCTGTACGCCAAGCCATGCTCACTTTCGATCGCGCAATACCAACCTTACGCCCGCCAAGTAGTGATCGAATTAGATCAGAATTATGTAAACATGTCTACCTATGAAAAAACTATTTTTTCGTTTTAAACAAAACCAAAGACACTATGCAATAGATATTAGTATCAAAGACAAAGATATGCTCTTTTATTTTAAACCATAACCTGGCAATGTTTTTTAGAAAAAAAAAAAAAGAAAGCACTCTGAACTTCCGGCGTTCCACGTGTCACTTTGATGAAGTTGCTCTGTCTTTTTTATAGAATTTTATATTTGTGTCTGGACTAAAAACGAAAGTATTATACTTTTTACATTTCTTGTAATATAGTCAACACGTAGATATATAATTTGTGGTATAAAAAGTGAAAAGAAAATTGCCAAAAGTACTTCAAATTCCGAAAGGCCTGTTTTGGCGGGCGGGTTATAAATGTGTTATTTTTCAAATTCTCATTTATTTTTAGTGTAAAATGTAAGTAAAAATAGTTTTCCTACATATTTTGAAATAACATGACGTTGTATTTATTTCAAATTCACACGAACATATTTTAGAAATATTGTTCGAAATGTCACAGATAAAATATTATTTTATTTTTTTTTTAATTTTTTAATATTTTAATATTTTGGTATGAGTAACGAATGGAAACACATAAAACATAAAATATACATATTTCCAAACAATTTCATATAAATTTCTCCAAAAACAAAGGTGTAGAATTCAAATTAGTAGTAATTTTGTCACTAAAATTGAAGTTTATACTACTATTATGCTATACAGTGTAATTTATATACTTTATTACAATTTCTAGCAACCAAAAATAATTTTATTCGATAGTTTATACATTCAACAAGACTTCCTGTAAGTTTTATCCATAAATATTGTCTCAAAGTGAAAATATAGCAAAATTTGCAATATTGCAAAAAATTTCCTAACCTAGAAATTTTCCCGCCAAAAAGGTCCCGAGTGAACGGGAGTGTAACATGTCGCGCGCTGTCAGAGCGTAGAGGTATAAAGGTACATACATTTCGAGAATTCGAACCTATGTCTCACAACGCCGCAGTCAATTGTTTAGCCACTGGTCTTATGACACATATATGTAGACGTTGTCACGTTTGTTTTCGTTGCGCATAATTTATACAATATCCGTGTGTGGAATAGAGATAGAGATAATAAATCGACAAATTTTCCGAAAAACAACACAACAAAGGAAACGAGACCCTTATCATTCCTCGACGGATTTTATTATTTTCATGCTACACTTTGGAGATTACAATCTGTGAATTGTTTTGAAGTAAAATAATTGTGGATATCAAAAACAGATGTAACAAAATGTCGTCCTGATATTCACAGGAGGCAAGTATACCGGAGTTGCGTTTACTTAAATATCATTTTTAAAACAACTTATAAAAAAACATTTAAATCTTAATAATACATTTTCTGTGCCTGTTAAACAACAAAAAATGTCATTTGTTAATGATATTACTCAAATGATATATCGAACTCGCTATTAAATAACGCCATTCTTTCTGTCCAGTCGTTTGTCCGATGGGCGCGCAGATGTTTTTCTGTTTAGAGGAGATTAATTTTTTCTTAAGTTTCAGTTTTGCGTATTTCCCATCCGGAGAGTATAGAAAGCCCGTATAATTTAATTTATTTTAAGAAGTCCTCAGAAATGACAACTGACAACGTACATGTATTTTATTTATTTAAGCTTTACCTTAAATAAAAGGCGGAATTACCTTCTATCATTCTATCCCAGACAACCCTCGGCGTAGCGATCTGTAATAATACGCGTAAAAGAAAAAAACGTTAGCAATAAAATTAGCATCATAAAATAGTAATTGACTTATTGAATTAAAAAATGAATTAAATATATATATATATATATATATATATATATATATATATATATATATATATATATATATATATATATATATATATATATTTCATATATGTGTGTGTGTGTGTGTTAACACGCACCTTGAAGAAGTCCGGGATATAGGTACCAGACAATGATAGGGCATTCTACTCCTTGGTTGGGCGCATTATAAAATTCGGAATGTCCACCAAGTGTGGATGGTAACCTCCAGTACACCTCGTTCTCCGATAGGCGAATGGAGATGGCGGTATGAGCTTATGAAGCTCATAAACACACTCACCCAATTACGATCTGTAGAAGACCGACAAATAAGCAAGATGGCAGTGAAGCTTAGTTTCCACTTGCTTTTTGTCGCCCATAAGCCTCTTGGCACTGAGTTCCACTGAGTCGAGTGCGGCATGTTGATATTTTCCTGAGCTATCCGAAAATCTAAAAGAGAGAAAAAGAGCAGAAGAACA
Organism: Parnassius smintheus behrii; assembly: GCA_036936625.1. NCBI lineage: Eukaryota > Metazoa > Arthropoda > Insecta > Lepidoptera > Papilionidae > Parnassius > Parnassius smintheus. The sequence continues at coordinate 11,185,309 of JAUPFT010000001.1, read as the reverse complement.
CAAAAGCTCTCCGATCACACTCCTAATCTCATGGCTGTTAGACGGGAGATGAGGCTGCAATCGTCGACAGATTTGACAGCATACAGGCAACTGAACAGACAGATCTCCAAATGCAAGCGGCGAGACTTACGCAAATTTAATACTGCTCGTATTGAAGAAGCGATTGAGCGGAACCAGGGCTCCAAAGTCTTTGCCAGAGATCTGTCTGCCAGTAAGAGCCAACGGTCGAAGCTGAAGACTGTTTGTGGCAGCATCGTTTCCGGGACACCTGAGATTCTGAGTGAGATTGAGAGGTTCATACGGTAGGTGGACTGTATGCTCGATTGTCGCCATTATTCTATAAAAAAAACCCTTCTTATACCTCAAGCTCAAGAATGAATACACCTCTGCATTTTAATTGTTAATCGCGGCTTAATATAGATGTTTAGAGTCCACAGCATCCACTTACCATCAATTAGACTGTGTGTTCATATGCCGCCTTATTTAATGAAAAACTTGTTTTATTTTAACGACTGGGTTTTTCATCTAATATTTAAATTAAAATATTAGATGTAGTGACCACATCACTTAATATTATTATACTTGATAGTCCATAATGCAGATTATTAACGGCGACAATATTTAAACAATCACGCGAAAACTATGCTAAGAACGGTCACACTTATCATTGTTTTTTCTCTGATCGTAAAGTTTCATCAATTCAGGTTCCGCTATTCCGAAAATATACCGGGACCGAGAGGCAAACAGATTTAAAATAAAATATTGTTCTTGCCGCAACCACCGAAATTAGAAAAAGCCAAATATTTCGATTCTTATTCGACTTAATATATCTAAGGAGCTCTTTATCTTGAACTAGTAAAAAACATGTTCTGCAGCGAATTTATCATCTTGCATTTTCTTCAAATAAGAATAAAACAATGCAGACACGTTATCATTGAGGATTAAATGCAATCCGTTTTATCTCCCTGCCAATAAAATTACACCATATGAAGTCAATCTTTATTTATTAGATAATTTTAGCAGCATTCTCACATTTTCCTTCTTCCTTAAAATACTTTTTTAATCTACTGCTGGATCAAGGCTTTATTTAGAATACTCGAATTGTATACATACACATTTTCTCTTGAATAGGTATTGGGATTTGCCAGTTTCTATGGCAAATATTCTTATAACAATGTGAATATTTCGAATATATCCTACAGAAAATGAATGGAATACGATCATCAGAACCGTTCGCAATTATAGTCCTTTTCCCCAATTTTTTTTTATCTTTAGACTGAATAGTGTATCTCAGGCTTCAAGGATGACAACGCATCTGCAAATTGATTCTTTGATAACAGATCATTTTTATACCTTGAAGTAAAAAACGAAATTATAGTCCACTTGATGGCTACTAAAGTCCAGCGATATCTACGGCCAAATTTAAACAAAAAAGACTGCACATTGAATAAAATTAAATTTACGGATTCTGAAACTCCGAAATTCCAAAACTACGGGATTTAAAAATAAGTAAAATCAGTTGAATAAACGCGAAAGAATCCGTAAATTTAGTTTTATTTAATGTGTAGTGTTCGCGTAAATTTAAGAAATCATTAAAAAAGACTGCAGATGCGTAATCACCTCTGAGTACTAAGAGGAATGCCTTAGAGTCTGTAATTATGAACCGTAATGAGAAGACGTCAGTGCAAGAGTGCTACTGGGTGGCTAAAAGTCGGTAAGAGGGTGGGCTCTACCCAGACGGAATCCTAGGTGTAAAACACCTACCACGTAGCAATCTATATGTAAGATGTAGACCTGTCACTGTATTTGCACTGCTCATTGTACCTATGGCTATTATCAGGCATCATTTTCATCCCTTAAGACTGGGTGTTTATTTATACGCAATTTATGTATAACATTTTCATGGTTAAAAGAAAAATTGTAGTTTAGATAAAATAATATCGCATTTAAAAATATCCTCATATCATTTTATCAAACAGAAAAGGAATCATTAATAAAATACAAAGAAGGTTTAGAGACCGTTTGCCATCGAGAGGCAATTCTATATATCTTAATGCATTCCAACAAAAGAGACTTTCCTATAATTCGAGAGAATGTGGGTTCAATGTGGTCAGTGATTGCAATTGATTTAAACGTGTGTGCATTCGAAACTCAAGATTTTTTCAATGGGGAACTCAATGGTTTCGCAGATCTTTATTTTACTAGTGTTTACACAGCAATCCTTTTTTAGTTATGATCCCAAAACTTTAAATATAAATTATCAACTCTACTTACACTCTACTTAACAACTGTACTCTGAATGAATTTACAAAGGCCGCTTATTGTAAAATATCTTTAGATTGTGCGTAATATAGTTATATTATGTTTGTTCTAGTTTCTTAGTTTATTGCACTATTGTACTATTGTGTATTCTACTGTAACTGCACTATTGTATTAGGTAATACACCTATGATGATAGTTGTAAGTGGTAAACAAATAAAAAAATAAATAAATAAAGTTCAACCACTTGTTTTTGCCTAAATAAATAAAAAAATGGTTTTGCTTAAAGATGCCAGGGTTCTTTTGCATTTTTCCTTGTGTGTTTTAAATACAGATTTTCTTTTTCCTCTCCATCAGACTATAAACGTCTACTGACGAAGTACGACTTTCCACGTGTAAGGAGAATCACCTTAATCACCCTGCTTAGCGGGTGTATTGGAGATTGTTGTACTAGATACCTCACACCATTGACACGCGCCGGCGTATTTATTTTTAACGTCATGTTGAGCTCTCGATGATTAGATGTAATGTCTAGGTATCAGTAAAACAGTCACCATATGAAGCAAAGTAGCATTATGTAGCTATTTTACGTTGGTTTTCTGTGCAAGCGTGGTACTTTTTCCTATCATACTGCAGCCATATTGTGTTACTCGTATTACACATATAAATAAGGCTTAAGATGCCAGCTTGAAATTGTACTAGCTTTTTTACCGTTCTTGTTTTCGTAATTAAGGCCCCTTACATAAAATTCTTAAATTAAGACTAAATTATTCGCGGTGCAACGAAAATGTACGGGCTTTGTTCCTTGGTAAATTATTACAATTTGTCTCTAAGGCAGAAAAGAATCAGCTCCCAGTTACTAGCTGCAATGATCGACGTAGACACAGTAACCAGACGCAGAAACAATACCACACCAATAGACTCTACTGTATGTTTCACAAATATATTAATGTTTTCGAGAAGTTAAATTGAATCTTTTCGTATAGCTTCTTATAATACTGCCTTTGAAATAGAAAGAGATAATGGGTACTTTATATGGAAAAGGTGAAAAGAACATACAATGTATAAAACTATTATTTACGGATTTTATCGCGTTTAATTACTTTTAATTTATTTTTATTATTATCCCGACGTTTCGGGTGCTTTACAGCGCCCATGGTCACGGGGGGGACTGAGATGTTTGACGTCCCAATGTCATAGTTAGTCCGGCTACCTTCAGTTTTTTAATATTAATTTTTGGTCCGATTTACGCAAAACGAGCTTATAGTATCATGAAGTCTTGCAGTGGTATGCTTGGGTTTGGGTTTAATTTTGTTAATTATAGGATCCCAAGCAGATGGTAGCACCCAACCATCTTCTCTATTGAAATTTGGATGTTTTTTAATTTCAATAGCCTCGCGTATCATCCTTGGTAGGAATCGGTGTTCTTTTGCGAGAATTTGTGGTTTATCAAATCTAATGTAATGGTGGGGACGATCTTGAACATGTTCGCAGACTGCAGACTTCCCAGAGCGTCGGTGCTTCACATCAGCTATATGTTCCTTCACGCGGGTTTTTATAGATCTCTTTGTTTGACCTATGTAAGAGAGACCACATTCACAATCTAGCTTATACACACCTGCATCTTGTAGAGGAATATTACATTTGATGGATGGTAAAAATTGACTAATCTTCTTCAGCGGCTTGTAGTATGTCTTAATGGACGCTCGCTTCAAGATGTAGCCAATCTTGTCCGTGACTCCTCTAACATATGGTAGTAGAGCAGGCGCGCGCTCGACTGTGGCCGGCTTCACTCGTTCACTGTGACGTAGGCGCGGGACCCGAAGCTTGTTGTCTTGCAATACTTGCTCGACGTGCTGAAGCTCCGCGGCCAGATGTTTTCTGTCACAGATCCCTCGTGCTCTCTGAAACAAAGATTTACCCACGGTAGCTAACTGTGAAGGATGATGGTGAGATTCACCATTTAGATATCGGTTGGTATGGGTCTTTTTCCTATACACAGTGTGACCAATAGTGTTATCAGGATTTCGGATGACTAAAACATCTAGGAAAGCTAAAGAATTATTTGCCTCTAACTCCATTGTGAATTGTATTTTAGAGTTTATGGAGTTAAGGTGGTCTAAAAATGCAGTTACTTTGTTAGATGGTAAAATTGTGAAGGTGTCGTCTACGTACCGCTTGTAGAACCTTGGATTTACAGGAGCAGTAAGAAGGGCTTTCTCCTCAAAGTCCTCCATGAATATGTCGGCGACTATGGGAGACACAGGTGAGCCCATCGCCACACCATCTACTTGCTTGTAGAACTCCTCCTTCCACAATAGATAGCCAGATGTGAGGCAATGTTCAAGTAGTATTGCATATTCTTGAGGCATGTTATTTTCTTCTAGCTTCCTAGTTACAATTGAGATGCAGTCCACAATAGGTAGGCATGTAAATAGTGACTGAACATCAAAACTGACCATAGTTTCATTGTTAGCGAGATGTAGGTCTTTTATCTCACTCACAAAATGGTATGAATCCTTTGTGTGTGCTCTGGTATGTCCTCTTAGTGGTGATAGTATTTTTGCTAAGTATTGTGCCAGCTTATAAGTTGGTGAATCGATCTGGCTCACTATGGGACGTAGTGGAGCGTTTGGTTTGTGTATACCAGAGCACACACAAAGGATTCATACCATTTTGTGAGTGAGATAAAAGACCTACATCTCGCTAACAATGAAACTATGGTCAGTTTTGATGTTCAGTCACTATTTACATGCCTACCTATTGTGGACTGCATCTCAATTGTAACTAGGAAGCTAGAAGAAAATAACATGCCTCAAGAATATGCAATACTACTTGAACATTGCCTCACATCTGGCTATCTATTGTGGAAGGAGGAGTTCTACAAGCAAGTAGATGGTGTGGCGATGGGCTCACCTGTGTCTCCCATAGTCGCCGACATATTCATGGAGGACTTTGAGGAGAAAGCCCTTCTTACTGCTCCTGTAAATCCAAGGTTCTACAAGCGGTACGTAGACGACACCTTCACAATTTTACCATCTAACAAAGTAACTGCATTTTTAGACCACCTTAACTCCATAAACTCTAAAATACAATTCACAATGGAGTTAGAGGCAAATAATTCTTTAGCTTTCCTAGATGTTTTAGTCATCCGAAATCCTGATAACACTATTGGTCACACTGTGTATAGGAAAAAGACCCATACCAACCGATATCTAAATGGTGAATCTCACCATCATCCTTCACAGTTAGCTACCGTGGGTAAATCTTTGTTTCAGAGAGCACGAGGGATCTGTGACAGAAAACATCTGGCCGCGGAGCTTCAGCACGTCGAGCAAGTATTGCAAGACAACAAGCTTCGGGTCCCGCGCCTACGTCACAGTGAACGAGTGAAGCCGGCCACAGTCGAGCGCGCGCCTGCTCTACTACCATATGTTAGAGGAGTCACGGACAAGATTGGCTACATCTTGAAGCGAGCGTCCATTAAGACATACTACAAGCCGCTGAAGAAGATTAGTCAATTTTTACCATCCATCAAATGTAATATTCCTCTACAAGATGCAGGTGTGTATAAGCTAGATTGTGAATGTGGTCTCTCTTACATAGGTCAAACAAAGAGATCTATAAAAACCCGCGTGAAGGAACATATAGCTGATGTGAAGCACCGACGCTCTGGGAAGTCTGCAGTCTGCGAACATGTTCAAGATCGTCCCCACCATTACATTAGATTTGATAAACCACAAATTCTCGCAAAAGAACACCGATTCCTACCAAGGATGATACGCGAGGCTATTGAAATTAAAAAACATCCAAATTTCAATAGAGAAGATGGTTGGGTGCTACCATCTGCTTGGGATCCTATAATTAACAAAATTAAACCCAAACCCAAGCATACCACTGCAAGACTTCATGATACTATAAGCTCGTTTTGCGTAAATCGGACCAAAAATTAATATTAAAAAACTGAAGGTAGCCGGACTAACTATGACATTGGGACGTCAAACATCTCAGTCCCCCCCGTGACCATGGGCGCTGTAAAGCACCCGAAACGTCGGGATAATAATAAAAATAAATTAAAAGTAATTAAACGCGATAAAATCCGTAAATAATAGTTTTATTCAATGTGTAGTGTTCGCGTAAATTTAAGAAATCATAACATACAATGTAATTTAAAACAATTTAATTTTAAGTTCTCGCAGAATTATATTACTTAATAATATGTAAAATTTAAATTTGTAGCTAGTTCTTTCCTAGCAGTAGATCTTAACTATCTAGAAGACAAGCATCTCTTAATTTTGTTAGAAAGGAATGCAATTACTGACCACTTTCAGTCATCTTATGTTAAATGAAAGCATCGAATCTATTGTATGCGGCATTGAATTACATTGAATCGTCCCCCAGCTGCTAGCAATCTACACGCTGATTTTTCAATTAAATTCCATTCACTATCGGAATATTTTTTAACTATAGCAAGTTTTCAAAGACTTTTTTTTAATTCTAAATAATTTCGTTACGCTAAGAGGCAATTCACCATAGAATTTTCATCACACTTACCACATGGTGTGGTTCTAATCAAATGTTTGTCAATATTAAATAAAAGAAGATGCTAAAACGCAAAATTATGTTCTAAGAATATAAAAAAAACACATAAGAAATAAATGAATAGCAAAAAACATTTATAAAATTAATTTTTCTTTCAGATACTGCAAAAACAAGGAAATAAAATTTTAATAAAATCAAACCCATCAATTTGTTACATTACTCAATTTATGTGATATAATAGCTTGCCACGAGATTTACCTTTGTACGAAAACTAGAATACAATATGTTACTTCGTATTGACATAAGTATGTAATTCTAAGAAAGAAACGTAATATTTTTATAAAAATGTTTTTTTTAATTAAGGTACTCCAAAGTAAGGGATTGTCCTGCCCTTTAATATCACCTGTTGAAAGGACCTGTTTTTTAATTTCACGCGATGACTTAGTCCGAATTCAAAATTAATTACGCATACAATTATAAAATGTTAAAAATCAAAAACTATAGGAAAACGTAAAAGAGCTACGCTGCGGTTGAGTTGTGGCTATAGGGCGAATGGGTATGCATGACTGTGGAAAAATCTCGCTCGCAGCTGCTGTACTTCGTATTGTGCGTAGACAGAGTGGCTTTTCATTTGGTTTACTTGCTTCAAAATGCACAGATGGGTTGATAGCTTGTCTGTCACTCCCATGTTATGAAAAAAAAGCTTTCCATTATCAGTTCAGTCTATTATCTTATTCTATATTATATATCTTTTCCTTTTATATATGTTTGCTTATATTGTGTTAAAATATCAACTACTATATATCATCCCATATGTCGCAATGAGTTAACGGAGGCCTCCTAATAACAAACTGAGAAGGAAAAATGCGGTGCATAGTTGCCAAGCTTGGTAGGCGGATTTGTCCGCTTGGCAAATATGCCACATACCCACCTTATTAGGCTAGCTAGTATTGACTTTTTGTTTGGCAGTGAACTTTAATGATAGCCTTTAATGTATGAATGAATAAATATTGCATGCTTTAAGTGCAAAGTGGATAGGCATGTTCTCATAGCACCTAAAAATCAAGAATTCAACGTTTTGTCGCATGAAATCGTATCTAACAATCATATTGAACATATAAATGATATAAAAAGCACATTTTTAGAAAGATAAATGATTTTTAAACTTACGAGTATATTTTTTTTCAATCGATTAATTGCTATTTTTAAATTAAAAAGTTGTTGTAGTGGCTTATGTTGTAGATTATCAAGTCCGCATGGAGCGGTAAACGCGATAACTTTTGAAAATATCAATTATTCAACTCAATCTTTTTTTTCAAACTTTTCATCTTCATTTTGTTTTGTTTAGTTATAATTATATTTTTGGCCAAGCAATTCCGAAATGTCCTTGAGCAGCCTTTTAATAATATATTTTACTGAATACTGGACTCAGTCCGGGCTGGGCCGCCGTCGTGAGTGTGTTACTTTATCGTAACGTAATGAAAAATGTTGACCGCTGTGAAAATACAAAATATTTTGAATAAAACTATTATTTACGGATTTTATCGCGTTTAATTACATTAATTTATTTTTATTATTATCCCGACGTTTCGGGTGCTTTACAGCGCCCATGGTCACGGGGGGGACTGAGATGTTTGACGTCCCAATGTCATAGTTAGTCCGGCTACCTTCAGTTTTTTAATATTAATTTTTTTTTAATTTTTGGTCCGATTTACGCAAATTTTTTGCGTTGTGTAGTGTTCGCGTAAATTTAAGAAATCATAATACAAAATATTCCTAATACCAAATATAATACAAACTTGACGAACGTAAGATATTATTATTATTTTTATAATCACAGATTTTCATTACAATACAATTCATTAAATGTACGAAGGAGTTATATACAAAATATAACTATACGTCTAGGATTTTACGGAGTGTCTTGAAGGTATATTTTAGTGAATATTAAATAAAAATACCGATTATGACTAGATGAAAACCTTTTTGAAAACGAATTAAAGTTGAAGTGAGAAAATATATTAACGAGTCAGGTACAAAGCCTGCTTTTTATGATAATGCCTGAGTAAAAATACCCAAAAATTAAACAATAATGTAGTAGATTTCTGATCGCTTTTAGTTAATTCTGTCAAATTTTCCATACCGAGCTTCGGAAAATTATCCATTGTAGGGATGAGAATAATATCGGCAGAGACACTCCGGGCGGCAGGCAACAGAGTCGTTCTAGGTTTTAAAAATGATATCTTTTAAAATCAGGGGCGGCTCTGACGCGGTAATGGAGCCTGAACCGCCCCAACTTTAATCCCTCTAGCCCTCCACTCCGCTGGGTGAGCCTGAAACGTCGTCAGTTAGAGTGACTGAGAGAGTCGATGGCCTCTGGTGTCGGCCAGGGGTAAGGGAAAGGGAGGTAGGAGCGTCAGAGTGAAAGGTGTGGAGGGGTACAAGAGCGCTAGTAAAGGACGTCTTCTTCCTCCGCAGGGGAAAACGACTTCTGCCCCTCACACCCATAAATTGTTAACCAAAGGGTAGGACGATGATCCTCCAGACAAATCTTCACCATTCAGCAGCTGCTTCTGCCGTTGTGGAGATTTGCTTTGCAAAGACAATATTGACCTTGCCCTCATACAAGAGCCTTGCGTGGCTAATGGTCAAGTTCTGGGATTGTCGACTGCTGATCTTTTAGTCAGTACTAAAAGCAGTAGACGCAGAGCTTGTATAATTTACAATAAAAACATTGAAGTTTTATCTGTACCAGAGTACTGCAACGACGACCTGGTTATAGCCTTCATAAACCTCAAGGGATGTATATCTTCATCATTATTACAGCATTTCATAGTCTAATGCTGTTCATACGCCTCCAACAAGGAATGCCACAAAGCGCGGTCCTGAGCTACCTGTATCCATCGACTTCCTGCTTGTCTCACCAGGTCGTCACTTCATCGTATCTTACGTCTTACCCTTACCTTACGTTATATGATATATAACGTAAGGTAAGGTTAAGACTGATGATATAGGTGGCGGGTAAAGGGAGATAGGACAGCGAATTCGTTGTGGAATAAACGGAGAGAGATTTCGTTACGTTGTTTGTGTTGTCTCTGACTTTTATATACACTATATTGAAGTTTTAACATTACACTATATTGAAGCTAGTGAAACGTTTAACAGATCTAATGCACAAGCACGTGTAGTTTTGACGATTTTTAAAACAAACAGTCCGCTAAACTTATCAGTTTTTTCCAACCGCGGCTTGCGTACGCTCCCGCCAAAACTTGTAAAAGGTTACGCCGTAATGACAAAGTTAAAGATCTAGAGGACCATAGGGACTATGTGGACCATGCATCTAGATTTTACGCCATATGGTGGGAAATATCGTAACTAATCGGCATCTTTTCACGGGGTACAATATAGATCGTTTATTTCATTTTAAAATTAATGCATAATTACATATTAAAAAAATATATTGTTATAATTTTGAATAATGTCAACTTCAAGGAAAAATTGCTGGGCTTCAAGAAAAAGTTGAAAGACAAAGTTTTGATAAAAAAGTAGGTAAGCATTTTTTGTCTTAACTTTTTCTGGAAATAAATTAGGAATACAAATTAAAAGATATACTAAAAAGCTTTGTAACGTGGTGATTACTTACCACATATTATTTTATTGAAGTATTTTTTTAATATGGCACTTATTTCGGACATTATGTTACTGATATGATAATAATTGATAGTCAAGAAGTCAAAATTATTAAAGATACCTTTGATCTCAATGCCAGTGCAAGCCAAATTTATGAAAAAAAAATTGTTAGTTTTGGTGTCTTTTTATAGGATAGGACTAACAACCGAGCACAGTTCACTGACGGTAAGTAGATGTTCTGGCCTTTAAACATCTACATCTACATCTATCCTCAATTAAGGATCAAAATACACATGTGTTGTCACCCCCGAGGATTAAGCCTAATGCCTAGTTTCATAAACGGGTCTGCAGTTTTCCACATTTGGTGCATGCTTATTTTGGGGGTTGAGGGGCTAAATTGCTTCTCTTTTACAGGGAAGGACTACATATCTACAAAGACCAGCAGACTTTTCTTGCAGTCTTCTTATTTCTCGTTGTAGGTGGGTTTTTTTAAATAAAAAAGTGGTTTTAGTAGTTTATGGTGTAGATTTATCAAGTTTGCATGGAAGGGTAAACGTGATAACTTTTGAAAATATCAAATGGTCAACTCAAACTATTTTTTAATCTCTTCATCTATCATGTGGATAACCATGGAAGGTAAATGGCTGTTTAATTTTGTTTTGTTGAGATATAATTAATTTTTCGTCTGAGTAATTCCCAACATTTCAATGTCTTGAGTAGCCTTGTAGTAATATATTTTACTTAACACAAAAACCCTTTGAATAACTCCGGGCTCAGCTGCCGTCGTGGGAAGATTACTGTATTATTTGTTTATAGCGGGTCCTGATGAAAACTATCGATCGCTGTAGAAATACAAAATATTCCAAAAACAGAATTTAATACATACTTCGCCAAGGTAATAAATTATTATTATTTATATAATCACAGATTTCATTAAAATATATTTTTTCGCTAAAAGTACATAAGATTTATATATAAATATACTTATACGTCTTGGACCCTATGCAGTGTCCTGAAGGTCTACTTTGGTGAGTGATAAATTAAAATACTGGTTATTACTAGATGAAAAACTTTTTGAAAACGAAATAAAGTTGATAAAAAAATAAATATTAACAAGTCAGTTAAAAAGTCGAGTTTTTGCGATAATATCTGAGTACAAATACCTAAAAATTAAAGTAATACTAAAGTTTATCTCCGTTCTTTTTAGGTAATTCTGTTAAAAGTTTTTTTTCAATTAACAATAAAAAAATTGAATATCAATAATAAAAACATAGTAAAACTTAAAAAATAATATTTTATATAAAAATTAGCCTACAACGTGATCGCTTAAGGCATGCACGTTGGGATTTATCAAAAGTTTAATTTTTGGTCTACTCCTATTTTTGTATTATTATATTTTCTACGAGTAGTATTTTGCATTAATGCATACACTTGTGGTGTTATAACTACATTTATTTGGCAGCTTCAAGTACGTAAGATGTTTTCACTCCCGTTTATCAGCTAGGATACCATATTCTACTACCATCCATCGATATTTTAATAGATGATAACGATGAATCAGAAATTGAGGCAAGGTAATGATGTAATTCTTTGGGGAAGGCATACGTTTAGAAAAGTGATATTATTTAATAAAATGAATGATCAATTAATTTTGTGATTGTTGAGTATTTTCAAATAATGTGGAATAGTAGAGCTGAACTTTGATCTTGCTCCTAATCTATACTCAAGGTATGTTACGTCTGGTATATGTATCAACGAGGTATTTACACCGTACAAAATATTTACTGTAACTTATATAGATAAATATATTTCGTGTAATAAAAGTAGTAAATATTTTAGAAAAAATATTTCTACTTGTATTAAGAAACCTGTGAAGTATTAAAAACAGCCAAGTTGTAACCGAGCATCTCATTAAAACTTTACAAGAGAATTAAGGAACTATATTAAAGAAAATATCTTACGAGCTTGTTCATTCCTATAACCATACCTATATAAGACATTTTATGTTTAACCAACAAAAAATACTATTTAATAGGTATTTTTTAAATCTTATTACAGTAAAACGAAAGAAAAGGTACAACCTTAGTTTCGGTGCGTTATTACAGTTAAGGATTTTGCATATCCTCAAATTATTTTAGTCCACAAGAAAACTGCATAATGGCTGTGTAAGTGTAGTGGTGGTGTAAGAATATCCACTACCCTATATCATCCCCTGGGGTTTTAAAAGGCGGCAGAGGGAAACTAATCACGAGATGGGCAGCAGCTTCTTTCTAATAACGACTAAATATTAAAAAAAAACTGTGCCAATTCATTGTCAAGCGTGGAAACTATGGCTAATGCCCCCCCTTCCCCACCCTATGATGCAATCAATCGGGGAGGACTATGTTCAGCAGTGGACTTTAATAAGGTGTAATGTTAACAAGAAAATATATTTTCTCAAGATTTTTTCCTTCACCGCCAAGCTCATTGTATATCAGCTCTTAAAATTATAGACAATTGACAATTTCTTTGGTGTCAGTGCAGATCAAACGCGCATACGCTTAGCGTCTGAACTACTAAATAATATACCAATTAAAATAATTTATGTTGATATACAGTTGCCGCGTACTAGAGGCATAAACGAAATCAAGGAAAAATAAACACATACAAGCCTTTATGCCTCATATAGCTAAGCATGAGTCTCTCATCGCATTTATAATAGGGTAATGCAACAATAAGTCCGCCGTATCTTTCTAGTATGTGTTTGCGGTTTACACTTTACTTATATAAGTGCTACCAATTACTTATTTTTTTATAAATTAAGCCCTTTATTTGTAAAAAACATCATCATTTTAACTTTAATGAAAACAGGCAGTTATATATAATATAAAATCGACATAAGTCTTGCACGAAGTTAATCCATTCTATTAAAACTTGAGCCGCTAATCTACGCTCGGAGAGGCTTACTTTGCATTCAGAGCGTTACGGAATATATGTAAGTAAAATAACTTAATTATATGTAGCTGAGTTAAAATCAAATGTTTTTTGTAGGCTAAAGGAGACAAATGAGCACACAGCCCACCTGATGATAAGTGGATGCTGTGGCTTAAAGAGATCTAAATATTATGTCCGCGATAAAAAATCAATATACATTCGCGTTGACCTGAAGACTAACATTGAATGCCTCGTTTTCAGTAAAAAGTGTCTCTGATTCTTTCAATACATTGGAAACCATAATCAAATATCTCTTGCATTTCTTGTAGTCGTTCCTTACACAGTGAGTGTTGTAATGGATGACTGTGATCCAAAATGGGAAGATTGATTTTCTCACACCGCCATGGCATGATGAAAGTTAAGTTATTTATACCTAAAAATATTTAGTTTAGAATTTCATATTATAGGCATTTTGTTGGACAAGTTTGTCACTTACTTATAGTAAGTCTACTTCGTACAGAGCGAGTGAGAACTATAAAAGCAGCCTCAAAGTATTTTGTAGGGTAGTAAGATTTCGAAACTTAAGTACTCCCTCATGTCATAATAATTTTATTAATAAAGTTTTTTCTATCCGCAAACACGCACTGGAACAGCGCGTCATATAATTCCCTGCTCCGAAATCCATTTAGGAATGGGGAAACGACCTAAGTAACGGAAAGTATGTACCCTACATGTTATTTCACTTTTCTTTTACGATGTCCTGTATGGGTCACATCAGTAGTGAATACCGTTAATTTTAATAAAAGTTGGCTAGCTTTAAAGGACTTATGCACCGTTACAAGTCCGAAAAATTTTAGTGAAAATTTCGGTTTACAAAGCTCCATAACAAGCGTTAATACTTAGCTTTTGCTTTCTTTCTTTTAAACTTAATTAATGGAGAGGAATGAAACCGCCATACGGCTATGCAGTGACGTTTTGAACAGGGCGTCTTATTAAAACTTATTCAACAGAATTTAATAACTCTCTGTATGTTAATCCTTTCATTATTTTTAGCACCAACAAGTAATTACAATTTCTTTTATATGATGAACCATTTTATACATATAATATTAAATGAGGTTTTTGAACTTGGCACATATATTTACAAAAAATTGTAAAATAAAATAAAATTTAATTAAAATGGTTTTATACTTACTCTATACGTACTATTTAAATTAAAAATTGCATAATATTTTCGTTCGTTCAAAATTTTAAATCTTTTAAAGTTCTTCATAGATTCTCTTGGTATATTGACTAAAAACACTGCAATCGAATATGCGCTTGTATTTATATATTTTTGAAAAACTTTTTGAGCCAGAACAAATGAAAACGAGACCAAAGCTCTCTGCTCTCTTAAATTTAGGGAGGAAAGACAAATAAATCGATGGACCAACCAGCATACCGATAAGAGTATTGAAGCTAGAAGCAGTATATTACGGAATTCTTTTAGCTTAAGATGAGACATAAGTCTAATCGAGATCATTCTGTTCACAGAAATCCTGGAACAATCAGAACAGCCAGAAATTTCATCTTCTTATCTATTTTAAATCAAATGAGGTTATCGTATACGGAATAGTAATGTCAACGAAACATATTCCTGTGCCCGGTTTACAAAAACAATATCATGCTTAGCGCAAGAAGTCCTATCGACCGAGGACATTTAAGCTTGTGATATTCTTTAGTACACTCAATAGGGTCATTAAATTAGATTTTTAATAAATAGTAGGAGCGGGTTCAATAAAACTAAAATAAATAAAATAATTTCAACATTATACCTACGGCTTCTGAAAGCCTTAATTCTTTTATAAAATATATCTTTTCATAAGTCTTAGTAATTTATTACGTGGAAATAATTTTAATATAAACTCTTTGAAGTTGACTTATACTTTTTATTTTTTTAATAGCGATTGTGTTTTTTCTCTTTATTATGTATAACAAACAATTGTACAATATAATCCTATTATTGAACATAATACTATATTTAAGCTTAATAAACATACAATCAACACCGTTAACCACATATACTGGGTCTTGTTAGTTTCATTTAGTATTTATTTTCAGTCACGAACCCGTAGACCGTGTGGCCTAATGGATAAGGCGTCGGACTTCGGATCCGAAGATTGCAGGTTCGAGTCCTGTCATGGTCGAGTCTTATGTTGTTTTTAACATTAATTTAATAATTTATACCTATCTATGACTATTTTCATATCCATTTTATGAATATGATTACAAATTTTGAAATATTATGTATTAAATTAACTTGATAAAACTAAAATTTTTACAGCGGCTTAAGTTTGTAAAGTTTTTTTTTAATTGTGCTCGCTCTTGACCTGATCTTACCGACTAGCGAAATTTGGCTAAGACGATGATACTGATATCGCCATACGCCCGCTAAGTAAAGGGTTCGTGACAGATGTGGGTTCAAACTTTGTACAAAAGTTAATCAAATCGCATTTTGTAGTTTTAAAAAATGTATTTTATTTACTCAAGCATTGCAATTTGAAAAGAGAAAGTTGTACACTTCTGAAATTTCATTAAGAGACCACTACGGTCTATGGACAATTTTTTTTACCATATATTGTATATAAGAAACCAGGACCACGGTGGTCTAGTGGTTGTAAGTTCGACTCATAATCATGCAGTCCCGGGTGTAAATCCCGACTCCTTCTTTTCTGTAGCTTTCCTTAATCGGCAGTATTATGCAGCCCGGAAGCCGGAAGTTGGAGGAGCATTTCTCCCGTGACCCGTAAAGCCCCTGGTCCTATGCTTGATCTTTCTCCAGTAGTGCCTATCAAAAGTCCACTGGTAAACATAGACCTTCCCTAAAGATTGTCTTATATGCCCGCTATAAGTTGTTTAAATTTGAAACAGACAACAATTAAAATTGAATTAACTTTTGAGATATACTTTATACAAGTTCTAGAAAATTTATTTGATCTTCCGATGTTGAGACAAATCCGTTGAATTAACCTACAAAATTGCCAGCTGCCGTTGGATCAGCTGCTGCGATTTTCAGCTGATTCGACAAAGATTGCGAAATTTGATTTTGAGGATGGAATTGAGTTCTGCAAATTTTGTATATGTTATTACAAAATTTGTCTTCGTCTTAGAAGTTTTTTTTTGTCGACATAAAACATATGGCTTAGTTAGAGTATTGTGTGCATTCCTACCCTAAATAAAATTTTTATTATGTAGTATATTAAGAAACATCATGCATAAATCCAAAAAAATATCACGAATTCAATATAATAGAGTAATATACACACGTACACTTAGGAACAAAAGTTTTGGATATAATTACTAAGCAAATAAAAGCAAATTGCACGCAAATAGAAACAGAACCTAATAAAATTATATAATAAATATATAATAACAATATATAAACTAATAGTGTACGGTCAATGTCATTGACAAATCCAAAATAGGAAAAATGAACAAATATTGTAAAATAAATTAAAATTGTAAGGTATACAATACTATTTACAACAATACAAGTCGCCAAAAATTAAAAAAAATGCTTCCACTTAAATGAAATGGGATTTATTATTAAAGATAAAATGGAAAGATAACATAATAAACCTTTATAAGTTAAATTTTTTTATCAATATAAATTACATGTTATTCTTATTGAGCATAATCTTAGTAACACCTAATGAAATATATACAATATCAAAAAATTTCATATCATACATTACTTCCCGTGGTATCGTGCCAAGAAATAAATAAATTATTCTTAATCATGTTAATATACAATTTATTTCACTCAAAAGTAAATTTATGAATCAAACCACAACGAATAATAATGTAGTTTAATATTTTCTATAGTGTCATAATATGTTTTCATTTTCATTTTCATTTTTCTGTTTAATATTGTAAAAATTATTAGATGTGCATCAAAATATTATAATATTATATATTCGTTGAAACGTAAAATTGTTATTATTATTACTGGTTGTTGTTTAAATTGCTATAGTATTGTTAATTGTCATTAAAGTTATTATAGTAATGTAAAATTAATCAATACAACTGATAAATCAAAGACATAAAAGTATAATGTAATTTTAATAATTGCCAATTTCAATTAATTTTGTTTAGTATTGTACAAATAAAATGTGCTTAAAACAAAGTAATTTGATGTAACAGAACGATTATATGGTGGTTGGTTAAATAAAAATTATTTTTAAATGGAAATAAAAGGCTTTTTATTTTTTTGTTAAAAAATCCCTGAGATAAAACAGATATCCACTAAGCTCCCACCCATGAACATCAAGGAAAGGTAAACTCAGACTTCCGACTCACAAATACAGAATTGCCTAATACCAGGCCTCTGTCACTCTTGCTACCTGCGTGAAATAATTACCTAAAATCGCGAGGCGCCCCGGGCGTTATACGCAGTCGGGGCTAGCGCGATGTAGGTGATTCCATGTTAAAGTTTTTTAACGCTGTTTACATAAATAGTTTTATATAAATACTTGTTGAAATGGTTTTTGATTTTTTATCTATCAAATCTGATTTAATAGTGATGGCCGTCATTATATGATCACATACTGCAGATTTACTGGAGTGTTGGTGTTTTATAAAAGCTATATCTTCTCTTACGCGGTTTTTATTTTTTTAAGAATAAAGGTGACAAACGAGCACACAGTCCACCTTAAAGTAGTGGTTGCTGTGGCCCATATACATCTACATATATCCTCGATTACGAATCAATAATGGAAATGCGTTGACACCCGTAAAGACTAAGATGAAATGTCTCGTATCCAGTAAAAGGGGTATCTGGTACTCTATACTCACCATACGAAACACAGCAGCGATTTTACGATGGTATTTTGTGAGAGCGTGGTCCTTCCCCGGTCGAGCCGACTCATTCGTGCTACAACTTTACTACTAATGTAGTTGCAGCATGGCTCTACCATGTCAAAGATCAGAGCCTACTCTTATTTAAAAAAAATCATAAGCGCAAGGTAGCAATTGAAATGTTGTCTTGGTAATTACATGAAAAGCTTCATATTCTATTTTTAAGCTCTTGGACGTGAAACTTTTTCCCTACAATTATACGGGGTCACACCTGAAATGTATCATGACAATCAACAATGAGGACATCCACGATTTTTTCTGCTCCCTGGACGAATGCCACTTTAGGAATGAGTTGAAATATTTGTCAGATATCACGGTAAGCGAAATTAATCTGCTTGAAATATATAAAAGTTAATGTTTATTTCTGAAATATAAGTAAAATTTTATATTTAATACATGAGATATGCACCGAAGTAATTAAGTAAATAAAAAGTAAAGAAATGTACACAAAATAAAACAGCAAGCCTATGAAGCATGGTTTTGTGTATTTATGTACTCAGAAACCTATAAAATATTATTTAAAACGCAAACTCTGAATTATAATTTTTTTCGTAGTATAGTGTGATAAACGAACACACAGTTCCCCTGATGGTGACTGAGAAACTTTTGCCTAGAAAATATTAACCAGTTTTATAACTCATATTAAGTTATTACTTTTCAAAATAATATTAAACAATAATGCATTAATTTCGCAACGTGGTAGAGCCATGCTGCAGCTTTATTACTGGTATAGTTGAAGTACGAATGGATTGGCTCGACCGGGGAAGGACCACGTTCTAACTGCATAATAAATGAAGGAACTCGTATGTAAAATATATACTGACTTTGACGAAGTGACGGCTCCACGGCGCAGTGGCTTAGCAAATGCTGGGGGCCGCGTGTTCGAATCCCGCATCGAACAAATATTTGTATGGCCTACAAATAATTGTTCCGGGTCTGGATGTCGGTCCTTTTGCTATTTATGTTTGTAAACTGCCTGCCACCATACGGGAGAAAATGCTGGTGTGGGGGTAACGTTTTAAAAAAAATAACATCGTCAAATAACAGCTCGATGTTGTTGTGTTACGTTTGGTGAGTGTAAAGAACTGGAGACCCTTCTTACTGGAAACGAGGCATTCCATCTTATTCCTCACGAGTGACGCATCTGCATTTTGATTCATTATCAAGGATAGATGTGGACGTCTATTGACCACAACAACCACTTACCATCAGGTGGACTTTGTGCTCTGTGCCAATAATATACTATAAAAAATATAACACATTATAACACACTTAGAAAATAAAACTTTTGTGTTGTATGAAGTTTAAGAGAATATATATAATATATATATAATATATATATATATATATATATATATATATATATATATATATATATATATATATATATATATATATATATATATATATATATATATATATATATATATATATATATATATAGTAAAATGGTGATAAATTCATTCGAAAATAACAAATCAAATGTGGAATTTCCACTGACTGGTGATAATAAGTAGCTACAGTGTGAGAGTACTTGGTCTCTACTCATGTAGACTAGCTTGCATAGCCAAGTATAAGAACATCTTTCGAGAAATGCGTCATCTGGCGTATTTTTGATATGGCTTAAACAACTTGTAATTAATACTAAAAATTCCTTTTTAACTTTCATTATAGCTCATAAAAAGTCTACCGTTGAAGAAATACCATATCGTACCATAGATCGCTGCATAGTGAGCATACTTCCCTACCTACCCTAGCTGCTATACTTAGCCGGCAGTTTGGCAAACAAAGTTTTTTATTACTTTGAACTACTATAGAGTGGACCCCAAGAGATTAATAGTAGAACGGGTAAAATAAGCAGGATGCAGGTTGCTCAGAACCGTGCTTTTTTACATACCTTTGGGGCCTATGTTTAGGATTGCACTTGTGAAGGTCTGTGAAGAAATGCTACTGTTGAATTAATGTCATCTCCTACAACGCCACATCGTTGAAAGAAATAGGGAATACGCCGAAAAAAAATCTAAACACTAATAACGAATATTTACTTAACCAAAGCACCCTAGTTACTCATTATAAACTTATAAGGCTTGTAACAAAAATATACCAATTTTTTTAGTTAAAATTAGCAGAACAGAACACTTGTAGAAACATCTCGGTTTTAGTCTCTCTGCCTGCCATAATTTAAATTTAACGTTGATATAATGCGGTTATCTGATTACAAATATGAAGTTGAAATTTCGAATTTTTGTAATGTATAATAAGTCTCTGGTTAAAACTAGAGTATGTCACAAATAAGAAGCACCGCAAAATTTATGCATTTATGTGAAATAAAATGTAAATGGTGTTTGATAGCAAATGTCTGGCGTACTGTCTTATTATAAACCACGTTTTGTAATAATATAGGATAAGGTTATGAGAAAGCCGCTGCCGCCATATTTTCTAACTGAAGTGTAGATCGGGTCGCATACTTGACGTCGTTCCGTTCCTGCGCATTGTTACCCCCTCACTGCAGTTCCGCGCGTATTCAATTATGATATTGTTTATACTTTTTGCTTTCCTCTCATACAAATATAAAAGTATTGTACTAGAATAAGAAGTGTGCATATTTTGAGTGCGCGGTGTTACGATTAATAGTGTACTAATTATGTATGCCTGATAGTCTCGCAAAGGACTCACAGAAGGTGCCGAAGGCACCTATCGAGTTCAGTCATTAAAATTACGAATGTCATTGATGTTTGTGTTCAGAATCACAATTTTACAGATAAAGGTATTGTTATTGGCGATATAATAATATTTTGAACTTGGTAGCGGCTAAGCATGGGCAGTGACAGGGAACGACTGGCGTTCGCCGCCGAGCGCTCTCCGGACACAAGTGCAAAGTCTCAATTCAGCAAAATGTATGTAAGTATGAAACTACTGTTTCACTACGCTATTGCATAAAAACCACTTATTTTAAATATCAACAGTTTTTAATACTACATGGCATAGTCCATGTTTCATAGAAATTCATCTATTAATTTCAGAGCCATGAATAAAACTATTTATACGTAAATTTTCGCGTTTAATTTACTTGTTTTTTATTTCCCATGTTTAAGGTGCTTTACGGCACTCATGGTTACAGGGAGAGACTGAGATTATAGACGTCCCAATTTCACAGTTATAATGTGGTGATGAGCTCACCCGTATCTCCCATAGGCGCAGATATTGTTGGAGGACTTTGAGGAGAAAGCCCTTTTTATTGCTTCTGTAAGTCCAATATGATACAAGCAGTACGTAGCTTATGATATATATTTTTATCGCTTTAAGTGTTAAATAAAAAAATTGCTAAATATACGTTCGGTTTCAGTACTCTGTGATCTATGATATCAATCGATTCTGTCGGTCGTCGGTCATTAGGCTATATGCCCCTATCACCAGCCTTTTTGTGCCAATTTCAAATTTTCTCTAATCTGTCATATCACTCGATTCTGTAGGTCGTCGGTCATTAGGATGTTTGCCCCTATTACCAGCCTCTTAGTACCAGTTTCAAATTTAAAAATTACTGCTACTTTAATTCGCGCACAATTTTTTCAACCATTAGTTTTAATCAACAAGCTATTTATTCACAAATGTAATGAACACTAATTTACAATCGTATAATTTCGATAATAAATTTAAAAACGATGGTAAGCAAAAAAAGGCGTTATTGCTCAAATTACAGCCACGCTGCCCTAAATATCATCCTTTTGTGGTCCTCCGGACCGAATTTTCTTCACGGCTGCCAGTCTTCACAGAGACAAGCCATCTGCATAGGGCAGGATTATAGTGCCCAAGTGTGTAGATAGATGATTTATTCCCTCACTCTCATAGTGCAATGGGCCGGCAAAACGACACGACCAGAGAAAGATCAGGGGCACGACCAACGGTTTTACGTGATTTCCGCGGTACGGGTGTAAAAGCTGACGCCGGGCCGCTACTTGTTAGAAAAACTCAACAACTGATTTTGAACAGACCCGGGATTTGAACCCTACTTTTAGACTGGCTTGTTGTTCAAGTGGGCGAAAACGCGATTAATGAATATTTACTAACTAAATAAAATGATTTTGTATCTCATATACATGTGGTCGAAAGATAAAATAGGTTTGTTAGAGTTGTAACTTGTTTCCATGACTATCTCAAGCTGACTGATACAGGCGCTTTTGCCTTATAATACTAGTAAAAATTGGTCGAAGTGAAAAAAAAAGCCTATTCGTGAAATACTTTACATATACAATTTTGCAAACCTTTAATCGTAGGTCACGGTTATAAAAGTGCGTACGTATTTTGATACGTATCGTTCAGAATATGTTATTATTATGTATGCCCATGAACAACTGCAACACTGGGTGAATCGCAGATACGTTGCCGGTCTTTTGAGAAGGAGTAGGCTCTTTTTTTGAAAGTTCTTATGTCGTATCGGTACGTAAAATCTCGGGTGGTAGTTGATTCCACAATAAATTTGTGCGAGGAAGAAAACTTATTTTAAACCACACGGTGGTGGACCGCCAGTCGTCCAGATGGTATGGGGGGTATCGCGAGTTTTTTCGCGATGTGCCGTGGTGAAATTGTGCAGCTGGGATTAGTCCGAACAATTCCTCAGAGCACTCCCCGTGTTGTGTGAGATAAAATACGCTAACAAATGCAACATATCTTCGCAGTGCCAGTGAGTTAAGCCGATCGGAAAGAGCTCTGTAGTCGACTGCTCTGCGCTGGATGCGATCAAATGCATGGAGCTGGCATTGGGGAGCCCCCGCCCAGAAATGGGAACAGAATTCAATGTGCGGCTGAACTTGTACCTTGTAAAGTTCCAGGCGGTGAGCCAGCTTGAAATACGGTATTGCTCTGCTGAGCACGTCAAGCTTTTTAGAGGCCAATTTGTCTTTCTCTTCCAAGTAACCACGAAAGTGCACGTCCCTTGATTTGTCGACGCTGAGGATTCCGATAATGGCTAAGGCAACAAGGGGAGTGCCTTGAAACTGAGGAGATACAACGCAGGGGTTATTTTTAGCGGTAAACGTGCAAAATAATGTCTTTTGTGGATTAAACTAGACCAAATTTAGTCGCCCCCATTTCGAGACTTTGTATAACAAAGTCTCGACTTCAGACTGAAGTTTATCCCGGAACTCGGCGACGTTTTCTCGAGAAATATTGGCACGGCCGGTGTATAAAGTATCGCCAGTGCTGTCCTCTGCATGTATCGCCAGTGCTGACGTGTGCATGTCATAGCAATGAATTTTACTGGTTTGCAACATGTCATTGATATGCAGAAGAAACAGCGTTGGTGATAGCACGCAGCCTTATGAAACACCAGCGTAAATGGGCTTGTAATCGGAGAATGCACCTTCTTCTACGACCTTGATGCTCCGATCTGCCAGCCTAACCAGCAGTGCCAATATTTTTTGGGAAAACCTCGCCGAGTAATGGGACAAACTTTTGTCTGAAGTCAAGAATTTGTTGAACAAAGTCTCGGACAACTAAATTCAGTCCAATTCATCCCCAAAAGACAAAAGTGTGCTAAAAAGAGCTCCTTTGTTGTATCTCCTTAGTTCCAAGCCACCTCCCTTGCTAGCACACTGCGAAGAGATGTTGCATCCCTTTGCGTATTTTATCGTATTTACCACGGGTGTGCGCTGAGGAATTGTTCTGACCAATTTCAGGAGCATATTTTCACCATCGGCCGTCGCGAAACGATTCGCGATACCATCCATACTATCTGGATGACTGGCGGTCCACCACTGTGGGATTTAAAAGAAGTTTTCTTCCTCGCACAACTTTATTGTGGAATCGACTACGTCAAAAGAATTTTCAAGACCGATACGACTTAGGGACTTTCAAGAAAAGATCCTATCCCAATCAAATTTTGGTAATTTAAAAAAATTATTTGAGCAAAATGTTCATTAATGAATTGCCTATATAATAGTGTCAATAGCAAAATAAAATAATGCTTACTTTATGAGGAGACCCGAAAAACGTTATCGATAATTATTTCACATTTCTGTGGTTTAACTCGTTTTTAAAAAAAATTGGAATTGTCTATTATGGAATCCAGATTATGTTGAAATTTATTATATTTTTATTAGTTGATATATATTCTTAATAAAAAGTGGACATCACCTAAAAACCGTACAAATAACGACTAGCGTGGCATTTTGCTCAAACAAGCGCCTTAAAGTTTATTTACTACCACCTACAGGTGTCACTGTTAAATTTTAATAAATATCCTCTAAATCTTTACAATGGTACAAGATTCAAATTCGTTGTTTCCTAAAATAACGTAGTAGACAAATGTATTGACATCAGAAAATATCTTTGTATATTTTTAAAAACGACGACATTTTTTTTTAATTTCTCAAATTTGCAGAAGATTGTTGTTTGCGACGTTTTTTCCCTTGAGCAGAAATAAAATTGCAATTAACAATTTTATTGCTTCCTTCAGGATCAAATCGGAGTTGCTCGCGTGCTTTGTATTTATTTCGAGCACTTAGACCTTGAGATACCATGGCCGATGTTGATGAAAAAAAGTTTTACTCCACGTATTCGCTTAAAAGCAAGACATTAAAAACTTTTCAATGAAAATAAACAACGTGACATGCAATAGTGGATGAAAATAAAAGGGAGAATAAAAACTTCTTTTAATAAGAATAAAACAAGAATTATCTATACTATTTCATGCTCACTCCGTACAAGTCTACTGCAAGGTACCAGCATCCTCGGTGTATAAGCCATCAAAACACTTCATCGGTTTCATGATGAAATTACTCCATAGAAGTATAAAAATATCAATACGATTACAATATTGCATTACCTCATTTTCTATATATATTGCTTATTCCTGTTGGAGGAGATCACTGTTTAGCCATACACACACACACACACACACACACACACGCACACAAATACATATGTGTATATATATATATATATATATATATATATATATATATATATATATATATATATATGTATATGTATTAATGCAATGTATGTGTATGTATTAATGTAATGTATGTGTTCAACAAAACAATTTGTCAATAACAAAGATTCAATTTTATTAAAAAGATTAAAAAAATTAAATAAAAAATTTTTTGTTGAGTGTTTGTATTTATTAAACCTTTTTCTTTCACATTATTTAACATTTAAAACTTATTATTTTAGAAAATATAAATAAAAAAGTTCAAAATTAAACATGTTGTGTAATATAGATAATACCGTGTTTGAGCAAATGAGATTTAAAAGTTTTATGAAAAACTTTGCTTTATTTCTTCCTAAAACTATATTTATTAAATTGTTTAAAAATCCCACCTATTACATAAGAAACATATCCACACAATATGACAACATTAAAAGAAAAAAGAGTTTCGTATTTATTTCTCAAAATAATTTTATAATAACTATCCGACTATACAGTGCTTTTCATATTTCTAGGAATTAATTCAAAATTTATATTAGATGGGACCACATTTGTATTGTGCTTACTGTACTTAATTTCATCTCCGTCCATGTATGTTTTTACCGAGAAACGACGTAGTAAGTGAACTAGTCCTGACTTCACTTGCAAGGTGGCATATCTATTGCCAATACAAAGCCTGTTACCTTTACCGAATGGCATAAAAACATTGTTTGGTAATGTACTCCGATTTTCGCGGGAAAATCTCTCCGGCTTAAAAACTTTGGGATTTGGAAATATGTTTGGATCATGATGATATTCATAAATAGGTGAAAATATTTTTGTACCTTTATTAACTTTGATATTTCCAACTGGTAATACGGTATCACGAACACATTCTCTAGTTAAGTATCCAACTGCGGGATGAATTCTCATCGCTTCATTTAAAGACATATCCAGATATTTCATTTCTTGAAGGGTGTCAACAGTTATGATGTTGTGTTTCTTAAATGTTTTATCAATTTCGTCATGGACACGTTTTAGATCGTAAGGATTACGCCCTAATTCTACCAATGTTGAAAACATAGCGGACGCACTAGGTTGAACACCAGCGATGAAGAAAAAGAACGCTTGCGCTGCCAAAACTTCATCTGTTGGATATATTTCCAATCCATTGTCAGGGTCTTTTAAGACACCATTATTTTGTATATTTATGCATAAATCTGCAAAATCGTGTCGTTCGAGTCTCGATCGATCGTGGCTCTTAGTGTTTTCTTGTTTTCTTAGGCGAATAACTTGCTTTACAGCACCAATAAATAATTTTTCATGGTCTTTAAATATATTTATTCCCATAAATTTATATAAAGGTCGATATAAATATAACATCACAAACTTAATATTTTGCGATGTCGAGGATTTCATAGCATTTTGAGCTATTGCATGGTAGGGTGAATCAAAAATTGACTCATTTCCAATTCCAAATACAGCAGCTCCAATGGCAGCACTACTAAATGTACATAGTGTGGTAAACATATCACCTTTTAATTTTTCTGGTTGCTTATTTAAAAATTCAACAAAATCTTGAGCACTACGATCTATTATGTAGTACATGCTATTTAGTTTTGATGATGTAAAAAGGGGATTCATACTTTGACGCAGTAATTTCCATTTATTCCCATTTAAGAACAGTATGTTATTGGCTAGTATATCACTTTCATTTACTTCTATACCTCTGTGATTAAACGAGTTAAAATCAGTCTGCAGAATATGTTGCACATTTGTTTGATCTTTCACATACAGAGCTGGAGTAAAAATTGAACCGATTCCAATTGCTGGTTCATCCGGATACATTTTGTAAATATCTTCAAATATTTTAAATACCGCCTGTTTTGAAGTTAAAAATGTTCCAAAAGGACCGAAAACTTTACTTTTCGTATGAAACTTCACACCACGTTTTCTCCAGTAATTTTCATTATATAATCCTAGTAAGAAATATATTGTACAAAGAACTCCGAAAATAATTAATAGTGTCAACATCATTTTATACTCAAGTAAGGGTAACACATTAATGCACAAAAACAATACTGCTTCTTTTGAACGTCTTAACAAATATATACATTTACGGACTGCCCTTGAGTTTTAAGATAACGTATTCATTCTGCTTGTACACCGAATGCTGTTTTAAGATTTACTTTAATAATTATTTTAAACTTTATATGTGTTTCTTTTTTAAAACCGCATAAAGAACATTTAGCCAATAAAGCCATTATCAGTTTGGTTTACAAAAATATACCCATATAATACAACCAGGAAACGAAGTTTGTTAATGACCACTCAAAAATTCAGTGTCTCAAGAATACATTTTCTTTTTTCTATAATAAACCCTTTTTGCTACAGCAATATGTTTTCAGTATTCAGGTCGAGTTTTAGTTTATTATTACTAGCCTATCAAACTCTACTGATGAATACAGGTTTCCACCCTGGATTACATCATTAATGAAGAAGATTAATGTGAAGGATTTGTCACAGTTACCACGCCTGACGGGTGGATTTTAAGCTGCATTTCTTATTTATTTATATGTTATTAAGAAGACCCTGCCGCTCATTTCCCAGTTTGTGGCCTTCCGTCACCTCCTACAATACCCACTGGACGATACGGGGTAGGGATATTTTAACACTTCTAATACACGGTCAGCACATATTTCAGCTGATGGTAAGGGCATGGTATAAGTATAACATCTTCGCTCGATTACGAATCATAATTCAGATGCATTGCGATACCTGGAGAAAAATGATGAAATGCCTCGTTACCTTAAAATAGATGCGCTTATCATCATTAACCGTACAAAACACATCAGTATCGTGGTACTATTTAACGCTGGTTTTCTTTGCTGCCACCATTGTATTCATAACGCGGCAGTAGTGGCTCTAGCACATATAAAATTATTTAATTAGATCAGATTAGTAAAGTTGCCACTCTGTTGGGTTCAAGTTTTAGACAAAGACATTGTTTACTCCAAAACATGTTTTGCATGGCAACAACAACACAATTTATGGTTTCTTAGTTTGAAATGTGATGCTGATTTCAAGTATCCAATTATAAAATTAATTTTACAATATAGAAAAACGCCTTTCCAGCCTAGGAGTTCTTCTGGGTAGGTATCACCATCTTACTTATTTATGCTTGGAAGGATACGAAGAGCAAGCCCGTTTGATAACAGGATTTTGGGAATTCCATTTTAGTACAGTGGTGGCAACGCAAATGTATCCTTCTATTAATGAAGTTGACTGCAGGTGTCAATGGACTGCAGTTGTCACTTTCCATCAGGTGAACTGTATGCTCGTTACATACAAAACGATTGGATTATATGCGAGAATTTTTTGGATCGTTGCAGCTCAGTGAATAAGCTTTAATATTTCATGTCTTACCAAGTCGTCGCACCATATAGTGGGAATGTTTTAGAATACATTAATACAGTGAATACTTAATGTAGTATACCTAATAGTTAATTAAAGTAAACTTAAGCACTAATTTTAAAATACTTCTTAGTATGGAAAAATGCAACGGTATAAGAAGATGTTCAATAGTTGCCAACCGAGCCACACTTAACGAATATAGTATGTCCCAGGTTTTGAAAAAACCTGATTTTCGATCAAAAACCGAAAGAAGACAAAATTTGTACTTTATGTTACCATAACCTGAGAAAATCCAGTTTTTGGTCTAAAACCTAGACTCATTTAATTTTATATTAAAATCAATGTGGATTGTATTTATTTAAATAAATTAAAAAAACATTATTTAACCTAACCTCATACCTTAATATTACCCAACCTAACGTAAGCTTAAATTTTATCGTAAACTTAAACAAGGATTTTTGGTCAAAAACAGGATTTTTATGTTAGTGATAATATTAAGTAATAATTTTGTTTTATTCCGGTTCTTTATCAAAAGCCAAGGTTTTTGATCAATAATCCGATTTTATTATAAAACTGCGTGCTGTGTAATGTGTAGAAAAACACATTAAAATAAATAAAAACAATTATGCTTTATTATTTTATTAATGTCTTTGTCAATACAGGGCAATTTTTCAAAGAGTAGCCAAATATTAAACTTAAGTTCAAATATGTAAACAATGATATTATACCGTTTTGTTAAATACGAAAAAACTTCTTCTTCTTCAGCTTCTACTTTTATCTGAATTTACCCCTAGTTGAATGTGATTTTCGGGCAACAACGGTTTTGCCTACCGATCGACCTTTAACGACAAATATGTGCGTGTGCCATAAAATTAGTTAAAATAATGCATTGACACGCATTTAGAATTTCAAAGATAAAATACATAATATTTGAGATTTTTTAATTCTTTTCTTCACCATTTGTCTATATTATTTATTTTGAAACTTTTGTGCAAATTTAGCCGGTTATTGCAAAACTTTACTATATTTATAATAGCCCTGTATGTATTTTACCCGTTATCAGTGTAGTTTTACGTAATATATAAACTTGAATTTTCAATCTTACTACTAAATATTATTCGCACTTTTGATATTCTTTAGTCTATTCAAAAGAGTCAAAAGTTAGACTTTTAATAAACAGTAAAAGCACATTTCAAGAAACTAAAAATAATAGAATGATATCGACCTGATAGCTTCGGAATTCGAGGCTTTAATATTCTACATACTTTGTCAAAGCACTGGAGGCATTTCATTTTAGCCTTTGTGTCGTGTATATGAGTAACGCAATGTTGAAATCTCTCGAAAGAATTTGGTTTCAGTTATCCATGGACTGCGGTCAATGTAGTGAATTTTTCAACTCAGTTAAGCTACAAAATATGCAGAAAAAGCTTTCTCGAAGCTCCTATACTTGGCAATATTTTGGAGTGTTCCTATTATCTTTTTTAAATTTTTTGTTTAATTAACAAAGTGAATAAATTATTGATCGACAATTATTGTTTTGTATGAAATGTGTATGTTTTACATACTGGACAATCTTGTGTTGTGTATTTATATTATACCAGCTGAAACCGACAGACGTTGTCCTGCCAGAAAATATAATAGGTTGTATTCAGCAACGTTTTTATTTTAGCGCATAATTGTCACACTCGATAGAAAAATAAAATTTTGCTTGTTTCTAAAAAAAATCAGGTTTTTAAATGTAAACCTTCGCCATTGAAATATATATATATATATATATATATATATATATATATATATATATATGTGTGTGTGTGTGTATATTGGTATAATTTACTTTATCCATAATTTACAGTTTTCACGGTCATCGATAAAATAGATTTTGAGTTAAACGATTGTATACATACAACATCCACTTTTAAATGTATAGATATTTTAAGTTTTAGTCATATAGTAACATTTTAATATGGTAATAGTGAGAAATGAGCACGCTAACCATTTGATGGTTTCTAGTTCACTGTCTGTGACATTAAATAGACACTTTGTTGATTAACAATCATCAATACCCTATATTATCAGCATAGGCGACAACCTATCAGTATGTGATTGCTAAATCATGGGTTTGCAGTGATCTAGTGTGCATACTTTTGTTTTTAGCTAAATTTTAATGTTTGTAAACTGGACATATTAAATCACATAATATATTATTTTGGTTTATGAAACACAATAATTTTAATAAAATAGACAATAAATTATTGATATAAATACCATATCTAAATGATATTTAACCTTTGATTCATCCGCTGTTGTTTACAACAAATTCGGTCAGCCCGACGTAAACTATTAGATAAGTTTGTCAAATTACTTAATTTTAAATTAATCCTTATATCTCAAGCATAAGGCATTCGATTGATGAGCGGTCTCTTATGCTCTTTTGCCATTCGTTTATTTAAGTTTAACCAAAAAAACAAGGTATATATTTCCCCAAAACAATGGAAATATCTGGGTAAATAATTAGCAAAGTCTTGTACTATCTGATAGTTTTTCAACCTTAGAATTCGATAAAAATACTAGATACAAGGTTTCGTACCTTGTACCTAGTGTTTTCAATCGATTGTGAATGGTGTGCATGCTCAATTATTTTAAAGTCAGGAACTCAAATTTCAGCCGTTATAACGGTGGACTCTATAATCAATAAGCCATCTTGGAGAAACAATACTATTTTTGCGAGTTTTCCTCGTACTTTATATCGAACGGTGAGATATTTATCATTACATTGCTTTCAGTTTTTATTTATTTATTATAAACCAGTGCTTGTTCACAATCCCACCTGGTGGTAAGTTCTGATAAAGCCCTAGATGGTAAATCGCACTGTCTTAGCGTGATAAAATCCTATACACTCTTGTCTTGAAGGCGCCCAGATTGTATTCCGACGGAAAAACTGATGCCGGCAAATTATTACACTCCTTTGCTGTACGCATTTACAAGAGACGAAGCAAAGCGTTTGGTTCTATTGCATGGAATATCGACAACAAAGGGGTGAAGACCCACCGATTTCCTGGTTGTCCGATAGTGTAAAGGAACGGGAGAAATTAAAGTTTTATTTGAGATTATATTACACTTTTAGACAGTTTTCATAGCATGTATTAGTATTAAAATATAAATTTTATTGTCAAAAGTAACGCTCTAAATCATTTCCATTTAAAGTTTTTAAAATATTTCAATGAATTTTATCATTAAGGTACAATCTATGTACAAGCAATTGCTTTAAGTTTTACCAGGTGTCTTATTCCAGTTGGTAGCCAACTTAAATTTCACTTACCGATACGACACAGGATTCACCAAAGCAATGGACAAACTACGGTCATGAACTATCTGTATTCATTAACTTAATTACTGTATATAGTCTCCATTAGATTTTTAACTATCGGTTTTCGGTAATTCAAGCTATGCGGCCCTCTTATTGCGACATCAATTTATGGTCCTTAAGCTGTATCTTTATTGCGGATCCTATCAAGTAAATAAATTCATAGAGAAGATTTCTTCAGCAGTAAAGAACCATGTAACCACTTTGTAAATGCTCTAGCAACACGCATTGGTTGTGCAATTTTGTTTTAAAATTATAAGGGATACCGAATTAAAAGATATGTCGCAATTTTCTGACTTCTGACGCGTTGGATTGACTGTGAGCCTTAGAAGGTCGAAGTTAAACTTGATTAACGGTAATATCGCATTTTGTAGCATTCTGTTCACCTACCGATAATTGGCTACAGTCTTTTGTCCGCAGGGGTGACAACGTGTCTGCGTTTTAAATTCTTAATCGACGGTAGATGTAGACGTTTGTAAGTCAGAACATCCATTTACTATCAGGTTGACTGTGTGCTCACTGCTCATATGTCACCATTATACCATATAAAAATCTAAATCTTAACTGTGTCACCTGTCTTGTAAGTAGTTAATTTAGAATATTTAAGGGCTTGCCGGAGATATCTGCGAAATAATAGTGTAGATACTTTGTATGTTATTAATATAAAGTTAAAAACAAACAATAATAGTCTACATGTGATAAAACGGTCATACGGAGTAGAGATTGTCACCAAAGGGTTCTAACATGTGGCTAATATGTGGCCAATAAATTATTATTGACTGAATGAACTGTGAATGTTGGTCAAGGCAAAAAGTGTTTACTTTGTGTTTTGAAAGTAAAATATAGCTTGATTAAAATAACAACCTAAAATAATTATTAATTAGTGTCGAATAATATTTGGCGATTTTTTTGTTAAAAATTATTCGGATTAGATAGTACTAATTTGGAGTTATTTCTGAATAAGTCACAAAACTAAATAAAAAAATACGAAATTAGAAATATTTGTTAAAATTTAACCAATGGAAAGAAGAAAACGTTTAACAAAGGCAAATTACAAAATGTATCTACGTAACCGGCAAAACAAGTAAAACTTATATATTATGTTTCATATTCTTCATTTTACTTCTTTTTTAACCTAAATTAATTTCGATTAAAATGTTTGTATTTTCGTTTTATTTTTTTATTTATTTGAAAACATACTGTATGGAAGTTGAGTGTTAAATTCAGCGTGTTAAGAGCGTGGTTACGCGTTGTAAAGTGTCATTCAGGCGCCTGCTAGTATTTTTACGATATTCATTACGTTCTCAAATTCTTTACTTTTATGCTGTGACACAATAATGCACAATGCAAAAACTCACAATGGTGTGGAAGTTTATTTACATTTAATAATAATTTAAGTTTATTTATTACATTTTATTCATAGAGCACAAGCAAGGTAGCCCATAATCACTACCACCATCCAATAAGGATCTGATTGCCAAAAATGGCTGCATTTGTATATATGCGCCGTGGTTCAGACAAGTCGCAAATATAAGAAATTATTTTGAACTATTTATGGAGAACATACTTACTTTTGCTTTCTGTCACAAAATTAAGGGCTCCATACCGAGCTCTAGAAAATTCTCCACCGTATGGACGAGGAAAATAGGTTCTTAGAAACTGTTTCTTTGGACGTCCCATTGGCGGAGGTTCTTCAGAAAGCAGGCAGCAAATTTGTCCTTGGCTTTAAAATGATAATTTTTAAGGTTAAGGGAGGTCCTGACACGGTAATGGAGGCTAAACCGCCCCAACTCCAATCCCCCCAGGCCTTAACCTCTCGGGGTGGGACTGAAACGACATCAGTGAGAGTTACGAAGACCCAAAGCGCTGATCTCTCCTTGGTCCGACGGCCTCTGCTGGTATTGTCCAGGGTTAAGGGAAGGGAGGTGGGAGCGGCAAAGCAAAAGGTAAGGCGGGGTCAAGAGCACCGGTAAAGGACTTCTTCGTCCTGAAAGGACGAAAAAGACTCCTGCACCCCAAGCCCATAAATGGCTTACCCCAAGGGTAAGATAAGGGTCCTTTAGGCAAATCTTCATCATGCAGCAGCTGCTTCTACCGTGGTGGAGATTTGCTTTGCAGAGGACAAAATCGACCTCATCTCCATACACGAGCCTTGGGTGGCCGATGGTCCAGCTCTGGGATTGTCGACTCATGATCCATGTCGATCCATGCTCGACTCAGTTAAGGAAACACCGATCATATGCATGATCTTAGATATCATGCGTCCACTATACACTTTTGATAAAATGTGTAAAGTGGAACTACCCTCCAGAGAAGACTGGCTGAATGGCCAGGTTAGGTAAGGTCGGTAGCCTCATATGGTATACCGATGGGTCAAAAAATGGGTCTCGGCGTAGGTTTTGGAATTTATGTGGAATGCCCCAAGTTCAAACTCGGTATGAATTTGAATAGATTTACCCCTATCTTCCAGGCAGAAATTTTCGCCATACTTTAGTGTGCGGTAATCAGTCTGCAAAAACACTACGTCAACCATATAATTTATATAATAAACTCCGATAGTCAAGCAGCACTGCTAGCGCTGAGATCAAACTTAGTGAACTCGAAACTAGTTGCAGATGCTCTGGGACATAATAATAGGGTCGTCTTAAGATGGGTTTCAAGGAACGCGGGTATTGTAGGCAACGAATTTGCCGACAAACTTATACGGGAAGGTACAAAGTGCGCACAATTTGGATCTGAGCCATTTTGTGGAATCTCAAGAAGCCTAGCCCGATTGGCCCTTGAAGCTCTTTATCGCAATAAATCACTTAAGATCTAGGCTAACACACCAGGCTTAAAGCATTCTAAAACCTTAATACGGGCTTTTGATCGTAAATTCGCTTCAGAAGCCCTGGGATTAAGTAAAAATAAAAAGCGCATTCTAGCAAGAGCCCTAACTGGACACTGTTGTCTAGTTAGGGCTCTTGCAAGAACGCGTACATAAAAGCACATGTCCATCTTGGGACTAAGCAACTCAAGGATATGTTGGTTCTGTTCCATAACGGAAGAAACGCCACTGCACATCCTAACTGATTGCGGACCCTTAATGCACAAACGTAACACTCATCTGGGAACTATGTACTCTGCCCAAAAGAAGTGAAATTGCTCACGGCTAAGCAACTTCTTCTATTCATTGAAGACATAGAGCTTAGCAGTGAACTATAGCCATAGCAGTGATCACAATAGATCTTTTATGTCGCAGTGATACTGGTCTCTTTCCCTAAACCTGCATAGCTTCTCGCACAAAAGTAAAAAATATGGTCTTTTCAAAGTCCTTATAAGGGGAAATTTACCATATATATGCCAAGTTTGGCAGGTGGGTTTACCTATAGTCGGTACAACAATTGATGAACAAGGCTCATATTATGCAGGGTAAACTAATGGCAGGAAATTCACACCAATGTAATCAAATCCAAAACATGATGACTAAAAAAATAAATATATATTAATATATAAAATCTTACTGAGAATTACAACAAGCCGTACATAAATAATAGTTAACTAATATGGTTATTTCAAAAATTTGATGGTTGCCTAGAATAATCCAGTACCAATAGAAATAATAGAATTCCAAACAGATTCGTTTATTTTTCTGTTACTATGATAAAATTAGCAAAATACCAGATACACAAACACCAGATTTGAAAATAATTACTTAGTTTAAATAAATGAAAGGCACTTGGGCCATTATGTTTTCCACATATGACGAAAGTTTTAAAATCCTTTTAATTCGTCTGTCTCCAACATCCATTTTTTACAGTCTGACAATCATGATTTAGCCGTGGTAGCTCAGATGGTTAGCGCTCGCTGTAGTACGCGAGCAAACCGGGTTCGATCCCCGCTGGCACTAATGAAATTGTTAATTGCAATTTTAAGTGCTGATGTTTTCCTTCACCGCCAAGCACGTGGTAAACGTGCTTGGCGGTGAAGGAAAACATCGTGAGGAAACCTGCATGTCAGAGAAATAAGGAGAAAAATATTACGAAGACATGTAAAGTTCGCCAACACGCACTGGGGCAGCGCGGCGGACAATTCCTTATAACCCTCTCAGAAATGAGTGGAGGCCTGTGCCCAGCTGTGGGACGTATATAAGCTGTAACTTTACTTTACTTTTTACTTTTAATCATGATTACACCTTGAGATAAATTAGGTAAAAAAAACAATACTTTTTATTAAATATTTATTTAAAACACGTTGAATAGATTCAATAAAATTGCTAGATCGACTTCGGCTTCATTTCCATTTTAAAATCTAATCTGATTTCCAATTTGCGTTGTGAAGAGACAATAGCGTGCAGTTTTTACTACGTTACGTTGTGACTGTAAAATAGAGATAACTACTCATAATGTGTGTTTTGTTGGTTTTTTATTTTGTTTATAAATGTTTTAAAGGAATTCACGACGTCAAAAATATTTATTATATACTTATAAATAATTTGTTAAATAAATTAATAAAAAATATTTTTATTCCATGCCTATTAAATTTTACAATACAACTTATTTACAATATTATTTGAATTTTATAAAATGAAATTATAAAATTTTAAATAATAATACATAAATTTATTATATATATAATTTAAATTTTAGTACTTAATACGATTTATTTTATAATGTTTGGTTAAGTTACTAAGTATTAATTTATATTAGTGTTATTTATTCAATGCAATAAATTGAATAAGTGTATGAATTTGGAGTGACTATATTAAACGGAGGTTATTTTTGTAAAAATAAGTAAAGGATAAATTTAGTTTTAAATTTGTTGCAAATTGAAAACATATTAGAATTTATATTTTATTAAAAGTCTATCATTTGTATTTGTTTGCTTTCCTTGCCAAATAAGTTTTTCATGATATCTTTTTACAATATAATTCGCATTTTATAAAACGAATTTTATGAAAATGCAATTTTAATTTACAACACATTGATTTATGCGTATATTTTATTTTTTTACAATTGTTTAATTTGGTTAGAGTTTGCTAATACAACATAACACAGTTCTGGCGATATTTTTATATATTGCATAACGATAATTTTCATAGTGTTTCGTTAAGTTTAATAAAACCCAGAGATGGAAGTGGGTGTGTAAAAATACCTTAAGTTTGCAGCAGGATTTAACGTGGAGCTGTACAACCACCTAAGTTAAACCGGTTTTGAATTTTACCTGTTCAGTTTCAGTTTTTTGTTTTATGTGTTCCATACCTTTGAAACACCGAGCTATAAACATTTGCAGGCCGCAAATACAATTTTAAATTAATTTTTGTTTCGAACTTTTCCGGCCATTTTAGGGAGGAAAAAATAACCAGCTCAGATATTTGGCGTATTAAGAACTAATAAAAAAGCCAAAAAATATTACCCAGCAGCCTAACCAACAATATGTTACAACATAACAACAACTACAAATACACAACTAACAATAGTGTTACGCGCTCCAGTCGACGACACTAGCGCCATCTAGTGTCAGGAACGAGAGCGAGGGGAGCTTTGCAGAAAATGACATCACAAATCTTTCAACCGACAGCGCCATCCGAAGAACTAAGTTTCTAGAAAATCTACACTCGAAAACTCGTCGCTTTGCGCGCATTTACTTGAATATTCCGGATGCTTCATTGCTAATTTGTATATATAGGCGCTGCAAGATGCGATCAGGGCAGTATTGGATTTGGCGAGACAAGCGAAGCTTCGGAGCGGAATAAAGTGAATTAGTGTGTTTGATTATTAGTGTTTTAAGTTTTAATTTGTGTAAAGTAAATTAAAGTGTTAATTTAGGTAATTTTATCGGCAATTTTTATTGTCACAAACCTCAAGCTCGTAACAATATGTTACCACAAAAATCGCCAACTTACAGTTTTCATTCCGAAGGGAACTATGAAAAGTACTTAAATCTTAAAAGTATTAAAATTTTAAACGTGGTAGAGCTATGCTGTAGTTATATTAGTAGTATAGTTGTAGCACGAATGGGTCGGCTCGACCGGGGAAGGACCACGCTCTCACAGAATACCAGCGTGAAATAGTAGCTTAATACTGCTGTATTTCGTATGGTGAGTGTAGAGAACCGGAGACCTTTTTTACTGGAAATGAGGCATTCCATCTCAGTCCTCACGGGTGACAACGCATCTGCATTTTGATTTGTAATGGAAGATAGATGTAGATGTCTATGGGCCGCAGCAACCACTTACCATCAGGTGGACTGTGTGCTCGTTTGTCACCCTATTCTATATAAAAAAAATCTGCGACATCAGAAAGTGGAGCGGATGATATTTAAAAACCTACGCTTTGGTACTACGACTTACTACTTTTCACCGTTAACAATAAAATTGGAATAACATCGGAAGAAAGTGATTTGGTAGGCAGATATATTTTTATTTTTTTTCTCATTACCAAGTGTTTTAATGTGCTCGCTTTATTCTATGTCTATTTGTTTATCTGGCCTGGGATACTTTTCTCCTGGCGAGCTAGAGACGTCACACTAGATATGAAGTACCAGAAATGTCACATATTTATCGCTGCTTCCTGTTGCCGGTCAAGGTATTCTATAACTGGAGATTATTGTGCGATTATGATACCATCTATCGAAGCCATAATATCTTTTCTATATATCCCATAATAACCTCATAAGTCACTCATGTTATGGATTTGGTAATCTACTGCTTTTTATAAAATAAAAAAAACAATTTTATTTATTGATACATTGAAAGAGTCACGCATTAAAAAGTATATGTACTTTATTATGTTGGCCCGTTTAGGGGCGACCTGCAGATTAATATCTGTATGGGAAATTACTCATGTGCCAAAAGAGTATGATTAAAAATTAATTATTAAAGCTATATTTTTAACGACAATATCTAAAATCTATAATTCTATTTTTTCCACACTACCTTTTTTGCTAAAAGGTTTTTTTTTTCTTTTTAAGGGATAATTTCTAAAGTTTTGCTGTAATGTAGTTTTAATTTATGGATTATCATTTATATACGATATGATAATTTGGATTTTCCTGGGGACAGATACATCCCGGAGCTCTCCTCCGAACGTTCTCCAAAGTGGATTAAATGCGGGAAAATCCGGATGGATGGTGACCCTAACATTATCAAATGGTGAAATAAAGTATTATTGCTAAGTAAATAAAAATTCTGAAAACTCGCGATGAATCGCAACTTTTGTTAACTTGTCTTTGGACATTTCATTATTAGATTAACTTAAATTTTAAGATTAAATATTAATCTAATTACGTACCTCGCTCGCGATAGCAACTTGGCTTCACTTTCAATTAACAGTCACGATTCGTCCAAAACGCTAGATCGAATTTTCTTTTCATTCTTAAAACAAAATTAATCAAAGCAGGGAGTAATTAAAAACTAGGAACTCTAATTTATAATATGACTAGCCAATATCCGGCACGTTACTGCCACAGAAGAAATAATTGTGGATATATTATTATAAAATAAAACATGCATTGTTCAATTAGGCATGATAAATCATTCATTGAAATTGAATGATATAGAACTTTTAAGTAAATTTGTCGGTACATCATCATCATCATCATCATAAGCCCCTCACAAGTCCACTGCTGAACATAGGCCTCCCCCAGGTAATGCCACAAGGCACTGCTCTGAGCCACCTGAATCCATCGACTTTCTGCATATCTTACCAGGTTGTCACTTCATCTAGTGGGGATCGCCATCTCGAGAACCTTTTTTCATATGCAGATAATTTCAAACAAAGAACGCTACAGATGCATTATCGTATACTCAGCAATGGACTTTTGATAACCTGTAATGCTGCTGCTGCTGATGATGATGACTATTGTGATAAGTTAAAATTTTTATGTAAATTAAAAGTGAAAAATATTTAATCGCAGTTACAGTTACAATGAGCCTTTCTGTAAGTACGTCTTATAGTAATTCAGATCTACACGATTATTTCGATAATAACATAATGGTTACTAAAAGATTCTCAATTAAATATAAACAAAATAATTCCAAAAAAGTTTCTGCGTGTATCAAAAAATTTGCAAACGCCACACCAAAAATATTTACATGAGTAAAATGCCAGGCGTTGAGGACAGACTAAAAGTAGAGAAAATATTAAAACCTTCCAGTTTGCGAAAGGCACGTTCCCTACATGCAATGCTTACAATTTGATGATAATATATTATTCCGAATTCTGTTATAGCCTATAAGGATGGAGATTTGATGTAAAATTAAAAATTAACTTAATATTACCAGTTTAATATATTATATTAAAAATCAAGTAGATTTAGTAAAATTGCTCAATTTCTTGAAAAGGTTTCTTTTCCATTGTAAAATTTATTCTGATCTCAAATTTGCGTTGTTAAGAGTTTCGTTATTTATTGTTGACTTTTAACCACCCGACGCTGAGACTGTTTATGGAGATTGGTCTCTAATAAAACCAAAAACATTTTTGAACTAAGGAAGTATTTTTATAATTATTCCTAACACTATTTTTTTTAGTGTTTGAAGTCGGTATTTACTTTTTTTTTAAGTTTAATTATTTCGTTTATGAGATTGTTTTATTTACTGTCGCGACTTAAACATTTTTATGCGAGCTGTTCCGACAATTGAATCAAACATGACATAGATCTTTAGCTGATGTTTAACGTTTTAAAATACCATCAATCTTCAATCACATCTTCAATCATCCCAATAAGAGTCTCAATATAGACGCTTAATATCAATAAGTGATGTTTTTTATAGAATAAGGGTGACAACCGAGTACATAATCCACCAGAATGGTAAGTTGCTGCTGTGGCCCATAGACATTTAGTTAAACCTTGCTTAAGAATCAAAATGCATATGCGTTGTCATCCTTGAGGACTAAGATGGAATGCCTCAATTCCAGTAAAACAGGTTTCCGTTTCTCTACACTCACCATACGAAACGCAGCAGCATTAAGCTGCTATTTTACGCTGGTATTCTGTGATGAATGATGAGCAGATATTTTCGACATTCTTAGTCGCGAGAATACGTTCCCTTGGTTTTCAATGTGTTTGAAAACTGGTTACGCGAATTTTTCCTTTTTCACTGCCTGTTGGAGCCACGTGTTTAAGGCTGCCGAAGTCTAGTTCCCCGGTCGAACCTTAAACCTATTACGCGAGATATTAACTAAAGTGGACTGTATATGCGGTTGCTTCTACGCTTACGTAAAGGCGACTACTATAGCATGCGGTATAATGCACTCGCTCTTCCCTAAAACTAAACTATTATTGTGCCAAATCGCTGAAAAGGAATCCTGCCTGATTAGGAAAACACAAATTGGAGCGGGTTAAACTATATTATCAGGCAGGCAGTAAATAAAGGAATATTGACTCACCGGGGTTTCTTCTATCCTGTTGAGCACTATAGCTGCAACTTCTAGAACTTCTTCTGGAACACTCCGGAGAGAGGCGGTGCGCGACTATATCTCACACGAGGTGAGGCGGGTTTCCTGGAGCTCGACTGCTTCCAGGCTAAAGCGGTTTCTACTAGCGGTGTGGTTTCAACGACGACTGCGGTGGAAAGAGGCCGCGCAACGGTCGCGCGTGCCTTATATGTCCTCGGCCCCGATGATTACGTGACATTCTAGAATCATCTTCTTGCCCCTCCCACCCCACCACCCCGATATGTCGATGGAGGATCGAGGAGGGTATGAATGATATCGTTTTGTCGGAAAGGAACAAGCGGCTTGGCACCTCTACCGTCAAATATAATAATCCAA
The DNA here is from genome assembly GCA_036936625.1 of Parnassius smintheus behrii. Classification (NCBI taxonomy): domain Eukaryota; kingdom Metazoa; phylum Arthropoda; class Insecta; order Lepidoptera; family Papilionidae; genus Parnassius; species Parnassius smintheus. The sequence goes on along the minus strand of JAUPFT010000001.1, from coordinate 11,143,632 downwards.
TGGTTTTTTTTTCCGCGCAACCATCTCCCCCGCCCTTGAAGGATTTCCTTCAAAATTAACTAATACAACTAGAGCTAAGATCAACTAACAAAATAACTAACTAACGCTAAGATTACTTAAATTCAACTACAATTTAATCTAGAAAGCTAATTTAAATTATGGAAGAGGCAGGGGGCACAAACGGACAACCGGACGCAAGTAAGACCCAACCGTGGTCTTAACGCGAGCTATCCTAACTACTCCGTCGGAACCGGGAAAGACCTCTTCGACAATTCCTAACGGCCAGTGGAGAGGCGGCGTATTCTCTTTGGTGAGCACAACTACAGTTCCTACAGCTAAAGGCTCAGTTGCTGTGTTCCATTTTTGCCGAGACTGCAAAGTATGCAAGTATTCCATCCTCCATCGCTTCCAAAACGATTGCACTAACCGATCTAATAATTTGTGGCGTGCGGAAATGCTAAGTCTGTTCTCATCCATACCTGCGGCTGGCAAATACTTTAAAGGCGTTAAATTCAAAAAATGTGCTGGAGTTAGAGCCAGCGGTTCCGAGGGGTCACTAGACAACGTACGACAAAGTGGGCGACTATTCATTACGCATTCAATTTGAGCGAGCACCATACTTAGCTCTTCGAAGGACAAAATTTGATCTCCTATTACTCGGTATAAATGACTCTTTAGACTCTTGATATTAGTCTCCCAATTGCCCCCAAAATGGCTCGCGGCTGGGACGTTCAGAGACCACTCAATGCGGTTCTCGGCTAGAATGTGAGCGAACTCCGAATTATAATATTTGCTAGCTAAGAGCTCATGTAGTTCCGATAAAATACGTTTTGCACCGACGTAGTTCGTACCGTTATCCGAATACAATCTACTTACAGGGCCACGGCGGGAAAGAAATCTTTTAAATGCACCCATAAAGCCTGCTGTGCTTAGATCACCAACGAGTTCTATATGCACCGCTCGAGTAGTTAGACATACGAAAATGCAGACGTAAGCCTTTGTGGATCTTATACCACGCCCGCGAGTGAGCGTGACCTTAAACGGACCAGCGAAATCAGACCCGGTGTGCGTGAAGGGCTTTACTGATTGTATTACTCTACAAGATCTAAGTTCCGCCATTTCCGGAAATGACGGCTTGGGGCGTGCCCGAAAGCAAGCTATACATCTGTGCACCCGATTGCGTATTAAACTACGTGCAGAAAGAATCCAATAATTCTGACGCAAAATCGACATCAACAAGTCAGGGCAAGCGTGCGAGTTCAATTTATGATGGTAATCGTCTAATAAGTTCATGATATAGTCTTTACGCTTTAAAACAATAGGGTGCCGTTGGTCGAAACTCAATTGCGAGTTGGACAAGCGTCCACCTACCCTTACAATCCCATCCTGTAAAAATGGCTTAAGGTGTTGAAAGGCGCGACTACAAGCTCTATTCGATTGTAATCTTCTAATTTCTTCAGAGAAGTGCGCACGTTGAAGTTCACGTAATACTAGCGACTCAGACATAGTTGTAATCGGACGTAACGATATACGAACAAACACTACTTATCGACTTTTAAACTACAAAGGCTACACTGTAACGACAAAAATGATTTAAATATAACACAGCGTATTGCTGTGGCGCGGCCAAACTATACTATTTTATTTTTAATTTTACGGAACACCAACAAGCTAAACAAACACTAAGGAAATACCAATATATAATTCTATCAACGACAAACTAATATTTAAATAATAAAACTATCCAATCACAAGTATGCAATTTCTAAGCGACTAAGCTATAATTATTAATAAGCGGTGAAACTATGCGATGAACGCTTCGGAACAACACTGCATATGGCTTGTTGCTCGCGAAGTCTCACTTCCTTCCGCCAATCAAGATTGGCCTCAGCAGGTCTATTCCGTAGCCTCCAGTGAGGCACGCTTTCTGTCGCAGCGGCTCGGTGTCTCCATGCGCCGCGACCGTGACCTCGATCCGCGCCGCGCGCGCCTCCGCTAACTAGATCGATTCGAGCACTGAATATGTCACCTGACGGGTTGCGGGGCGATCTAATCTTGCTAATATGGGCCTTGTTCGCGGTGTCGGTAAACCTAGCTCCAGGGCTATCCCTACTCGGCGTTCCCTTCGGCTGCGACGAAACTACAACAGGTTTACTAACAACAGACTCTAACGTCTGGCTTCTCGACCCTTCGCATAATTTATTACCCGAGCTAAGTAAAAGCGGGATGTTCCCCTCCCCTATTTCCCGAAAATTGCGAGTCAATAATTCGGGAGGTTCTACAGCGACGGTGCAACAACAGGATGTTGCCGAAATGCTATCTATGATGGGGGCGGAGCCAAGGATCACATAGCCCAATACGGTTTCCAGTGCGTAAGGCGCGGTATGCGAGGAGTTGCCCCTGACCTTATTGTTTAACAAAAGATAAGGGAACAGCGATGCTCCAATGAGCATGTCTATGTTTCCAGGAACAGCGTAAGTGTCGTCCGCCAGAGTCAAATTCTTAAATTCAATCATTGCCGAGGTGTCAACCGAAACGGTTGGCAACCGTTCAGTGACCCTATCTACTACTAGTGCATTTATATCAAAGTTAACATTACGATCTATCCGAGAATAAATTTTTAAATTTATATATCCCTGTGTCGATTTACTAGTGCCTCCGATGCCTTTAATTACAGGACATGAAAGTGACCTATTTATTACTAAGCCTAAGCGCTGACAACATTGTCGCGTTATAAAGCTATTTTGGGCTCCGCTGTCCAGCAGTGCACGGACGCTTTGTTCGTTTCCACGCGAATCCCTAACCAAAATACGTGCCGTACCCAGTAACACGGTTGAAGGAGGTTGTGCTCCCATATTTGCCAATGAGCACAGAGCGACATCACCAGGTCGACCGCTAGAATCGTTGACCTTAGTAGGGGCGAATTCCTTATCCGCTTTACTTGACGCCGCTATGTTGCTATTTTCAAAATGTAATAGCGTGTGATGTTTCCTGGCGCACTTGCTACATACGGAACTCGAATTGCATTTTGCAACTAAATGCTTATCGCTTAAGCAGTTCAAACATAGGTTGTTTGTCTTTACTAATTTATAACGCTCGCTTGGTGAATATTTACGAAAAGTCGCACAATTATATAAATTACCGTGTCTATCTTTACATACTAAACAAGTATGCTGGAGTGATGTTGGCGTAGCGGTTACGTAAGTTAACGACCCTGCTATTTTAGATGGTTGAGTCTGTCTACGGTCGACGCACCTTTTATTCTCCTGTTTAACCTTCGGAGAGCGCTGCATCACCTTTATTTGATCTCGCACGAACGATGCTAATGAATGAAAGGAAGGCATCTCCGAGCTACGATGCTCCATTTAAAACGCACGCACGGTGTCGGGGTCCAACTTCTTCAGTGCAATATGGAGAAACACCACGTCCATAAGATCATTAAATTTTAAATTCTTAAGTGCAGCCACCGATGCCACAAATTTATCTAGAAATTGCTCTAAGCCGTTGATGTTCGCGGATGATATAGATTTAAGATCGAATATCTGGTTCAAATATTCGGAAGCTAACATTCTCCTATCTTCATATTTAGTTTTAAGCGTTTCGAATATTAATAAGTAATTGTTTGCTGTAGGTGTAAAATCAGAACAGATCGACTGTGCCCTGCCACTAAGTTTACTGATTAAGTAATATAATTTTTCGGCGTCCGATAACGATGGGTTATTGTGTATATTGTTTTGAAAACTACTGAAGAAGAAGGGCCACGTCTTAATATCAACATTAAATACCGGAATATCTATTGGCGGCAACCTAATCGAGTCGCTTGGACGTACCTGTTTTTCCGGCTTTGCTTCGTTTTGAGATAGGGATCTCGCAATTCTTTTCACGCGACACAACATATCTTCGAATGCCAGCAGCGGTTGGTAGTTCACTATGTATTTCGGGTCGATTTGTAATTCCAAATGATTAATTTGGTCTAATATTTTTTCGTAATCTATTCGTAAAGAATCTATCGTTTCGATTTCGGTCAAAAAAGTTTCCCGCACTGCTTCTATATGGATGTTCTTTATATAATCACTTATATTCTGCATACGCGAAAAGAGTATGTCCCTCTTAGCATAAAGCGTTTTAATTTTGATTTCACTTCCACTAACTGCCATTTTAAACTATTATAATAAAGTTATATCAATCACAATTAATCTCACAACGCACAAACAATAAAGGATGGACACTCGGTATGCCGTATTACGTAATTAAATCGAACACCTGCGCAGCGAGTCGAGGTGACGCGTCATTTGCTAGACTCAATAATTTTATCAAGATTGTGGGTAAGCGTATCAAACGATTCCTATTACACTGTTTCAATTATTTAATAGGCTTTAAATTTAATCAAATACGAGCGCTATAAAACGAATAATTCTGTTTGCGAGTACCTAATCAAAATTTAAATTTAAACGAACACTATTTAAGTCTATTCTATAAATTGGAGTGCATTATCTAATTAATTAATTCAACAATTCGACCAAAATCCTGCTCGAAGTGACCATAAAATGGTGGAGCCACGTGTTTAAGGCTGCCGAAGTCTAGTTCCCCGGTCGAACCTTAAACCTATTACGCGAGATATTAACTAAAGTGGACTGTATATGCGGTTGCTTCTACGCTTACGTAAAGGCGACTACTATAGCATGCGGTATAATGCACTCGCTCTTCCCTAAAACTAAACTATTATTGTGCCAAATCGCTGAAAAGGAATCCTGCCTGATTAGGAAAACACAAATTGGAGCGGGTTAAACTATATTATCAGGCAGGCGGTAAATAAAGGAATATTGACTCACCGGGGTTTCTTCTATCCTGTTGAGCACTATAGCTGCAACTTCTAGAACTTCTTCTGGAACACTCCGGAGAGAGGCGGTGCGCGACTATATCTCACACGAGGTGAGGCGGGTTTCCTGGAGCTCGACTGCTTCCAGGCTAAAGCGGTTTCTACTAGCGGTGTGGTTTCAACGACGACTGCGGTGGAAAGAGGCCGCGCAACGGTCGCGCGTGCCTTATATGTCCTCGGCCCCGATGATTACGTGACATTCTAGAATCATCTTCTTGCCCCTCCCACCCCACCACCCCGATGTGTCGATGGAGGATCGAGGAGGGTATGAATGATATCGTTTTGTCGGAAAGGAACAAGCGGCTTGGCACCTCTACCGTCAAATATAATAATCCAATGGTTTTTTTTTTCCGCGCAACCACTGCCTATAATACTTCTTCACGACATAGGTGTGTAAACATTATTTGTATCCCTGGTTACGTCACTGTCCATAATATGAAAAAACCTAAAGAACAAATTGATATTATTTGTGGATCCTTTGACATTTAAATATATTTTAACTAAAAAACCCCTAAGCGGTCGCATGCGACCACGGCCATATTCCGTCAAAACCCTAGCGGTCTCATGAGGTTGCACCCACCCACAGCACTTTAACCCATAAAAACTTGTGTTAGTGTTTTAGTATAGTTTTTATTATAAAGTTGTAATAAAAGTGTCAGTGTAAATATAATTTATCTATTAATGGAAATAATTTTGAGTAATATATAGAAATAATTGTGATTTTCACGCTGCTGACTTTTGCTTGGTTTTATTTTTATTATCCTTCCCCCCTGGGTGTGATTGAGTGTAGACGTGTATTTTGTTATTTAAATAGTCATTTAATTTAAGCGATTGAAATAAGTTAAAATTTTAAATAAGTGCCATAGTACCAGGAAAACATAATTTTATAAAGAATAATTTGCAACTGGATGTGTCTGCTACGACCGCTAACCACAGAGAAGCAACGCCCCACAGATGCTACAGCACCTACTATCGCTACGCGCTACGTGATTCGTAAGTTAGTAATCTGCTACGTATCTTAAAACGATCGCTTAGTTTAATCTGTGCTCCTAATAAGTCGCAAATTGAGCAGTCAATCTTAAAAGGTCTTGCGCTACTTACTTTTATTATTATTTAAAAAATGCCACTTAGAAGGACCCCTCCATCGCAACAGCCGAAGTCGGATACGAATCAGAGTTCAGCTGCTGCTACGGACACAGATACCGATAATGATAGCTCTAGTAATGTTACTAGCCGACCTCGTGGCCAAAAGCGCCAACATGATGACGAGGTATATGCTTTTATGTCGGATATGAAACAATCTTTTGATACCCTCAAAAATCAACAAGTTAAAATTCTAAGTAGTATTAGTATGATGAAATCAAAGACCGATTGTGTAAAATGGAAACCGAAAGAAAAACGCATTTAGCCTATATTCAGTCCCTTGAACTAAAAGTGTAGAATCTCGAGAGATTTCAAAAACAGGCAAGTATTGAGATAAAGAATATCCCTGTCAAACATAATGAGAGTAAACTAACACCCATATTGAGGACTCTCTCATTTGCGACGTATTTCGCTTGAATGAATATAAACGGGGGAATAGGCCGATAATAGTAGACTTTTCAACTGCTATTTTAAAAGAAAAGATTTAAACATCCGTCAAAAATTATAACCGGATTAATAATACTAAAAAACTAAACACAGGAGATATACAATTTGAAGGACTCGCAAAGCCAATTTTCGTAACCGAATGTCAGACTCAAAAAGCAAAAAAACTATACTACCTCGCTCGAGAGTTTAGTAAAAGGAACTCCTATGCCTACTGCTGGACTGCTTACGGGAAAGTTTTCATCCGTAAAAAAGAAGGTGCTCCATCACATCACATTGATTCGGAAAATGAACTAAACCAATTGCAGTTGCAATCTTCTTCGTGACTGAGCAATTTACTTTGATTTTTATATATTATTTTTAACATAATTTTATTATTCTCTAAATGTTTAAGTCATTCGTATCCTTTTGTTAACGGTGATTTAAAAACTTACTACATATTACCACAAACATTTATCATTGCTTTTTCTAATTGTATAATTTTTAATAATATATACTACTCTCACACACTTACACTACCTAACCTACATCCTAATTCATTAAATCTTTATATCACTAATACTGTAATTCAGCAGACTTCAAAATACAAGATTATAATAAATAATCTATTGAATGTAACAACGATATGCGCCTTTGAATATTCTCTTATTAATAGTTATACTTGATAATATCTCTAATGACATTGATTCAGTTTTTGTTTCCAATTCCATGATATGCACTCCAGAAAACCTTGTTAATCAAATTAATCGGACCAAAAATTCTTTGATAGTGTTTCACACTAACATTCGCAGCGTAACTTGTAATTTTGATGCACTAGCCATACTAATGGAAAGAATTTGTATTCAATGCGACATTATTGTACTGACGGAATGCTGGCTAAGCAAATTATCAGTTATACCTGAAATTGCTGGGTATACGTCTTATTCTTCTGAGTATAATAACCAAAACGACGGTGTTCTGATATATACAAAATCTGAAATAAAGCATAGTATACATAAACCTTTAATTTCTGATGCGAATGGTCTTATCGTAAATTATGGAAATAAATATGCCATTTTAGCCATATATCGATCACCTTCACAAAGAAATATCAATAAATTTTGTTATAACCTTGATCTCTGTCTTACATCTTTAGCTTCTGTAAGATCAGTTATCTTGATTGGAGATATCAATATAAATATCTCTCCTAATAATAATGACCTTAAAAGCAGTAAATATTTGGGTTTAATGGCGCTCCACGGATATTTAGCAGCTCATTTAATCCCCACTCGTAACGAAAGTTGTATTGACCATGTAATGTTGAGATCAGATAGATATTCCGCAACATATATACTGGATTCGTTTATTACTGATCATGCTCCGATTGTATTTCACTTAAATTGCAAAATTTTAAGATATTCATCTAAAAGCACAACTTTAAAAATTGATTATTCATTACTATTAAAACAATTATCTGATGCAGATTTTAGCTTTATATACAATATCAAAGATGCCAATGAAGCAGCTACCGCTTTAACTAAAACTATTACTGATGCCATTACTGCTCATTCCAATAAAATAAAAATTCCTCACCGTAAACGATGTATCAAGCCATGGCTAACTCCAGGATTTGTACGCTTTATAAGACACAGGGACAAATTGCACAAGAAAGCAAAACACGATAAAAACAATGCAATATTACAGATTACTTACACGAGATATCGCAATTTTTGCAACAACTTGTTAAAAAATATTAAAACCGCATATGAGAAAGCCGAGTTCTGTAAAAATAAATGCAATCCGAAGGGTACTTGGAATACTATAAATAAGATCACTAACCTCAAACAATATTCACCCCCTCCATGTGAATTACTAAATCTAACTGATGATCCTCATAAATCTGTCGATATTGTTTATAATTACTTTGCAGAAATTGGCCCATCTTATGCTAACTCAATATTAAAAACTCAGCAATATATTGATCACCCAAAAATTGTTAAAGATAGTGATGAATATAACCGCTTGCATAAATCTATGGTTTTGCTTGACACAGACTATTACGAGATAGAATCTATTACCACAAACTTAAAAAATGATTCAGCCACGGGAATCGATAGCATACCTACCCTAGTCATAAAACGTGCCAAAACAGTCTGATTCCCCCCATAACATATTTGTGTAACCTTTGTTTAAAAACAGGTGTTTTCCAGATATTTTAAAGAGGGCTCTAGTTCACCCTATACATAAGAGTGGTGACAGAGACACTGTCGAAAATTACAGGCCTATATCTGTACTAAGTGCGATAGCCAAAATTCTTGAAAAAGTTTTAAATCTCAGATTCACAAATTTTCTTAAATATAACAATATAATTTCAGATAATCAATTTGGCTTTGTGAAAGGTAAGTCTACTGAAGATGCAACTTTAATTCTAACTGAGAAAATCGCAAAACATCATGATAATAAGTTGAAAGTTATAGGTGTTTTTCTTGATTTGTCAAAGGCGTTCGACACTGTCTCTATTCCCCTACTTCTGCATAAGATGGAACTAATCGGCGTACGAGGAATTGCTTTGGATATATTTCGATCTTATCTATCTAATCACACGTAGTTAGTTAAAATCGGTGATTACACTAGTTTACCTACTACTGTCTCGTTCGGTGTACCACAAGGTAGTGTACTAGGTCCAACTCTCTTTTTAGTTTACGTAAATACTTTATGCTCACTTACCTTGCCTAACTGCAAAATCATTTCGTACGCAGACGATACGGCTTTAATTTTATATGGTAAGGACTGGAATGAAGCTCAACACAATACAGAATATGCGCTTGGAAGGGTCATGCGGTGGCTTAGTAGCAATCTATTGACATTAAATGTAAACAAGACTAAATATATTACTTTCACTCACCGTGCCAGTACCCAACCATCAGCGGAATTTTATATCAAAGCACATACATGTGAACAACATAGCTTATGCAACTGCCCAAAACTTACTCCTTCCACTAACATAAGATACCTCGGACTTATCATTGACTACTGCCTATCTTGGTCAGAGCATATAAGCAATGTAACCTGCCGTATTAGAAAACTGATACCAACATTCAGAAAATTGAGGAATTCTGCTGACTTTGAAACATTGATATGTGTTTACTATGCTCTTGCTCAAAGTTTACTACAATACTGTATTGTAACATGAGGTGGAATTGGAAAAACAACTTCACTCCCCTTAGAACATGCTCAAAGAGCAATCTTAAAGGTTATGCTAGGTAAATCACAAAGATTTAGCACCGAACTTATTTTTAAGCAATGCGCTGTACTTACTGTAAGACAGGTTTTTGTCATGTCTGTTATACTACGTAAGCACATAAATACAGAGTTTAAACCTAATTTTAACGTAATAAAAATAGAATTTGTGACATGGTTTCTCATAGAACTGCTTTAGCACGTCGTCAATATTATGTCAGTAGCAATTATTTATATAATGTTGCAAATAAAGTAAACAATATTCACCCTTTGTCCCTTTATAAATGTAAAGATAAAATCCTAAATTGGTTGCTAAGCCTTAATTACCTGGAAACAGAGAAGTTAATCAGTATTTAAGTTCTAACACACACACACGCATACACACACATTACACACACACACACGCACACGCACACGCACGCACGCACGCACGCACTCACGCACTCACGCACGCACGCAAGCACGCACGCACGCACGCACACACGCACGCACGCACGCACGCACGCACGCACGCACGCACGCACGCACGCACGCGCGCACGCACGCACGCACACACGCACGCACGCACGCACGCACGCACGCACGCACACACGCACGCACGCACGCACACACGCACGCACGCACGCATGCACGCACACACACACACACACACACACACACACAGTTTATACTAGTATAGTATAGCCGTTAACGCCAACTACTTTGAAATGTAATTTTGTAACTTTACATAGATATAATACATTCATTGAAAGTCAAATAAATTATTATTGTTATTATTATCAAAGTACAATAAAACCTTTTTGTAATAAAGTAATACTTGACTTTTGTTCAGACCGCAAGATAGAGAATTTTGCATACATTTTATAATGCTAAACTTCTTCATAGAAAAGTCGTCTCTAAATATAATTTATTCAATTGCTGTAGGTGGGTGCGGTCGCTTGCGAGCGCTCAGGATTTGCCGACCGCACGGGATTTTTAAGGGGTTAAAGAAAATTTTTCCACATTTGGGATAGTCATTTATTTTTAACGAACATTTATTTTATAATTGCTCATTTCAACTAGCATACAAAAATGGCTTCTACTTGGACTCATTCGATAAAGGATTTTCCAGCTCTCTTTGAATAAATTATCCTAAATTCCATTTGAGATTTGATTTCGCAACGTTTTCGCATGATTCGATTCGATCAGCACCAATTTCATTCTAAGATCAATTACTATCTCCGGTTTTCGATGTCGCGGAATCACAGGATGTTTGTTATTTCATTGACTTAATATTTCAATTGTTAAAAATATTAATATTTTATAAAATATATAGAATTTAAAATTGTAATAACGGCTCCGTGCCGCAGTCGCTTAGCAATGAGTTGTATCGCTAAGAATCGCGAGTTCTAATCCCGCAAGCAATTTTTTTATATAATCTGCAAGTAATTTTTCGGGGTCTGGGTGTTGGTACCTGTGAAATTTATATTTGTAAACTGCGTTCACAATATAGTAGAAAATCCTAGTGAGGGGTTACGTATTGAAAAAAAAATACATTTTTGTAGTAATTTTTTAAATATACATATTAATAAACTAAAATTAAAGACTTACATTATCATAATCCTACTCCTCGCAGTATAGTGCCAAGAACACTGACTATGTTTCCTCGCTGATTGAAACTTAGCCCCAAAGACAAGAAAATAATGATCTCTCTTAACAAGAGCAGGCACGAAAATTCGCGGATAGAATTCATTTAGGAACTTCCGCGCCCATGTTCTACGTGGAAAAATAGTCTCTGTAGCAAATTTCACAAATATTTACACCAATTATTAAGTTCAGCAACCGATGATGCCTTAACAAAACGAGGCTCTAAGCGCGATATCCATGAGATGAGAGTCTGGCAAATTATCCACGCACGTAGATCTCACATATAGGGCTTTACTTCTCTCTTGAGAGACCTAAGTTATATCTTCAGGTCTCCTGCCATCATCCTGAAATATTCTACTAGATTAAAATGAAGGAAAGTGTTATAGAGACAAGAGCTCTTCCAATAACTTTGTTCAGAGAACCATGACAGGACAACCTACCTGTTTTCAGAACATTTCTAGACGTCCATCATTTGCCCTATTATATCCAATAAGTGATATATAAAAAGCGGATATTTTTATAAAAGTGTTTTATACGTCTTAAGTGAAATAAAATAAAATAAAAATTCTTTAATTTTCGACGTAAGAAATTAAAATCTCTTTTGTCTATCTTCAACATAATTTATAATTTACTACCGTTTCAAAATAGGGTTCTTCTATCTGGAGAAGAAACGTCAACATAAACTTCGCAGGTATTCCCCTTTTTGTCATTATTTAATGCCCATAGTTAATCAAGGGATATTTTAAAGTAAACTTATTTATTTATTTTATTTCTTTATTATTTAAAGTAAATTACATGATTAAATAAAATTATTTTTATGGATTTTATCGCTTTTAATGAACGAAATTTTAATACCCGATATTATTTAATTATTACTTTTGGTCCGATCTACGCAGAATGAACTAACTGCGTCTTGAAGTCTTGCAGTGGTATGCTTGGGTTTAGTTTTAATTTTATTAATTACATGATCCGAAGCAGGTGGTATCACTCAGTCTCCCTCTCTTTTTGTATTGGGATGTTTTTAATTTCAATAGCCTTTAGCCTCAAGTATCATTCTTGGCAGGAAAATCTGGTTAATAAAACACTATAAAATCCGTAAAAGAGTTTAATTCAATGTGTAGTGTTCGAATCTAAGAAATCATTTTAAATTACACGATTATACGTCTAAAATTATTATCACTTACCATCCAAAACATTCAAATAACAATTCGTTATCTCAGCAAAATAAGATAACGTTTTTATTAAGGTATCCTTTTAGGGTGCTGATTACAACAAAATGAACTGAAATCAGTTTCGATGCTCAGTTTATTTAACCTTATCACTTTTTCTCCGATATTTATAAAACTTCGAAATGTGTTTATACGACTTTTATCCTACTCCTCTCCTATCCTATCTTTTACCAGTCTTTGCTTATCTTTCTTATTTTTACAACTTATGGTCGTTTTATAAACAAAACAATGTATTATTATATAATAAGATTGACAAATGATCACATAGCTCACCTGATGGTAAATCAATGCTATGGCCATAGATATCCACATCTATCATCAATTCAGAATCATAGTGCAAATGCATTGTCAACTCTGAGGACTGAGATGGAATACCTCGTTACTATTAAAAAAGTTTTTTAATTCTCTTTTTACTCAAAATAACATCATTCTGCTGTTTCATGTTGGCGTTCTGTGAGAGCATTGTCCTACATCGGTAGAGGCGACCCGTTTGTGCTGCATCTATGTCCACAGCAACAGCGTAACACAACACACTATAAATTTTTATTAACCTTCTTATACCCGTGCATGGCTTTGTGAGACCGTTAAAACACAACAAATGCTGGCAGCTTATACTTTCTGTTAGCTGCGTGATTCGTTACTAAATTAATTTTTTTTTTAGGAAATTGCCTTCACTCAATCGCCATCGGTCTATGATACCGACGTGGACGCAACTTTTATTTAAGTAATGACTTTTATTATTCATGTAATAATGATTTGTTTATATAGTTTGAGTATAAGGTTCATTGCTCGAACTTTTAATTCTTATATTAGGTTAAAATTTACGTAACAATGGATGGAATTCTGAATTAGCTTTTTGTAGGAAAAACAATATTCGTATTCCAACTATGAATATGAAAATGACAACAAGGTGTAGAATTTTGGTAAAAATAGTCTAGTCTAGTAGTTAAAATTGTCTCAGACAGGATATTCAGATGAAATGAAATTTAACTCCTGTTTCAAATCCTTTAAGAAGGCAGCCAAGGATATCAACGAGACGTTAAGTTCGAGTTGCTTGAAAGGTGAATTACGGGCATATTCGTACGTTATGTACCTGATAAACAATTTCGTGAAGAAATGCAAAAATAGGATTTTTTTTTCTATCACCTCATCAATGCGCATCTTAGAAGACGGGTGATCACGTCATTACCAAATACGGTTTTGTTAATAAGATGATCTTGAGTATTTAGCAACACCTAATAACAGTAAAATCGTCTGTTATATAAATTGTACGTCAAAAAAGCCTTAAGTTACAATTCAGCTATGCTAAATATTATTTCCTTTTGTATGGGTTGTTCTCTAACCGCAATGGTGAAACTTCAGCTTAAGACTAGTAAGCCTATTTTTCTTTATTAGGTTTTTAATATTTCGTAGTTTATTATTGTTTCATAAAAGACAAAAACTATCTATTATTATTTGCGTATGCGTAACTTTTAAGAGAAACATTAAATTTTCATTGGCTGTAATGAAATCCATAAATCGGTATATAAATAAAACTATCACATTTACTTGGATTTAATTTGTTTATTATATTATGTTGTATATAAACTATATTTTCGAAAAAAAAAATAATTTCACTATAGTTTTCATGGTATGAAATATCATAGAATATAATTTCGATTTTTTGGCGTGCTCAGCAGAGCGGGACAGTATTTCATGCCGGCACACCACCTACAACTTTACAAGGCGCAGGTTCGGTCGCACATGGAATACTGTTCCCATCTCTGGGCTGGGGCTCCCCAGTACCAGCTCCTTCCACTTGACCGCATCCAGCGCAGAGCGGCTCGAATCGTCGACGACAGAGTGCTTTCCGATCGGCTCGATTCACTGGCGCTGCGAAGAGATGTTGCATCTCTTTGCGTATTTTATCGTATCTATCACGGGGAGTGCTCTGAGGAATTGTTCGGATTAATCCCAGCCGCCAAATTTCGTGAACGCACTACACGGCAAACGTCTCGATACCATCCACACCATCTAGATGCTTGGCGGTCCACCACTGTAGGTTTCACAAGGAGTTTTCTTCCACGTACAACCTCTCTGTGGAATAGTTTACCACCGGCGATTTTTCCGGACCGATACGACCTGGGGACCTTCAAGAAAAGAGCTTACTCCTTTCTAAAGGGCCGGCAACGCACCCGCAATTCTCCTGGTGTTGCGGTTGATCATGAGCGGCGGTAGTCACTTAACATCAAGTGAGCCGCATGCTCGTTTGCCCCCTCTTCTATAAAAAAAAAACTTTAGGTGTGCTAGACAGTGCGCAGGTGTTACAAAATTTAGCGCTTGTATAGGGAGGTTTAAAAAATTAAAATTAGTTCACAATAGACGAAGATATAACGTAACATACAAACAAAATATCAATTTCTGAATATAAATATAATGCTATATTATTATTAATTTCATCGAAGTACGTTGATGAGGCAAGTAGTTTTGATGGAAAATAATTTTAAGAATTAGTTTACCCCCTGTTTGGGAGTCACATACAATCTTGACCACGGATGCTGTAAAGTACTTGAAACGCAAGTAATATAAAAAAAGTAACTAATCGCGATGAAATTCATAAAAACTAGTTTCATTTAAATATGTTTAAGATTAACATATTTATTTTCTGGTGCAGTAGGCTGTATATATTTTTTTTAAAACAGTCTGTTTTATAATAGAACAACCTGTATATAGAGCACCTGCGCGACAGTCGTGCCGATGGATCACGGCCTTATTAATTTCACAGAATAGAAATTGAATTCCTGTATGAAATAAATGATTATTATTCGAGTATCCGCTTGTATTATGCAA
Source organism: Parnassius smintheus behrii (assembly GCA_036936625.1). Lineage (NCBI taxonomy): Eukaryota > Metazoa > Arthropoda > Insecta > Lepidoptera > Papilionidae > Parnassius > Parnassius smintheus. The sequence continues at coordinate 11,128,263 of JAUPFT010000001.1, read as the reverse complement.
TTACCTGATTTATTGAATGAATAATTTAATGAATTTGTTACTTTAACGTGATATTCATTAAAATGTTGAAAAAACAAATTAAAAGAATGACAGGTGTTCATTAAAAATGGGTTACTGTTACATGCCTTTAAAAATTTAAGATCTTAACAAAGGTCTGACCTTTAAATTGCCTCGTAGGATGGATATTGGCCAAGTTGATACGCTTGATAAGCGGATCAGCACCGCCTATTTTTTTTTAATTTTAATTGGTAGGGACACGCTGCGGTCATCTCCCTGTTTTTTTCGTTGTAGGCTCTCCCGACTCCCATGTGACGATATTGGATGGTGAATATTCTCACACCGCCACTGAAATACTTTCGGTTGCAGCTACGGAAATTTATCATTAGGCTTTTTTATATTGGATAGGGTGATAAACTAGAACACAGTCCACCTGATGGTAAGTGGTTGCTGCGGCCCATAGACATCTACATAAATTCCCAATTACAAATCAAAATGCAGATGCGTTGTCACCCGTGTTGACTAAGATGGAATGCCTCGTTTCCAGTAAAAAGGGCCTCCGGTTCTCTACACTCACCATACGAAACACAGCAGCATTAAGCTACTATTTTACGCTGGTATTCTGTGAGAATGTGGTCCTTCCTCGATCGAGCCGACCCATTCGTGCTACCACTATACTACTAACATAACTGCAGCATGGCTCTACGACTTATAAAGAAAAAAGCTGTACAATGTTTCCACATCAAAGCACTATTATTCTATCGGTACCTTTTATTCGGAATATAATTAAGTTATTCTGCTGCTGACTTATTGATAAAAATTTTGCAATATTTATGAAGTTTCATTATGAAATGTGAGTCAAGACATTAATATTTTAATGATAAGATAAGATCTATGTTCCACAGTGAGATTGTTTACAGCGATTTTGATAATTGCCATGTTTTGCTTACTGTTGTTTAAGTCTTATTTTTCGTTTTTTGTTCACCGAATAAATTTTATGCATAGAAATCTCAATGCTTCTGGCAGAAGAAGTAATTTGCACGCATGACCTTGTCGCTGCACTCGCACGCCCGTACGTCCACAGTGCGCGCACATAATACGTATTGTCTTTCAGATGCTCTCGTATATTGCGCTTGTGTACTACATGGTTTTTTCACAGTTTACCATTACATAAATTCTTTCTCGAGGGGTGTTATGTGGATAAAGGGAAATATTTTAACGGCAAATTAATTTGGTCATTGATAAATAAATAAATGAACAATAAAACATACTACATACTTACCAGTAATACGACCGTCACTGTTCGATTCTACTAAAATATAAATTTTAGACACTATACCGCAATTTAATAGAACTATATATACAGATTTTATCGCATTTAATTTACTTATTTTAACTTATTTTTCATTCCCGACGTTTCGGGTGCTTTACAGCACCCATGATCCCAGGGGGGGGGGGGGGGACTGAGATGTTTGACGTTCCAATTTCATAGTTAGCCAGGCTACCTTCAGTTTTTGAATATTAATTTTTAGTCCGACCTACGCAAAATATAAAAAAAGAAGAGCGGTGAAGTTATGTTCCTTAATAAATGTTATTTATATATAACAGGCGACAAAGGAAACTGAATCATATGGTGGGCACAGCATCTTCTTAAAAAAAAACTCAAAATAATCAAAAATTGCGGTAAACAACCCGCTAGCCAATCGTTGCACTTATTGTAAAGTTGCACTATGAGGTCAACATACGGAGGAGATGTATGTTCAGCCGTGGACATTTATACATTGTAATGGAATGGAAGTTATGTACTCAACTATTCAAAAACCAACTTTTCCGGATGTCCTTATTACTTAGTAAAAACATTACTGGAAGAAGAAAAAAATACTGCTAAAGCAATAAAAATTATAAATCTTCATTTATACATTGTTGAACTTTATTAAACGTTTAATACATTTTGTTTAAATTATGTTACTGTATTCATTGCTTAGTTTTTATGATATTTAAATGATCGATCCAAAACTTTTTAAATATATATATGTGTGTGTGTGTGTGTGTGTGTGTGTGTGTGTGTATGTGTGTGTTACTATTTTGGAAATAGTAATTTTCTTTACAATTTACTTTGATCTGATTTCTACTCCACTTTCATAAAACTATAAAATAACTATTGAAGAAAGTGTTATATAGGAACGCCGTATTTATTCTTGTTGCATTTTGCAGCATTGCGTCTCTGCAATGGTTGTTTGGAGGCTCACTGTTCTCAATGGCGCTCTCTGCGTCTTGGTTTGACTCACACCTAAGTAGCTTTGCCCAAGTCGGGTCCCTTCCTTACGGGGCTGCAGACTGTCTGACCTCAATGACGTTTTATACAACAACATAATTATATATCTCTGTAACTTTCCCACCTTTGAATGATTGAAGGCAACTTGTTGGTGGGTGAGATACATGATCGAAAATGCATTCACTCAACGTCAGTGACACAAACCCTTCTGATGGCAAATTATTACTAACATCTTATAACTGCCTTTTGGCTATATCTGCCGTTGTATCGGTTGGTGGAGCATATGTGTCGACCTCATGCGGGTGGTAGCTGTAGGGACGACCTAAGGAGACTCTCAAGGCTGCGGCCGAATGTCGCACAACATGGGACCCCATTCCCTTGAGGTAAGCGGTAGACTCATGACACGCTCTGCGGCTAGTAGCCGTGGTTATCATGCAATTGGTGGTAATGCCATACACTTACATCACCCAGCTACCATCTACCCAGCTGCCAATTTCGCGAACGCACTACGCGGCAAACGTCCCGATACCATCCACACCATCTGGATGCTTGGCGGTCCACCACTGTACGTTTCACAAGGAGTTTTCTTCCGCGTACGACCTCTCTGTGGAATAGTTTATCACCGGTGATTTTTCCGGAACGATACGACCTGGGCACCTTCAAGAAAAGAGCTTACTCCTTTCTAAAAGGCCGGCAACGCACCTGCGATTCCCCTGGTGTTGCAATTGATCATGGGCGGCGGTAGTCACTTAACATCAGGTGAGCCGCATGCTCGTTTGTCCCCTATTCTATAAAAAAAAACCGATTCGTGTTCACTTTTGTGTTACTTTTGTTGTTTCGGTTTACTTCTTTTGTATGTATATTGAAATTTAATTTTAATTACATACCTACCTCGAACCATCTTGTCATACCTATGTACTGGGTTATACAACACATGCGCTTCTTTTTCTTGTATCAAGAAGTTATGAGCAAAATATTTAGATGAGCGTATCCTTCCTTTTGAAATCACTGCCGAGCATGCATTGAGAATTAAGTCCAACTTACGTCATAATTAATGAGATTCAGCATTACAAATGTTATAATCCATGTTGCATCAGTGAAAAGAGTTAGAATTTCTTTTACAGACGTAATCCATCTTCAGGAGTACGTGGTAGAAATGAAATGCACCAAATATCTTAAACTTTTGTCGTTATTTTGGCAATATTTAACAGTTCCTTCAAGCAGCGTCACCTATGTGCAATTATTTCGCGAAGCTATTCTTATACATGTGGAACACCGAAGCAGATTTCTAAGTCATAAAATATAACTTACCACTACTTATTTTCAAATTATTATATTTGTCATTAGTTGTATCTTCCGCTTCTGAATTCACTTATGTTTCTGTTTTTGCTAAAATTTACTTTTGACTTCTATTTTTGTTTCTGCTTCCGTTATGACTCTTCTGTTGAATCAGTAATAAAACTTTAGTGTATGTAGCCTCTGCCTATCCTTCTGGGTGACAGACGTGAGTATGTATGTATAAAAATTAATACATATCAGTCTAATTTGAACCAACAGGCGACCAATTATACACATAAATATTGCGGTGTTATTTTATTACACATTATAATATAATAGAGTTTATTTTATCATAAGGATAAATCGCTAAGGAGTTAAAAACATGAAACGGTTTTGAACAAGGGTCATTAATAAGGATTTTCGGAACGTACAAGGATTACGCTACATTTCACGTTGAGAGTGAGACATAATCTTCTATCTATCTTTAAAAGTAAGAGAAGGAATAAAAAAATAAAAAATTACATACACTATATCCGAAAAAGTTAATTGTTGTTTTGAAAAAGTCTTGAATTTTTCAATATATAGAAAATAAACAAAATATTTTACTATTTCGTAATACATTGATCCTATACCATTAAACGAGCAATTCTTGTATATATATATATATATATATATATATATATATATATATATATATATAAAACTGCTACAATATAAAAAGGACAATTTTAACAGACCACTAACGATCGTAATAGCTCAGATGGGATGTCGGTCGGGCGTGATATCAGAGTTCCGTGGTTCGCGTCCTGTCTCTGGTCCGGCTTTTTTCCTTTTTTTTTCAAGTTCCCTTCTTTTGTGAGAAAATCTATTATTTCAAGCCCTTTTTTTTAGTATTTTTTAAAAATACGAAAATTTGAATAAAACTAATTGCGCTCATGATTTTTTATTCAAATAGCCAGTTCAGTTTTTTCTATTCTGTCAATAAGATCAAAAATGGTATTTATGTTTCATCAGTATGTAATTTATAAATGTAATTTAAAAAAAAACTCGAGCAAAGCTCGGTCAGCCGGGTACTATTACTAAAAAGGCCAACATAAAGCTTTTTGCTATACATGTCCCACTGTTGAGCACAGGCCTAATTCCACTTTTAAAATGGTTTTTGGAGTAGTTCATAACACACAACACTTGCTGCGTTGGCAGACGTCACATGTCCTGGAAATACTTTATTCCTCAGACGTGCAGGTTTTTCTTACGATCTTTTTCTTTACTACTGAGCAAGTGGTATTCGTTAGTGTCGGCGCGGTTCCAATTCAGGTTGCGCACAATTTGCGTCCTATGGAATTTACGGTGAGGCTTAGCCCTTGAGATATTACGGCTTCGCGGCTGTTGGAAAGGTCTAGTTAAATGCACATTTTACGTTCCTACGTTATGAAAGTAAGGCACTGTAGCAGGCTAACATAACCATAAACATAACCTCAACGTAACCTTTACGTAAAACTTTATTGCTATAAACTTAAAATAAAAGGAATTGTAGCTAGCGAGAGAAAATATTTTGTAACTCAATGTCATTTTAGTTTATTTTGTTAAGGAAAGCACGGATATTTATACAGCTGTTCTTGAGCCTGACGTTGAGTTTTGTTTGTTTCTTTGTACAGATACAATTTGTCCTTTTGCAAAACGCCTCCTAAGCACATATCTTCATCCAAATTACATAAGAAGAGACGAAACGTCTTCTTTGAAATGATGTATAAAACATATTATTTCTGAAGAAAAAAATTTGCTTTATTATTATAAATAGGAGCTTAATGCCGCAACCTTTCATATGGTGAGTGTTGAGAACTGGAGACCCTTTCACTGGAAACGGTGCATTCCACCTTAGTTCTTAGGGGTAACAACACATCAGCATATTGATTTATAATCGACGAAAAATGTAGTATGTCTAAGAGTCACAACACTCACTTAGCATAAGGTGGACTGTTATAAGTGAAAAATAAATAAAATTATAATGAAAACAATAGGAAACAGGCCTTCACCATAGTTGCCACGCGAGTTTCGTTTCTGTTTTCTTTTTTTGAGTGGTTACCGCAATCATAAATTGGTAATTGTTAAATGTTCTATTAATGTTCTATTATTATCTACGGAGGCGGCCTATGTTCAGGAGTGAACTTTTGATAGGTTATAATAGATGATCGGTGCTATATGCAGTTTTTTTATTGTTTGGAGTAGTTAACAGGGAGATAGGAGTAAATAAATTGAATTTTACTGAATTACTTTTTGAAACTGTTAGGTCTCTATTAAGTTGTGAGCTTGCTATAACGCTTTCCCCTTCTCTTTATATTTAAAAATAGCCGTCAATAAAAATATATAAAATTAACGTGACAAGGATAAACAAATATATATTGATCGACGATAAATATATATATATATATATATATATATATATATATATATATATATATATATATATATATTTTGTTTTAATAATAGCGTGATCATCTTAGTTAGGACCCTTCTTTACGTTGTGTTTGCTTAGTAACTTAGTTATTTTACATACATCTTGGAAGAATAAATTATATAGTATTCATTAGTGCAATTGAAAGTTGTAGGTAGTGCTTTACAATTATTTTAAGGTAAGAACCCCGTTCACAAAGAAAGGGCTCAAAAAGGCTAAGAATATTAAATCGTCCCTATTTCACTTATATCAAGTTCACATCAGTCAATTCCTTAAATAAGTTCCTTCACGCTTGAAAAAGACTGACAATATTTATATAAAATACAAGATACAAAGGTTTCGCTCTCCACATTTAAAGAAAAATATGGGAAACGCACACGCATACATACGCCGTGCGTGGTGAGCACCAGCAAACCAACGTGATCTCTTCGATGAGGACGTTAAATTGGGAATTGGACAGTACTCTATCCAGAAAAATAACTAGTAAAAATGCATTTGGCCAATTAGTAGTGCATAAGCATCAAACAAAACATCGACCAAAGTCACGCATATCAATGCGTGTATAGGATACATAAGAATACGATCAAATTCATCCACAGTTAATACGGTTTAGGCAACAACAGCACAACATCAAATAATAGACACAATGGCCATAAAAAGCCCTCCGTGAGTGAGGAGCCCACCTGCCAGAATGCCGCTCCTGCAGACTTGATATAAGTGTAAGTTATCATAACCAATTGCATGATGAGTATGGTAAGGGCACGGAAAGTGTTTGTGTCACTGAAGTTGAATATAATGCATGTTTCGATTATGCCTGTCTCACCCACTAAGTTACTTCCAATCATTCAAAGGTGGAAAATTTACAGAAATATTATTTTATTGTTGTTTTATAAAATGTCATGGAAATCAGACAGTCTGCAGCTACGTAATAAAGGGTAAAGTGAAGACATGACGACGACTGAAGCAAAGACTTGGGCAAAACTACTCAGGTGTGAGTCAAATCAAGACGCAGAGAGCGCCATTAATAACAGCGTGCTGCCAAACAACCATTGCAGATTTGCAATAATAAAAAAAAGTTTACCTCGGTCTTGGATGCTGTAATGCAGTCTACATGCCACTATAATAATCCTTTACAAGTCCCATTTCTATCCATATAATGCTTTTACATACAGTTTAAACTTTTCACATATATGCCTTTTTTCATAGACCTTGCTATTAAATGGCTTTAATATATGGAAATGCAATACACAACTCTGCTATTATAGCGTTTTTGCATCTGAAAGACCTCCTATACACTGTACAACAGTACTAAAGTAGCAGTCGGGCATCTGAACATCCCATATATTACGTATATATGAACACCCATGTGTATGCGTATCCGGCAACATCTTTATAAAAGCAATCATAATATTTTCAACTTCCAAAACCACAGCAACACGCTGTATCATTACAAGTTCCCGTTCAATGACTACAAAACTTTTGACCAATTTTTCAATTATATAATAGATGTTATTTATCTCTATTATTACAATATGATCAACTTGTGTTTTTATTATTTAATCACCTGATGGTAAGTGATTACCTCCGCCCATGAGCAACTGCAACGTCAGAGGAATTGCAGATGTATTGCCGGATTTTTAGAAAGGAATAAGCTCTTATCTTGAACGTCTCTAAAATGTATCGATCCCGAAAAATCTCTGGTGGAAGTTGATACCACACGGAAATTGTGCGAGGAAGAAAACTTATTTTAAAATGCACAGTGGTAGACTGCCAGTCATCCAGATGATATGGATGGTATAGCAAGTTCGATCGCGATGTGCAGTGGTGAAATTGTGCGGCTGGAATTAGTCCGAACAATTCTTTAGAGTACTCTCCGTAGTAGATGTGATAAAATACGCAAAGAGTTCGATACTCAAAATTATTCATTATTTTGGTCCACAAGATGTGAAATTTCTAAAAAACCTGTGATTGTCTGTTGCTGCAGTTATCAAGTTGCTTCAATAGATTTAATAACAGCTATTTTGTGAAGCGACGTAATGCAGCAAGCATTATTGACACTTCTATGAGAAGTACATGAAAAATTATGTATAGCTTTTTAAAATGTTGAAAAATTTTGTTTGTATAATGTATTCTTAATCAAGTAAATAATAAGTTATATATCTTTTTTATTTAAAATGAGAGATCCGTACTATATAACAATATTTAACGCTCTTTCTCGGTTACAGTAAAAATAAAACTATTTTAGTTTTTAGCGAGCTTCTAAATATTCTTAGTAATTTTATAGATCCGTTTCATTTTCACTGTTTCTACTTGTAATCGATACAAAGGCAACTTAATTATTCATCGCCTCTTTTCCGGCTCCAATTTAAATTTTATCTTTGGTCGCTGTCTTTATCTTAAGGAATAAAATTGTGTTTAAAAAAACGAAAACACTTTATTTTTGACTATGTGTTTAATAGTGAATTCAATTCTATATGAAACATTTAAATAAGTGTGAGATGTTCCTACTAACTTACTTAACGTAGGCAGAGAGTACTTGCTAGCTGCTAGCTACTTGCTGCTTAGGTGTGTCAGGATATGGCTAGTTTGAAGACCATTTGGTACAATCCTGACAATAATAGATACGTGAATCAAGCAAGAGATGCACTGTTGCTTGATTCACATCACGTTAAGTGTAATTTTAATTCTGCCACTCACTTCTGTAGCAAATGAATTTTTGTCATTCTTCTTCATAAACTTTTTCTATGTGTCCAAACCAACGAAGCTCCCCTTCCCCACTTTTAAATAAATAACATAATATAATATCCATAAATTCTCATATCTGTCGTTAAAGGGTTAAGCAGAGACCATGGGCTTCCATTAGGCACTCTCTCAACACGCTTTTTTTTCTTTCCTTTCCTATATTTATTCTAAGTACATGCTCAAGACAATTCTCGTTTTTCTTTTGTTTTGTATTAAACAAACAATTCGTATTGTTTGGAAAGACATAACTCGTTACGAGTTTAAATAATTTCACCATACAGTTTTACCGAAGAATCGGGGTACATAAACATTCTCAAGAAGCGTTTAATTACGTGAAAAACTATGAACGACCTGTTAGTTCAAAACTTTTAAGAACAATGCTAAATGAAAATCATTTTATAGCTACTCCACAAAAAAACATCATATGATCATATCGACATGACTTCATAACAAGAATGATCCACTTAACATTTAAGTTTTTTTTTATTTACTCACTAAATCAAATGTATTAAATACTCATTAAAGAACACGTGGTTAATCGGAAGCTCATATTCTTTTATGAATGTAGGAAAGTATTTGCTTGTGCAATGTGGGTAATTTAATCAGGCCAGAATTTCCAAATTCCAAAGAAATTTAACCTCGTGTATTATTTTAAAAATCGGGCTGTAACTGTATCGTGGACACGGCCGTGTGTTTTACGTAAATACGTGTATTTAACGAAATGACCTCAATATTAGCGGTCCCTCCACACTTCACCGCTTAATCCACTTTCTGATATTCTTTGATCCTTTAGATACCGAGTAGTGTAATTAAATTTGGATGTGGATAATAGATATGTAGCAGATACACCAAGCTCTATCCCCCGAACTTGTTACCATTCGTTTTCTAAATGCATCCCTTTATGGAAGCAAATTTAGAGACGTATTCTCGTCAAAACTCATATTATGTTATATTATGTTGCTGTGAAACCTTGTTTCTTACAACAAGACAACGCGTTCAAAATCAAATTTACGAATTTATAATGCAACTCGGTCGTATATTCTCTGTTACAACGATTATTAGATACGCCTACATTTGATTCACCGAAATCGTAACATATTGAAATGATTTTAGGTTGATATCTGAACCACCATACCACATAGGGTACGGTAGGCCTATATGGGTTAATGGAGGGCTGTCAGACAAGGAAAATATATTGTGTTGCTCAAAACTTCAGTCAAATAAATTACAGAAAAAAAGGAAACATTTATTCGTGGTTTGAATAGTATTTACATACAGACTTAAGAATAATTTATAAAAAAATAAGTATGATAAAAAACACAGAACTCAACTTATGACTATATAAACACATCAACAGAATCTTGGGATATTTTATATTTTATCGAGTATCCAAAAAGCAATGAGGTTTTTTTGATATAGTAAATGGAAGAATGAGAGGTTATTTTAATGTCTTTAATAAAAAATAAAAACACTGTTCGAAATTTTTGTTTAAAATAAAATTGTTAATTTCTTCGATCGCCGTAGAAAATTAGTATGTTAAAAAATATCTATGCTTCCTATAAAATTATAAATTTTAATTAAAACTAATAAAATCTTATAAAACCTAATTATTTATAATCGGTGTTGCTACTACTTACATTAATTACACATCGAAATCGATTGTTCATACTTAAAATTAAATTGTCAATGTCTTGCTGCGGTATGAAGTTATGTTTTTTGTACGGCGAGTGTTAGTTTAATTAAAACGTAGTAGAGCCATGCTGCAGTATAGCATATTAGGAGTATAGTTATAAAACGAATGGATCGGCTCAACCGGGGAAGGACCGCGCTCTCACAGAATACCAGCGTAAAATAGCAGCTTAATGCTGCTGTGTTTCGTATGGTGAGTGTAGAGAACCGGAGACCCTTTTTACTGGAAACGAGGCATTACATCTGAGTCCTCACGGGTGACAAAGCATCTGCATTCTGATTCATAATCGAGGGCAGATGTAGATATCTATGGGCCACAGCAACTACTTGCCATCAGATGGACAGTGTGCTCATTTGTCAACCTATCCTATAAAAAAGGTATTCGTAAAGTGGTTGTTCCGTCGTCAAATTTGACGAGCTCTCTAAGAGCTTTTCGTTGCAATATGTCACAGGCATGCTCGATACGATTTAAATCGGCCAACTGCGCATTCCAATCCAAAACTTAAATATCGTGGTCTCGGAAAGCGGCCAACACAAGTCGCACCATATGGGAAGGAGCATTATCGTGCATGAAGAGAAATTAATGGCCCATTTGGATTCTGTATGGGACAATAACAGACTCTACTACCTCCTCCAGGTAATTTTGTGTAGCCATGTTGCCTTGGATTCAAAACAGTTACAACTCTGGAATTCTTCAAACGCATGTTCTTCATGAATCCGGATGAAACCCAAACCGAGACTCATCGGTGAACAGCAACAACCATTGTTCGTCACCAACTTCATGCAATCTTCTTCCGAATTTTTGATCGCTAATCAGCAGCTTTTGGTCTTCCTGGAGCCTTTGTAGTAGTCGCATCGCTTTAATTTTGGGTTGTCTTCTGGCAAACATTTCGATAAATCGATCCTGCCACTGTCACATCTGCAGTACTGCAATAAAGTGACCACAACCTTGATATCACGTTCTGGCTGGTGTGTAGGGTCTCAGCAACGTCGCGTTGAAGAGCACCGTTTTCTAACATGTCCACGGCTCTTAACATTTCATCTAGACTTAAGTGACGACGTGACATAACTCTTAAAGGCCACATGGCACGTAAAATTAAAAAAGAAAAACAAACTTATCCCCTAACATTAATTAATATCAGTAGAATAATTTAAATTTTCTTTAACATGACGAATTACTAACAATTTTGTTAACAACTTAAAAAATTTAAAATAACATAAAAGTCGTTAATATATATATATATATATATATATATATATATATATATATGTATATATATATATATATATATATATATATATATATATCCGTAATCGGGATCTCGGAAACGGCCAGTCCAGGGAGTTTCGGGGATAATAAATCGATCTAGCTAGGATTTAATTTTAGAAAATGACTTTTTGTCCGTGTTTATAGGCAATGAAAAACTGCTACAATATCGTTAGAATAAGAAGGTAAATTTTGACAGATTGTTATTGATTATAAATAGCTTAATTGGTATAATGGGCGGTCACAGAATCGTAAAACCCCGGTTCGAGCCCAGACCGACCGACCGACTTTTTTTTTTTCAAGTTTCTTTCTTTTTTGAGAAATTTTCGAGCCCTTTTTGTAGTATTTTTTAAAAACACGAAAATTTAAATTAAAATAATGGCACTCATGATTTTTTTATTCAAATAACCAGTACCGTTTTTTCTGTTATGTTGCTAAGATCAAAAAATATTATTTATATTTCATCAGTATGTAATTTGTATCTAAATATAATTTCCACAACACACGAATTAAAAAAAATCGAGCGAAAAATACTGAGCAAAGCTCGGTCAACCAGGTACTATATATATATATATATATATATATATATATATATATATATATATATATATATATACAAATCGATCATCCGACCTGTCGTCATGTATGGAAGTGAATGCTGGGCCGTCAAGAAGAAGGATGAAAATAGACTGCATGCGAATGAAATGAGAATGTTACGATGGATGTGTGGTGTGACAAGGATGGATAAGATAAGGAATGAGTATATAAGAGGAAGCCTGAAAGTAGCGCCAGTGGTAGAAAAGGTGAGAGGAAGCAGATTGGCATGGTTTGGGCATGTGTTGCGGAGGAATGAAAGTCATGTCACAATACGAGTGTTGAATATGAATGTGGAGGGACACACGGGCAGAGGAAGGCCGAATAAAAGATGGATCGATTGTGTGAAGAGTGATATGAGAATGAAAGGAGTAAGTATGGAAATGACGGCTGATAGAGAGGAATGGAACAAGAAGGTTTACTGCGCCGACCCCAGATAATGGGAAATGGTTTAGAGAATGATGAGAATGATGATGATATATATATATATATATATATATATATATATATATATGTAAACAATACCGGTGATTAGGCACTACCCATCTATTGTTTATAACAACCTACTATACTCGCAACCTTAGTTCGGTTGACAGAACTTTATTTCTTAGTAAGACAATTGTCACCTACATGGGACTATCTATATAAGAATTAAAAATCCAGTGCGTGTGGGTAGTACAAAATACATCAGTCGGTCTTCAACCAAGAACCGAGTTTATTGTGTTCCTGTCTAACTCTAAGGTTGGTCCAAGTTAATTTTAAAACAGTCATAGTTTCGTCCTTATAAATGTATTCAAATAATCTTTTTTTTTAAATATTGATCTAAGTCTCTTCTTTCGCATATTTGGAAGTTATGTTTGTACTAAATGCATCTTAAAGTGAAAAACGAGGGTTATATTTGGATATACGTCTTTTTATAGAAACACGAAGTCCACTTAATGTTATCTGGCTACTTGCTATGTCACCTCAGAGGCATATAATGGAATGCCTTCCTGTAATTATACTACCTACTCATACGGTACTACCATGCTAGGATTCGGTCGTATTCTTTAGGATGCCGCAAGGACTACATATATTACTATTACAATATTGTACTATGATTGTTCTACGGTGACTTCAGAGTTTTGTGCCAGCACAGAGGATCTCAAGCACAACAAAGAGTTTATGCAGGAAATTTTCTTCACTCCATTACCTAATTCCCAATCGTAGCACCATGCTGTGATATTTCTTAGCTTTTTTTATTTTAATGCTAAGAAAAATGTGGCAAAAAAGAGAAATTTCCTGATGTTGGCTAATATCGCAGTAGATATTTAGATCACCAGGCACGTTTTATTTACTAATTTAAGCCAGTACTCAACCAGTACTGGTTAAGAATAACATTACCGTATCACATATAAGGCCTAAGTTTTTGAATTAGGGTGCTTGTATTTATTCCCCAAATACCGTAGTGCTTTCCTTTTCCGTTTTACACATCTCCAAATACCAGTGAGAGAGACTGGTATACGCTTAAAGAACTCCTGTTTTTACAATAACCAGCTTTATGAATTAGCTTTTTTTCAAAATAAGTCGTTTTGGTGAATAAGAACTCTTCGTTTTTACTGCGGGTGATAAGCAAAAATAAATCACATTGCATATATTAACGCTTTATATCAAATTACTCAAAGAGTATGTAATTTTATACGTAGTAGAGCCACGTTGCAACAATATTATAGTTATAGCACAAATGAATGGGTTCGACCGGGGAAGCATCATACTCTCACAGAATACTAGCTTAATGTTGTTGTGTTTTGAGTGGTTGTATCACAGAATACTATAATATACAATAGAATGGCTGTCAACGTTATTTTGTACGATGATAGGTGTCGCCGGGAGTCGATTTTAATACATATCTACTTGTAAATAGCGTACGATTTGGCATTTGGCGAAATTTGGAAACGATTGTAACGTCAAAACACATCTTGTGTTGATATTTATACGTGTGAATTGACGTGTCAGTGGCATTTTAGTGGCTACATGGGCTCCGCCCACTCGCCCGTTTTATTATGTATGTATTATAGTATTCTATGGTTATTATAGAAATTTGGAGACTCTTCATAAATGATACGAAACATTCCATCTTGTGACAACGCATCAGCATTTTGGTTCTTATTCGAGGATTGATGCAGATGTCTATAGGCCACACGCCACTCATCCACGTACCATCAGGTGGGCTGTGTGCTTACTTGTTCACCCTTATTCCATCAAAAACATTGAAATTTGTAATATGCGCACAATACGCGGGCAATATAAATATGATCTCTGCCGGCGTCACTGACACTGTTAATTGCAATTTTAAGTCGATTAAACGGTGAACACGTATTCGTGGAGTGAGGTAACCTGCATGTTTCAGGAACAAAATATTAAGAGAACATGCTATGTCCGCCAACACCCACTGTCGCAACTGAGACTGTTAAAGAGGCTGTATACTCACTTTAAAAGCAACAAAGATGCAATCATCATTCTTGCATCGACACCTGTTATGGTGCCTTTGGCGGATTGCTATGCTAGAGCAGCCAACAGCAGCATCAAAACCGCTTGTAAAGCCAGCGTGCCAGCGTAAAAACTGTCAAATGCGCCGCTATGCCATCTTTCGGTTCGATATTGCCATGTTATTAGGTATAAGACTTCTACAACCAAGGCTATCAGCATCAGCCTGTGAATAAAAAATTAAATCAAAATAAATTCGATTAAAGCAACAATACAATAAAGCTGCTGTTGGCTGCTCTAGGTTTGTCAATATATCTATCTATAAGTATATATATATCCTTTTACATTTCAAATATTTTTCTTAAAAAATAGTAGTTTTGTGCAGAGGTGGAGATCACATATTGACCATGGACAAAGAACGCATCATCAAGTTACCAATGCGTGATAAGAACTTTGTCCCTTAACTACATTATGGGATTATTTTCGAGAATCTATTGTGATAATGATAGGTGCCGACTAAACTAACAGCTATATATGTATGTACCTTAGCGTATATAATTTAATATACTTGAAATGCATATAAAATTTATAATTTTGTGATACGTCAATTAGTAGCAGTTGTTTAAAACAATGAGAAATAGTTTTGGTTAATTTTATTACCGAGAAATAAACATAAAATATAAAACGAAAACTTGAAGAATCTGTTTGTAATTGATTTCCTACTTAGGATATATCTTTTTGAATCCAAGTTTTGGGTTCTGTATGTGCTGCTCATTCCTTTCTGGTATTTTTTCCCTGCCTTTATATACAAATTCGCATTAAAGTAATCATACCTCTCTTACTATCATCTTCATCATTACAGCCCTTCACAAGTCCACTGCTGAACATAGGTCTCCCCCAAGTAATGCCAAAAAGCACGGTCCTCAGCCACCTGCATCCATCGACTTCCTGCATGTCTTACCAGGTCGTCACTCCATCTAGTGGGGGTTCGCCCTACACTACGCCTACCGGTACGAGGCTGCCACTCGAGAACCTTTCTTCCCCATCGGTTATCGGTTCTTCCATATAGCTCATATGGCCGGCCCATTGCCACTTCAGCTTACTAATCTGTTGGGTTATGTCGGTCACTCTGGTTTTACTGCGGATATCCTCATTTCTGAGTCTATCACACAGAGAAACTCTGAGCATAGCCCTCTCCATAGCTCGCTGAGCGACCTTGAGCGTCCTCATACGGCCAGCAGTGAAGGACCACGTCTCTGATCCGTAAGTCATCACTGGCAACACGCACTGGTTGTACACTTTAGTTTTCAGAGATTGAGGTATACCTGACGAGAAGATGTGTCGTAATTTCCCGAACGCTGCCCAGCCGATTTGAATCCGTCGATTGACCTCTCGGTCGAAGTTCGACTTACCTAGTTGGACTATTTGTCCCAGGTAAACGTACTCGTCAACAACTTCGAGCATAGTGCTCCCAACAACTACCGGCATAGGTGTGACATGGACATTGAACATGATCTTTGTTTTGACCATGTTCATCTTAAGACCTATCCGTTGGGAGACACCACTGAGGTCATTGAGCATAGCGCTAAGGTCCTGCAGCGATTCTGCCATAGTGACTATATTGTCGGCAAATCGAAGGTGAGTGATGTACTCGCCATTGATGTTAATACCGTATCCTTTCCAGTCCAGTAGCTTGAAAACGTCTTCCAACGCTGCGGTGAAGAGTTTCGGGGATATAACGTCACCCTGTCTTACACCTCTCTGCAGTTGGATAGGTTTTGAACTCTGGTTCTGTACTCGGATAGCCATCGTAGCCCTACTGTATAAACACTTCAGCACTTCGATATACCGACAGTCAACTTAGCACCGCTGAAGGGACTGTAGCACCGCCCAAATTTCGACGGAATCAAAGGCTTTCTCATAGTCCACATACGCCAGGCAAAGTGGCAGATTGTACTCTTCGGTCTTCTGTACAATCTGCCACAGGGTATGTATGTGGTCTATGGTACTGAAGCCTTTTCGAAAACCGGCTTGTTCGGAAGGCTGGAAGTCGTCGAGTCTGCGTGCGAGACGATTCGTAATGACTCTCGAGAACAGCACGTAGACGCGGATCAGAAGGGAAATCAGTCTGTAGTTCTTAAAGAGAGCGTTGTCGCCTTTCTTAAAGAACAAGACCACCGGACTTCTGCTCCACGCCTCCGGAGTAGTGCCACCATGTAGGACGGAATCGAAGAGCTTCTGAAGGACTTCAAGTACCGGTGTTCCACCCGCTTTCAGAAGCTCGGCTGTAATTCCATCCTCGCCTGGGGCCCTGCCGTTTTTAAGGTGCTGGAGAGCCATTCTAATCTCGCTTAGACCGACGTCCGGGATATCATCGGAACAGTGTCGGGTAAGACTTGCTCTTGGATCGTTACTCATACTTGCGTGTGGCTCCAACGATGTTGTGTACGGCTGCCCATAGAACTCTCAATCTCACTCAAAATCTCAGGTGTCCCGGAAACGATGCTGCCACACTCAGTCTTCAGCTTTGACAGTTGACACGTTCTGGCAGACAGATCTCTGGCAAAGGCTTTGGAGCCTTGGTTCCGCTCGATCGCTTCTTTAATACGAGCAGTATTAAAGTTGCGTTAGTCTCGCCGCATGCATTTGGAGATCTATCTGTTCACTTGCCTGTATGCTGTCAAATCTGTTGACGATTGCAGCCTCATCTCCTGTCTAACAGCCATGAGATTAAGAGTGTGTTTGGAGAGTTTTTGTGTTCTTCTGCGGTGGGTCTTGAAGAACTTAGCTCCAACCGCATGGACAGTTTCCACGAGCTTGTTATTCATATCGTCCACTGCATTTCAATCTTCCAGGCACTGAAAGCGGTTACGTAACTCGAGCTGAAAAGTCTCGGGATTCTGGATTAGAGCACGAGGGGGACGGAGCGTAGACTTCATTAGACGAGACCTCTCCAACTTGACGTTTAGGTTCATTGTGCCTCTAACCATTCGGTGATCGCTGCCGATTTTCACCCTTGCGATCACTGAGACATCACTGAACTGTATGCGTCTGGTCGTCATAATGAAGTCAATCTCATTTTTTGTGGAATCGTCGGGGCTCGACCAGGTCCACTTCCTGTGGGGCCGCTTCTGAAAGAAAGAGTTCATCATAAAGAGTCCCTCTTTCTCCATAAAGTAAGCCAGCTGCTGGCCCCTATGGTTCCGTTGCCCTACTCCAAATTTCCCTTACTTCAGCTCACCGCCTTATCTTGTCCTAGTTTTGCGTTGAAGTCTCCCATCAACACCGTGTAGTGGGTTTTGGAGGAATGCATGGCTCTAGAAATATCCTCATACATTTCCTCCACCTCCTTGTCGGGATGCGCCGAGGTTGGTGCGTAGACCTGTATGACCTTCAGCGAATACCGTTTGGTGATTCTGAGTATCAGGTACGCGACGCTCGTCGACACACTCCCAATCTTTACAACGTTGTTGACGAGAGACTTGTGGACGATAAATCAGACACCTCCTTGGGACAGACGGGCGCCCTTCCGGTGATAGAATAAGTTGTCGGACTCGATGATTACCGTGTCCTCCCCCTCTCTTCGGACCTCAGATAATCCAATAATATGCCAGCGCAACTTGTCTACCTCTTCATCCAGCTCCAGTATCTTCTCGTCAGTCCTCAGGGTGCGTGCGTTATACGTTGCCAGGTCGAGTCATCGTAGGTGGCAACCGAACCTCCACCGGAGATTCTTAGCACCCCCTGCCCCGCCGTTACCATGGTTGCCGCCCTAGCCAGGAATAGCGGGGCCGCCGGGGACTGGGGGCCGTTTATTTGCGTCATTGCTCATGGGGGGATGTTTGCCATATTTGCCACGCTTGGCGAGCGGGTTGGCAACCGCAGTTTTTTATTATGTTATTGTTGTAATTAGGAAGATGTTACTGTCCTTTTCCTTACTGTGACCCTCTGTCGCCTCTTACGACACCCACGGGAAGATATGGGGTAGTGGATATTCTCAACCGTTACTACACGGCTTACTAGCAATTTAGTTATTCATTCTTTATTATACAAATTATATTGAGGATTATAAAAGTATATCCCTTAACATACCTTAATGCGTTACGTAGATCACTCAGTATTTTGATTACGCAACAAACTTCTAAATAACTGGTACATAAACAGACTTTTTAAATGTTTAAATACATCTTACTATTAAGCATTCATGGTATGTTTGTTCGCAGGTGATAGGAAACTTACGTGCGTGAATTGATTGGCAAATTAAGCCACATAAAAAAACTAATATTAACGTAAAATATCTAGTTCCATCTTACGAGTATATGCAAAACATCGTGCGTGATGCATATTCTAACATAAAGTGGCATAGGAAGGCCTCGTGAATATCTCCACGTTTCAGTTCCCAGTTTGCTCAAATAGCGCTTGGGAATAGAAAACTAAAGTTTTTATTGGAGTAATGGACGTTGTGTTAGTATAATGTAGCTTTAAATTTAATACGTACTTGAAGTTAATAATGAAAGTGTTTCAAATTATTTTATTAGTTTGTGTTTCAATATATTTATACAAAAAACCTTACTCATAAAAATCGACGTCAGCTTAAGAAATGCATATAGTTGCTCTTTGTCACTTCAATAATTGACAAAAAAAAAGACAAATAAATAGTAAATTAGTTTGTAATTCAACAACAAATTGCTAAAACCAAACCTTAAAGATTAAAAAGAAATAGTTTTCGCATAATAGCTTCAAAATTCGGTGCCGTGACATATATATGCTAATAGCCATTAAGCAGAAATAATTTTAGTCAATTTATGAAGTCGATTTCTAATTATTTAGATCGTTCCAACTTATGTCAAGTACAAAACATTAGTTTATTATTTATTTATTTATTATTAATATTATATTCAATTAGATTATAATTTATTTGACGGATCACTTGAACGAATTGATGGATAACTTTTGTCTGACGATTGAAAATTAAGTCCTTATACGTATAAAATTCTCTTCACATATACACAAAATATAGGTATAAAATTAAAATAAATAAAAAATATTACATCAATATAAAATTCTAAAACCCTTTCAGAAATGAGGAGAGGCTGTGCCCAGCAGTGGGACGTATATAGGCTGTAACTTTACTTTATACATATATCTATAAACAATGAGACGAGGGCAAAAATACATTTGTGGTATTTTCCCGCCCAAACTTAAGAGTTGTAGTTAAGTATACTGTTTTAGCTTGCAATGTCCCTCATCTTTACTTCCGTTTCCTGTACTACACGGTCATCTCCAATAGGAGGCTAGACATTGTGGCGTCACTTATGAAGAAGAAGAAGAATAATTGATAGAATCAGGCGTTACTTTGCGGAAATCCATTATAATAAAAAATCAATTACTTCGCAACCTTCCTCTAACTAAATACAATGATGTGCCTTACCTGGATTGAAGAGCACCTCCCGCCCTCCCTCAATTGCATGCACTAACTCCGTCACCACTAGTCCCAGCACCACTACTCCCAACACCACTACTCCCGTCACCACTACTTCCAACACCACTATTCCAGGTAAGACACACCATCAACGATAATACGACACGTGTTTCGCCTCTACACGAGGCATCCTCAGGTGATGTAGACTCTACGGCGGCTGATTGCTTTTTTGAGCGGCGAGTTTTTTTTGCGCCCGAAACAAATATGGGCAATCGACATAACCACGCAGCCGGCTGCGTGGTATGCTATGAGCATTCACCGCCTCCCTCCCCCGCTTTCCGGAGGGTTGCCCATATTTGCTTCGGGCGCAAAAAAAAAAGTCACTTGCTACACAAACAAAACAGATTGGCATCGGCGTCTTCGCGACAACGACAAAAATAAAAAATGTAGCTGTCAACCCTTGCCAAGCGTGGCAACTATGGCAAATATAGGTAATGAGGCAATCTATGGGGAGGCCTGTGTTTAGCAGTGGACTTCAATAGGCTGCAAGGTTAACCTTATATGTATGTATCTATGTATATTATATGAGTGTTAGATTGTAGACTCGAAAATTTGTAGACGTACTAATTAATAATCAATGCATAAATTTTATGGCTAGGACCAGATACGATCACAAAGATCAGCATTAAATCAGATCAGTATTAATATCTGGTATAAAATACTTTGGCTAATAAAAAGTTTTCGTATAAAAGTTGTTATATAAAAAACGGAATCTTGCCAACTCGCTTGCCAAGTGTAACAACTTTGATAACTATACTTCTATGAGGCCAATATTTACACTTTTAATACGCTGTAATGGTAATATTGGTGATGATGGCTGATTAAAACTGATTGTTCTCATAATCCATGGCCAATGTTGTCTTGTTAGCAGTGCTCTGTTACATTATGATGATGTTAAAAAAATTTACAATTTTCATGAGACAGATATATCAAAAGCAAAGTTAAATTTAGTAAAACGTATTTTGAAATGAAAATTGAGAATCATACGTTTAATAATAGGGAATTTGGGCTATTATTTCTGCATAATTGTATATTTAGTTTAGTTCTATAATCTAGCCAGGGCTGTGTGCCAAGCCAAGTTTGGATAATGGGCATGCGCTCACTAGTGTTTGTTTATACGACCAACTTGAATTTCAAGCAGCTTTTATTTTATTATTTATTATATTCTTAATTTAAAAGCAATTTAGTGTTATCTAATACCATCAGATTAAACAAAATTAGTGTAAGAAACCAAAGCAATAAATTTAACATTTTTATAATGTAAGAGTGACATACGAGCTAACAGTATCAAGTGGTACGTGGTACTAATAGTACACTTATTGCAACTTCAAACAAATAATGCTAAAGATGCGTTGCGTTATCACCTCTGATGACTTAGACTTGAAATTAAGTATAACTAGAGGTCTCACAACCTATAGTAATAATTATTTTCTTTTTTTTTTAAGTTTTTTCTCAGTAGTGTTACAACTAAGTTTTCCTGCTCCTGCAAAAGGTAAGGTGTGGTAAGGGAACCATCGAAAATTCTCGCACAATCCCCAATCAATCGCTGGAAAGCGGCCAGATGCGTTAATATTTACGAGTTGCAGCACATGAATATTTGAATTGCCTTTTTTACGACCATTTAGCGTAACCTTTATTGTTTTTTACATATGTTATATTGGTGAGCTGCCCTACGCTTAGATTACAAGTTCGAGGCTGACACATGAGAACTTTTTTTCTATCGGTTGTCGGTGTGATTGTAGTTGTGTAGTAAAACTAAAGAGAAGTACTTGCAACTAAACCGTATTTTATTGACTTACACCATATATGTCATGGCACAGACTGTAATTTGATGTTTAAAACGGAGCTGAGATACGTTGTTAATTAAATAAATAAATAGTGTTTATTAAATAGTTTAATATCGGTGTAATAGTGCACGTATTTGGAATGGATCCACCTCCATTTTGTTTTAATAGAAACGCAATAAATTCGACCTCTGGAATTATAAAACTACAAGAAACGTTTTCTTATATTTGCGCAAATACAACACATTGAAATAATACTAGTTTTCACGGATTTTATCGCGTATATTTACTGCTGAAGTCTGCAGTCTGTGAACACGTACAGGATCGCCCCCGTTACTACATCAGACTTGATAGACCACAAATCCTCGCTAAAGAACACCGATCCCTTCCAAGGATGATTCGCGAGGCTATTGAAATCAAAAAACATCCTAATTTCAATAAAGATGATGGCAGGGTGCTATCAGCTGCTTGGGATCCTATAATAAATAAAATTAAATCCCAACCCAACTCAAGCAATTGCAAGACTTCAAGATACCATAAGTTCATACTATGTAGATCGGAACAAAATTTAAATTTTAATCTATGCTAACCGCGGTTAACTATGACATCTTGGCATTGAACATCTCAGTCCTCCCCGTGACCATGGGTGTTGTAAAGCTCTCGAAACGTCGGGTATTTAAAAAAGTTAAATATACACGATAAAATCTATAAAAACTAGTATTATTTCAATACAAGAAACGTTAGCGTTATAAGGTTTTCCTACGAGATCAAAAACAAAATGAAACAATTAATCAACATGTGTTTGAATTGCGTAAATTGTCTCATACATTCGAATTTGGTGAATTATGTGATAGCCTTACAAAGGATAGACTAGTCTGTGGTGTAAAGTTTTCGAGAAAGATTATTAAGGGAGGATAATTTAACATTAAATACTGCATTGGACATCTGTCTTGCAGCGATAATTTCGAAGGTACACTCGGAAAACATAAGACATCTAGAGTCCACTTAAGACGTCAGAAATTCGAATGGAGAAAGAGAGGACGTACGAACCATACATAAAATATCAAACTCGTCACGGGATACACAAAGGAATGAAACGAGTGACAATCGGGTCAATAGAGGGGCAACGCGCGGAGGCGCGAGTGCGGGCCGTTGCCAGCGCGAACGAATGCCGGAGCGGCTGGCGGAGCGGAGCGGAGTAACCACACCGTCGAGGTTTCTCGCATTATTACATAATTAGACCCCACTAAACACAACTAGTGCATTAATTGCGGGATCTTACATGTCGGCGCGGCTATAAAAACAATTGAAAAATCAATTGGATTGAGAGTGAGCAAGAGGTTGCGTCACTCTTGCGGAGCGTCATATCGATGGCTGAGGTTATATCGAGAAACTCGTTGCATACTTGACGGAATCACCACGTGAACGGAACGGAGACGGCACGTGGTTGTATGTCAACACGGACGAGAATTGTATACATACGCATCGTGACAGTGACTCGAAACTAACGTGCTAGTCTTGTGAAAGATTTATTTTTCATTTAAAGAATTGGCATTAATTGCTATTGCTTTAGATCAATATGTATATATACATATATATATATATATATATATATATATATATATATATATATATATATATATATATATATATATATATATATATATATATATATATATGTATATATATATATATATTCGGTATACCTCCTGCTGCTACATTTCTACTGTATTCCCAAAACTCCTAAAAATATCATCCAAAAAAAAAAACAAATTGGGGGTGTTAAGAAGAAAAAAAAACGTATCATGTTTTCTTGTGTCCTATTTATTAAAAAAATACTTGTGGTTATACAAAATTATAAACATTTACTATTACAAACAATCAACAATTGACAAAAAATCAACAATGAACTCTGAAATGGAAATCAACAATTAAAAATAGTCATACTTTTAATGAAACGGATGTACTCGATGAATTGACAGCAAATTATCATAATTTGGCTTCAGTTTTGTAAAAAGTAATCTCAAATCCCCCCGTTCTGTGATTTTTAATCTGCTCCTTTTTTATTAAAAGGTTGGTAATGCCACAAAACTTCTTTCGAGGAGATATAACGAGGGAAACGCTAACAAAAATTTTTATATTCTATCAACAATTTCCTACAGCCAGGATTTTTTTAGGGGATATCTGCCCGCAGCCAAAATGTTTGACAGCCGCTTTTAAATTTCGCCTTCAGTTCTTCGTTGGTGCTGAGCTCAAGTAGCTCCTCTTGTAATACCACATTCGTCTCTTTCGTTTTATCAAATGGGGTTCTGATCCATTGTGTTCCTTCCTTCGTCAGAATATCTTCAAATCTATTTTTGAAGTCATAAGGCAGGGTATTCAAATGTTGAACGCACGTCCGAATATCCTCATCAAGACATTCGATCTGTAACAAGTGCGGAAGCTTGGAGAATGTGCGGCGAAAAATATTTTGCTTCATTAATTTTAGTTTACCCAGAAAAGCCGAAATTATACCCTTTGTTTTTATTACATTAAGGCTGTCGACTTATAAATGCAAGTTATCGTCATTGAATTTTATGAAAAAATCTGTTAAGTACATGCGCAATGTCCGCTTTATATTTGATCAGATTTTTTTAAATGTGGTGCTTTAGTTTCCAGATACACTATTACTGATTCGAAAAGTGAGTCAAATCTCAATAAGCATGCACCTTTCGACAACAAGCGTACTTCAGTATGTAAAAGCAGCCGTTAGAAGTCTTCATCATTTTCATCGCACAATGGTGTAAATAAACGGGTATTCAAAGTAACGGTTCTTATTTTATTAAATGCGTTAATCACAAATTGAAGCGATTGGTCCAATCTATCACTCAAAATTTTAGCTACAAGGTGTTGTCGGTGGATAACACAGTGAAGTCCTGGTACACAAAACTTACTTCTTACTACTTACTTCTTTTAAGATGGCTTATAAACACACGATATCGTCGCAGGAGCTCCATCTGATGCCACCAAAATGATGTTTGTAAATGGAATAGATTTTTCTGTAAAGAATCACTCAGGACATTAAATTTAGATTCGCTTTTAGTGTAGTAGTTTAGCGAATACCAGCTCTTCATGGATTTCTTCATCCATTACAAATCGAAAATATGCCAATGATAATGCTTCATTACCAGGCAAAATAGATTCGTCCAATTAAATAGAAAAATGAGTGGTTTGCGGATAATTATACAAGAAGCTTTCTATATCATAGGTCATTTTATCAATACATCTTTGTAAAGTGTTGTTACTTATAGAAATTCTTTTGAGTACTTTAAATAAAAGTTTGTGCAGAACAGTTTTAAAAACCTCTTTAATAGCGGGTAAGATTAACTTCTCTCAGATGGTGTGCAGTTTTCCAGATTTCGCTATAAGCAACTAAATATTGTAAGATGCCCGCAAGTCATCATCGTTACTTTGAGACATTGAAGCAAACATACTATTTACGGTTGGTGGTTAACGTTACAATCGTTTCCAAAATTATTTAGAAAATGCCAAATTGCACCCTATTTACAAACAAATATGTATTAAAATTTAATGATGATCTTGAAAATTAATCAAAGGTCTAAAATATGTAAATTTACTCAGTCTGTCAATACAGCGAATCGGGTTTGGCGACGCCAATTCTAGTATAAAATAAAGTTGAGAGCCATTCTATTGTGTATTATAGTATTCTATGATGATAAATATACCTGTAGAAGTAAAACTATTTGCTTAATTGAGGGAGAAGGATTTCATAGTAGCTGTAAAATAAAATAAAGGTCAGTACTTGCAATGACACCGTGTTTGATTTACGTACGCCACACATGACCGTCGGTTCTTCTTCATCATTGGCACTTTAGCTAGTTAATCAGTTGATATATGTCGATCACGCTGCTTTTACTGGAGATAACCTCGTTTTTTTCCTGATGTACAAGCCCACTGCATATCTATAGGCCTCCGGAATAGCACCAACATAGAGGACGAAAAATAACTGCTTCTTAAATACCTCTAGTAACAATTTTCCACCCGCTGTCAGAATTTGTGCTGTAATTAGATCCTAAAGTTGCCTCTACTACACTCCCCTACATGTCGCAGAATGGGCCTCTGCTCATATTAAAGTAGCCATCCCTTACACAGTAAAAATTAATAAGTATAATGTGATTTCGTTTTATTTAACAACAATTTGTTGTAAGAGCTTTTTTTATCAGTGAGCAAGATACGACGTGTTTGTGCTCACGTGTGTGCATAAACACGTCGTATCTTGCTCACAGTGCGATTTCATCACTTTTAAAATTAAAACGGTAATAACCTTAAAGTAGGTTTTATTCAAATGTATATATTTATACATTAGAAATACTATTAAGTAAGTATTGCTAAATCTGCTGCACTTTGTGAATAGAAAAACCGGTAATGTAGGTGCGCTGACAGAACTAAAATCTAACCGCAATACATAGATCAGCGACCCTCTTCACTTCCTGACACTTATTACTTTTAGCGTGCCATTCTCAGTCGGATTGTGTTGACTGTTCCAATATAAAATGTTCTTTGTTGACGTATTGAAGTTTATAAGAAAGAGTAGGTTACCGCTTCTATTTCATTTCGTGAAGGTATTGAAAGCAATAGAATGAACGGTTTCAGCAAAAATAGTTTTCGTTTGTAATAAAGAAATTTTATATCAGACGATGCTATTTATTATATTATATTGTTTTAGACTATATTACTTATATAAAATTTATAGGTTATTTGGGCCACAGTCAAAGAATATATACACTACGGGAAAAGAAACGACACTTAAGCATGTGTGCACGTAAAATCGCTTGCGGCTATGTGTGGGTGTCTGGATGTGTGCGGGGGCCTTGAGAGGCGCGCGGGGCGTGGAACGGGCAGTCGCCGACTGCCCTGGCCGAGGGCTAGTAGTAATACCGATATTTGTCAGTATTATTTAATATGAATATATTCGTCAAGTGATATAATATTTCAATTAATATATGGATATTACCGATATATTAATGTACATATTACTATTCTATTCATGTAGGTATTAAGTTTATGTTACCAAGTAACGTTATTAGTTTTTATAGCCGTGTATGCTAGTTTTATATGCTTTGATAAATATTTTTGTTTTTATTAAATAAATGATATTATAGTATATGTTTAAGTATTACTGAAAGTGATTCTAAGTGATTACAATTAAAATAAATTCCACTGCACAAAACAAGGGCTCTTGTTTTCTTAGTTTAATTTTTAATAATGTTCAATGATACCTAAAATATGTGAATTCATTTTAATGAAAGTCGATATGATCTTAACAAGAATTATGGGGAAATACCATGGCAATAAAACTATTATATCGCCAATAATTTAATTATATTACATTAACTGAAATACACACTATTAAAAATACCACTAGAGAGTCAAGAAATTTTAGATATCTATAAAGAGTTTTTGTATTTGTTCATTGTTGTATTTATGGATTATTTCATTACAAATAGAAATGACTTATCTCCTTAACACATGGGGAACAATTTGTTGGCCGCTATGTCCCAGGAAACCTGCATACCTTTGGATTTTCTAAAAAAAATATACATGCGACGAATTTTTGCAATTGTTAGAAATAATAATGAAAATTAAAAAATTTATCGAAAAATTCAAAAATATATAAGAGTAAATTATTTTTAAGGGATAGTAGGTAATACTGATTATTGCGTACTGAAATACTAAATGTTGGTTAATTCTTTAAGATTACCATCTGTCGTGCATATTTGGTTTTGTCGGAAGTTTTAATATTCCTCATTTAATAAAAGTTGATTTAAAATTGAACGTATCTTTCACTACCTAAATACATAAGTTTACATAATATATAACACATACCTACTATGTATCTTCTTTGGTACAAGTCTATAATATTTCATTTCGGTTCGATATCAACCCTAGCGTTACACGCTTCGACTCAAGGTCACCGGCGCTTAAGCTCTCACGTACAGGGAGTGTCACCGCTGTGCCACAGTGTTCTTTTAAAATACCATAAGGTGGACTGTAAGTTAGAATGACACTTCGTCGGTTGCTTCAAGTAATGTTAAAATTGAATCGTTTCAAAAATTATGTGGTACTCGTTGCTAAGACAAAGTGTATCGAAGAATTACGGTCAGATTTCAGAAGCATAGAAATATGAAAAATCAAAAGTTATTAAGGTAACAGGATTTTTTTGATTATTTTAAGTTACGAATTAGGTTCCGTGTGGCTGAGCATTGAGTAAGTACCTACGCTGAGGCCCGCGAGTTTGAATCCCGCACGGAATAAGTATTTGTATTGCCCATAAATAATAATGGTTCCAGATCTGGATATTTGTTATTGCAAATTGTTTTATGTAAACTGTCTTTATGATAATTTCCGTGAACTTTTAAAAGCTTTCAACTATACAGGAAATTTTAGGCACAATATGTTTAGCTAATAAGTTTAACCACGCTTCAGTTATATTATAGTTGCAGAACTCATGATTCGGCTCGGCAGGTGTAGGGCCGCGCATTTACATAATGCTAACTTGAAATAGCAGTTTAACCTGCTGCTGCTGCGTTTTATACGGAAGTGTAGAGAACGGAAAAGACATTTTCACTGTTGACGAAGCATTCTATCTAAATTCTTGATTCTTATTCGAGGATATATTTAGATATCTACGGGTCACAGCTTCCACTTATCATCAGTTGAACTGTGTGCTAGTTTAGTAAAAGTAAAAGTAAAGTTACAGCCTATATACGTCCCACTGCTGAGCACAGGCCTCCCCTCATTTCTGAGAGGGTTTAAGGGCAGGGAAGTGTCCGCCGCGCTGCCCCAATGAGTGTTGGCGAACTTCATATGTCTTCGAAATATTTTTTTCTTATTCCTCAGACATGCAGGTTTCCTAAATCAGCACTTAAAATTGCAATTAACAATTTCATTTGGTGCCGGCGGGGATCGAACCCGGGTTACTCGCGTTCTGTTATATTTACAGCGAGCGTTAACCATCTGAGCTACCACGGCTCTATCACACTTATTACTGTGCTAGTTTACCACACTTATTATTTAAAGAAATGACACTGCGTATCACACTTGACCCTTGTTACTGGTATAGAGACATTCCAACTTATTCCAACGTGGCTCACTTTCAACGTGAGAGAGCCATGCTGTAGCTATATTATGACTGTAGCATGAATAGGTCGGCTCGACCGATAGGAGACAATACTCTTAGATAATACCTGCGTGAAATAGGAGCTTAATGCTGCTGTGTTTCGTACGGTGAGGACCTTTTTACTAGAAATGAGGCATTCCATCTTAGTTTTCGGAGGTGATAAGGCATCTACGTTTCAGTTATTAATTGAGGACGGTTGATATGGGTCACGACATCTATTTATTACCCTCATGTGGATTGTGAGCTTGTTTGTAACCCTTAATTTATAAAGAAAATCCTCAGAGGTGACCACGCATTTGTCATTTTGATTTTTTATCACAGATAGATGTAGCTGTGCGTGGGCCTCGTAGCAACTTACCATCTTGCTAAAGTCTAGTAAATGTTATTATATAGTTATTATATTTTATGTTATAATATGTATATTAAAAAAAAGGAAACCGAATACTACAGAAATGACTTCATCGAATGTTATAATATCTTGTATAGAAACTTCAACCGTTTGACATTGTAGATAGAGGTAGTGTCTAAATTTGATAGCATACAATATAAGCCTATAAAACCATAAGCCTGTACTAGATGTCAAGCCATTCTAATACAAATTCTTCACTCTACACGCTCGAATGGTTGACGCGGCAACATTTCAGTAGAATTGGTAGTTTTAAAAGATAATGCGGATCGAAAAGCACGGTATATCGGCGATTTTTTGTTTTACATTTTATGCGAACCTACAGATTTACAAACTAACAATATTTTTAATTAGCAACCCGCCTCGGTTTCGGCTGGCTTGGATTTATTATGAAGTAAGGAGTGAATTTGTCGATTTAAAGTTATTAGGAGTACTGATTATTAGGTTGGCAACCACCCTCTAATCTATTTCTCCTGCCAAATAGTAGTACTTGTACAGTTGTATTTCGGTTTAAAGGGTACAGAAATCCAGTGTAATTACAGTATGTGAGGCATGCCATATTAATCCTCAGAGGTAACAATGCATCTGTAGCTTTCTGTTTTGAAGTTGGTTTCAGCTGTCTACGAACAGCAATAGCCAGTTATTATCAAGTTGATGGTTAGTTCATTTGTCACTTAAACTCGTTATAAAAAAAATCGCAGAGCATTTTAGAGTTATGTTCTTTGGATAAAAACTGCATTATACCGTATATCCGCAAATCCTTTGCTCACTCGATATATGGAAAAGCGAGAGCTTTGAAATTGGATTTTTTCATATGAGGAAAGTAGATTGTAAAAGAAAATATCTCTTGTGACACTCCTTGTGTCAACTTTAAACGGGCAACATGCTCAACTGATAGCAATTGACTATTTGTTGCCCTTGAAAAACTGAACTAAATCATAGTTGGATCATAGAAGATTTAAAACGCCGACTTCAGAATTTGATATTATTTTATTGTTTTTGGTTCTTCGAAGAAGGCTATATTACTTTTATAAACTTGATTTTGTAACATCTTTAGTATACTAAGGACTCATATCGTCCTGTGCTGTTTGCTTAGGACATAGGCGTATATTACTGGCTGTTTACACCTTTGTTACCGTTGTAGCGGGCAGCAGGTTAACAGAAGAATCTCTGGTAATCCACTGTACAGAACCGAGGCTGCATTATCATTACAATGATATTTGCTCTTTCCTCACGAAAATATTTTCACCAGCGGGTTGGGTATAGATAAATCTTCCGAATGATGTTAGAAAGCTAGGAAATTAATAAAATAGTAATTATAAAATAGTACTAGAGAAGCCAGTTACTCATATAGTAGTAATAAGTAATGTTGAAAATGAAATAACAATTTTTTAGAATCGAACGGTGTTTGCGTTGTCTATCAACAAGATTAACAAGATTGTTAAAAATGGAAAAATTACGCTAATAATATATAATTCAATGGGAAACTAGATTGCATTTTGTATTGTTGGGCTCTAAGTTCATTTTCAGATATTCTATTACTATAATATTTTGATAGAATAAATAATTTTTTTATTCATGATCATTTTTTTTAACATTTCAGAAGTGCATACATTAAAGGGTTTATTGTATTAATTCAAGACTAATATTAAGCATCCAATGCTAAATTTTGGTACATCTATATATATACAAATAAAATGGTACATCTCTATATATATATATATATATATATATATATATATATATATATATATATATATATACAAATAAACGCTTACTTCATTAATTTTACGTATTGCTTAAATATTCGTATTTCATTAAGAAATATTGTTTCTGCCAATCATGTCTATCCGATGTAATACACCTTTGAATTAATGAATAAGATATCGGGGATTAGAAAGAATTATAAATATGGAAGTACAAAGAAGAAGGAAGTCAAAGAGACAGTCATCACGCGAGGAGACAGAATAGGTATCAGTCCAGAGATGTATTGTACTCGGCTAACTGAAGTTAGTAGGCAAAATTAGTAGGCTAACTGAAGTTATTAGTTCCGCACATAGTTCAACATCTGTTAGCTTATCTTCAAAGAGGAAAACGATTTAAGGGAATAAGAACGCTAGTTTATTACAAAATTTAGTAAAAGCTTGAGTGTAAAATTAATAAATCATTGGCCATTAATAGAAAGTGTTACAATGTTGTGCAATTTCCAATTTGCAAGCCCAACGGAGGAAATGGGTTAAAACAGGGTAGATATTCCTACGATATCACCAAATGGAATGACTTTGGTATTAATTAAAATATCTTGTGACTCATTTAACCTTGCAGTGAAGTTTATTGCGAAGTAAGTAAAAACTTTTTAAATAAAATTTCCATTTAACGCAACATTGACAAACGATAAATTGTGTTATAAAATTTTAAGAAGGACAAAGAAGAAGATACGTTTAAATTTAACCGCATTCGGTATGCAAAAATAATACAAGCCATAACAAATTTGAAAGCTTTTCGAGATTTTTCGTTAACAAAAGACATTTTGCTAATATTTTATATAATAAGGGTGACAAACGACCACGTAGTCCAACCGACGGTAATTGGACGCTGTGGTCCATAGATCGTATCAAAATGCACATGTTTTGTCGCCTCTGATGACTAAGATGGAATGGCGTTCAAGTAAAAAGGCCCTCCGGTTCTCTAAACTTACCATATGAAACGCAAAAATCTGAGTTTACGCTTTTATTCTGTGAGAGCGTGGTCCTTCCCCGGTCGAGTCAACCCACAACCGTACATAAGCACAATATAGCTGCAGCGTGGCTTTGTGACGTTTATAAAATATGATATTTAGAGATCTTTCAGTTGAGCTTAAAATTAACAGCCTTATACGTCCTACTGCTCAGCGTTGGTCTTCTCTCATTACTAAAAGTGTTTTAGGGCAGGAAAACTTCCTTCAGGATACGCTTCAGACATACAGGTTTCCTTGCGATGTTTTTATTCAACTCTGGGGACATGGTAAAATAGCACTTAATATACAATTAATAGTTTAACGCGTCCTGTAAAATTTATTATATAACAAATACGTAAAAATTGGTCAGGAGAATTAACGTTCGGTGAGTATGTTTTTACCTACCTTGATTACCTGATACCTGGAAAATGGCCATCTGACCAAGCTAGCAGGTACGCAATGCAATCATAGTGAAAACAAACACTACTCAATCTTGTACATTCTGTTCGTCAGAAAATAAGTGACGTCTGGTGGTCATGAGTTTGAATTTTAGCATTCAAATTATTTTTGTCGACTCTTGAGCCATAGACAGCACACGTTGTATTCGTGATGTATGTGATGTTGTTCGCTATAAGTTCGTGTGTAACTTAAATTTTATTTAAAAAAATGTTTACAGCAGTTTCCCTTAGTTCGTCTTAGACGTCTAAACTTTTAATCCTTCATTTGATAGAAAAATAATCGATTTTCTTATTACTAAAGTCATTAAAAACAACAAACATTTAATTCTATAACTCCACTGTCGGATATTATATAAGATGAAGTACTTTTTCTTGCCTTACCAATTCTTTTCCGCTGGAAGCCTCAAGTGAAACGGGAACCTGGCGTGTCTGGCTATGACCACTGATGTGAGAAGGAGCTTCACAGGTTCCACAAAGTTCTACATAAGCATTTTGTAGACATACATATTTGCCTCACTCCACTAGTTACGTTTTGATGATCTCTTTGTGTAAACTGCTTACATATAGTTATATAATAGTTAAAAAATTACCCAACGGGAAGTTAATTGTGATGACAACCAAAATCTAAAGACGCTCAATTTTTAATATAAGGAAACCCTAGCTATGTAATAATAAGAAGCAGTTTAAATATATTAAAGTGGCGAAATAAATAAACACAATATTCGATTGTAACACTCAATTTCACTACAGTGTATGTGACTCAATTCAAACTTCCATTTTCTATTCGCGAAGCTGTTCAAACAAGCAGGGAACTGTAACAAGGAGATATTTACGTAGTCACGCTGTTACAGCAGCACTTCAAAACGCTGGAATAGTGTAGTTATTTTCATAATGTATAATTTTGTAGCATTATGTTATTAAACTTAATAGTGGTTTCTGTAGTTTGTGTCACTTTTTAGTTGAATTTTGGTAATATGAAAATTCTAAGTTAAAATATTAATAACATAACGAGTTTTAATATTTTGAATTTTAAAAGTTATAGTTTGACGAATTCTTTTAGTTTCGTTAACCACGACTTCCTCCTTGTTAAAATAATTAACGTTTTTGGTTGGCGCTACGTGAAAATAACTTAAAATATATTGAAGATTTGCAGTACGTACTTTATGATGTTTGGATTGCGTCGGGATTTAGTTTTAATAATTAGAGGATCTCAAGTAGATGGTAACATCCAGCCATTTTTTCTCGAGACGATATGGGGCAGTAGAATTTCTTACGCCATCACTACATACTTAGACATAAAAAGTTAGAGTTTTATAAGTGTTAGAGTCATGATGCAGCTGTAATATGGTAGTAGCACAAGGTGGTCTGTGAGGGTATTCTGTAAGAGCGTGTTTCCTTTATTGTTTTTTTTATTGAAATTAGGAAATATTTTTTTTGTATAGCCTCACGGATTATCCCTAGTAGGAATGGGGTTATAAAACTCATGTACTCTTACTACTAGTACTCTCACTACATATTGTATATACAGGAGTATTTTGCAGAGAATGTTCGGAATAAGTGATATAGGCGAATTGGGAAGAAAAATTAATTAAAAAACCTCAAACATTCTGTCCTTTACCTTTTTAGTTCAAATTGTGTGGTAATGTATTATTTTAACTGATTTTACTGGGCACGTACACATTTGTAAAGGTAGGTAAAATGTTGTTGCGCATAAATCATATTCAATTTGGGATCATTTCAAATAAAAGTAGAAGCCTTTACTTATATTTTCAAAAACTGAAATTAACAGTATATCACTATTTATATATTCAAATTTAACCCTTCAATCTCTTAGCGGTCGAATTCGACCGTGGCGCTATTTCGTCAAAATTCAAGCGGTCGGATTCGACCACGCACACCCACAGTACTTAAAACCATTAAAACTTATATTTAGAGAATACTTTTCTTTAAAGAAGTTTGGTATCATAGAATCAATATAAAATTTTATATCCTCCAGTCTAATAAAAAAAAAACGGTTATCCTATGAATATTTATTTATAATCTACGTTCTTTGCTTTGCGGTATGGGCGACGAAAAGACCTGACATAGCTTCCCGAACGCTGCTCAGCCTAACTGAATCCGCCTGTCGGCTTCTTTCTCGAAGTTGTTTTATCTATCTGCATTATCTGGCTGAGGTAGATATACTCTTGAAACACTTCAAGAATTTCGCCATCAACGATCATCAGACCTGGTATGACATGACTGTTAAACATGACTTTCATCTTATTTAAATTCTTTCGCAGACCCACGCGTTGGTAGGATTCATTTAGACTGTTCAGCATGTCTTGTAGTTCTCAGTGATTCTGTCATGACGACGATATCATCGGCAAAGCGTAGGTGCGAGATATGTTCGCCGATTATATTGATGCCGCGTCCATTCCAGTTTATCATCTTAAAAACATCTTCCAGTGCATTTATGAACAGCTTCGGGGATATTGTAACCCCTTATCTTACTCCACGATGCAACTGGATAGATTTTGTAAGACCATCCTGTACTTGGACGAACATCGAGCTTGTAGTGTTTAAATGTCTCAAAAAATCTTTATATCGCCAGTCAATCCAGCAACCCTACAAGGAATTTATAACAGCCGAAGCTTCAATGGAGTCTGAGTTGTTGTTCTGATAAGTTTCATCTGAGTACTAATCTAATTTATGATTCCAACTTATCCAGGTTTGTTGTGCTTATATCCTCATATTTTTGCATTAAGTTTTGGCAACCTTACAGAAACACCTCAAGCCTCCGGCGTCCATATCTCTCTGTCGGTACAATTTGTTTTATACTGTGCAATGCAAGAACCTGTTTAACGGTTAGGAGCTCGTTCCGTTAACTGCTGAATACTGAATACATAGTTGTCTCACAATGTGTGGTGATTTTCGGAACGTACCGAAAGAAACTTTTTCACGTGTTGTTATTATTTTTAAATGTACACAACATTATATACCTAAAGTAATTAAATGTATTTTTAATTAACCTGTAATATAACCAGTAAAGCACTATTGTAAAATAATTTATTTTCCAAGTGTTTTAAATATTTATTTGCTCACAACTTTACACAACAGGGCCTTAATACAATATTTTTTATAGGCTAATGGTGAAAAACGAGCACACAGTCTACCATCAGGTAACTGGTTACTGTGTCCCATCTATTGCCGATTACGAATTAAAATACAGATGCGTAACTGGTGACACCCGTGAGGACTAAGATGAATGCCTCGTTTCCAGTAAAAAGGGCCTCCGGTTCTCTACACTCACCATACGATACTCACCAACGTTGAGCTGCTTTTTTAAGTTGGTTCTATATACTATACTCATTCGTCTTCTGTATAATTTGCTTTACTGTGTGAATGTGGTCTATGGTGCCAAAGCCTCCTCGAAACCCAGCCTGCTCGTGGGGTTAAAATTCGTCAAGTCTCGACGAGTCGATTCATCATGACCCTCGAAAACAACTCGTAGACGTGGCTCAGAAGCGAGATGGGCCGATAATTCTTTAACATTGTCTTGTCACCTTTCTTGTAAAATAATACTTCTGCTCCACGCCAATGGAATTCTCCCATATCGTAAAATGCACTTAAAAATTGTTGTAACTCCATCCTCTCCAAGGGCTTTTCCATTTTTAATTTGCCCGAGAGCCAACTCGATTCCTTCTAGACAGATATCTGACAGCTCGTCGGTAAAGTGGCGAGTTAGTGTGGCTCTGGGTGAAAAAGTGGGGAAAAGTGCACTTGTAACGCCTCTCCCAAAAAAGCCCATGCTTTGCATTTTTCCGACTTTCGTCCTATCTCAATTCTCCCGTTTTTATCCAAACTTCTGGAGATACTAGCTTTCTTTCAGTTAAATCTCTACCTAAATAGAAATTGTATTCTGGATCCTCTCCAATCTGGTTTCCGATCGGATAATAGTACGACAACAGTTGACAACAGTTACGTTGGTTGAAGTTACTGATGACATTCGACGAGGTATGGATAACAAACAGCTCACTGTGTTGGTATTGCCTGATTTTAGCAATGCGCTTAACACTGTTGATTTTACATCTTATTGAGTGTGTTACGTTCTATTAACATATCTCCTCCGGTGATTGGCTGGTTTCATAGTTATTCAGTTCAAGTCCCAGGCTATAGTTATTGGTGGTGGAGGGATGGTCTCCAGAGTTGACTGGAACAACCTACCCTCGGTGACATTAAATGACGTTGTCATACCCTACAGTAAATCTGTAAAAAATCTGGGGATATATCTAGATTCTACCCTGTCGTGGTCGCAGCAGTTAAAACAAGTGAGCAAAAAGGTGTTTGCTACTATGGGTTTACTTCGTCGTTTACGTTCTTTTCTCCCCATTCCCACTAAGATTATGTTAGCACAATCCTTACTTCTCTCTATTCTCGATTATGCGGACGCAAGTTATATCGATTTAACTGAAGACCAACTGAACAAACTTGAGCGAATTCAAAATATTGCAATTAGGTTCATATTTGGTTTGCGCAAATATGATCATGTATCCGAATATCGTTTACAGCTCAAGTTCCCATTCGCTTTCGCCGGAATCTACAAACTGTATATCTTTTGTACTGTGTGTTGTTCAATCCTTTCACTCCAAGCTATTTGAAGGAAAACTTTAAGTTTCTTGGTCATGATCAACCTCATAGAGTTCTTCGGTCAGCCGGCGAACTAATTCTAGAACCATGTTCATTTCGAACAAAATTTATGAAATATTCTTTTACGAGCCAAGCCATAAGGTTATGGAATGAACTCCCACTCCAAATTCGACGTGCGCAATCTTTGGAAAGTTTCAAAAGTGACGTCAAGAACCATTACCTAACACTTTGTGGGTATTTATAACCAATTCTAGCAACAAAATATATTCTGTGTTTTTCTTTTCCTCTTTGTTTTGTATTTATTTAGTTATTATCTATGTATATATATATGTATGTGTATATATTTGTATATATATACTTATTTATTAATATTATGTATGTTTATTTTATTATTATTTTTTACGTATTGTTGTGGTATTTTAACAAAATATAGTTTAGTTTATTTAGATATTAGAATGTAAGTCTAACATAAAACGCACCACCTCCTACTGTTCTTAATTCCAGTTTCTCCTTAGCCCAAAGGTTGTCAGGAAGAGATCGCTCTTTAGCGATAAGACCGCCATATTGTACATACGTATAATGTATTTATTCGTTGTATATGTATGGTGCACAATAAAGTATATACTACTACTACTACTACTCTGGGATCGTCGCGTTTGGGGCAGGTTACTGCTTCTGAAAGGCATATAGTGTAACGTGAGGGTTTTGCCATCACACGTCTCCAGTTTTGTAATATCGACCCTTGTTTCGCTCTATTGCCTCATGAATAAGGGTTGCATTAGAGCGCGGCAGGTCCCACCTTACAGCTTTCCTTACGAGTCTGGTGAGTGCCAACTGTTCTGATGGCGTGGCTGTTGTTGACTCACGTCGCTTTTGCATAGGCTGAAGTGTCTCGTCTTAGAGCTTAGACTTCCCGACTTTATGTTGCCTACTGCACAACCTATTCCCCTCATTCCTTAAGATCTTAACCACACAAGTGAGATCCCCGTCAATGTCCAATGTGGGTTTAAGGGCATCGAATCGATTCTGGAGTTCCAACTGGAAATGTTGGGATCCCGCTAAGGTCCGAGAGACATTTGGTCGGAGCGTAGATTTCATCAGAGGGGCTCTTTCAATCTTGAAGTCGATATTCAGAGTACCTGAAACAAATCGGTGATCGCTTCCGGTATTAAACTCATTGATCACTAAGACATCTCTGAATATGTACTTTTTATCCGTCATGATGAAGTTGATCTCATTATTTGTCACGTTGTCGGGGCTGCACCAGGTACCCACTTCCTTTGGGGATTTTTTTTAGAAAATAGGAGTTCATTAGATGAAGCATCTCCTTTTCGAAGAACTTTATCAGCATTTGTCCCCTGTGGTTTCTGCTTCCAAATTCGTGCAGTCCCATAATCGATTCAACACCTGTGTATTTCCCAACTTTGGGCTTTAGTGGTATTATCTAAAGCCTTCGCTATGTCTTCATTCATAGCTTCAACTTCATCGTCCGAGTGTGTCAAAATTGGTGCGTAAACTTGTACAATATTTACAGTATATTTCTCAGTTAGTTTTTTCAGTAGTTTTGCAAAACAAACTCGTCGACACACTGGAAATTTCTAAAATGTTGAAGAGAGAACCTAATCTTTATTCTTAATGACATTTTATCTATTATCAATAAAATAACTAGTAATTTACAAAATATAAAATATAAGTTTAGGATTATTTTGCTGTATGGTGAATCTTATATCTATATAAACAACAAATATAACCCATAAATATTTAATAACAGTAATGTTGAACATATGAACTAAAAGTTAAACAAATAAAATTAAGTAAAGACAGACCAACATTAAAATAGATTAAGACTCTATTCATATAACTTATGGCAATAATTGGACTAAACTAAGGTTTACAAAATTATACCATGTATTGTATTAACTTATTAACTGCAAATCGCCATAGTTTTCTGGAGTCATCAATTTGAGCCACAGCAGTTACTGTGCGTTGGACTGTTTCATGCATATGGTTATTACCAGATGAGCCATGCAGTCTTTGCTTATCATTCTTATTCCTCTTAACGGCACACATAGCCACTGAAACAGTAATGGTGCTCGGATCTGGGCAACTGGCGTATTTGGCCATTAAAGCATCCAATTCTTCCATTGTGATAATCTTCTTATGACCACCTGTATGTTTAACATAAACTACACCATCATAAGTCCGTACATTCTTAACCCATAAATGTTTTTGGCTGTTCTGTGAATTGATTAACGCACCCTAGTAAGAAATTCACAAACGGATATAGATGAGGCATTTAGTTTAGTTTTTGATCGTCATATTTCCAACATTGTATGGTGATTCTGAAAGAATACAAGAACAGGTCTAACATGATCATTCTGATGAGCACCGAGTCCATAACACTTTTCAAAGTAGGTTGCTGTAATATGTGGCAGACACTTCTTGTTTATTAATTGAAGTATTTGATATGCTTTGCCAGTATCAGATGCCTCAGGTAGTCCATAAAAGAAGAGCTTTTCGACGTTGCCATATAGCTATGACATCAATGTTCTTGACACATTCCTGGATCTGCTGCTTACGAAGGTTGAGGATAGCACATGCGAGTTGTTTAAAGGCATAAAACTCGTCTTTTAACTGTGTTAATGTTGAATTCATTGAAGTGGATGAACCCTTAAAGCATCATTTTCTGACACCAGCCTTCTCTCAGTTCTTTTCGCATATTTACCACATCAGATAAATTTGCCATTGTTGAAGTACAGCGAATTAATCAATGAGTAAAAAACATAAAAAAGTGAAAACAAGTAGATTGAAGTATTGATGGGATAGTGAACGTAAGTATTTTAACTTTTAAACTGTCATTATTATTCAAACAATAATACAAGATTATTTGAGACCAAATTTTACAAACAAAATGATATATTTTATGCAATATATCTTTTTTATTAATGAAATTATAAGAAAATTACGAGAGAACTAAGTTTTTGTTGTTACTTATTTAAACAAAAATAACTATTAATAATAATACTATTAATAGAATACCTTAGAAATGGTGGTTTACAATAATAAATACAGTTACTTTATAATTTGTTAACACAACCAGTTTAGAACATCTATCTTACCTTGTGTTAGTAGTATTATAAATGTAAATGGACATATTTTCCCTTAGTGATCTTGGTTTTAATCACATTACTTTATTGGTATTTAGAATGTACACTCACAATCTATGAATACATGTAAAAATAAGAATCCATACGATGCAACAATATTATTTTCTTTTTGATATCATAGTTGTAACCTTTTTTTGCTTTATAAGCACTATTTAATTTCCTGTACAAACATGGTGCTAAATATTTGTACTTTATTAAGCAAAAATAATGTATTAAATTTTAAAAACAATATATTAAATTAAATAATAATTTAGCAAAAAAGCATATTATAGCAATTAAAAACACTTTTAATTGCTATGATAGGGCATCTGTCTACTCTTTACCTTTTTATTGGTAAATTTGGAATATTTAACGTGTGATATCTTCTAAACATTTATAAATAAATAAGTCTCCTATTTACACTGTTTGGTTTTCTCATAAATCGATATAGTCTGGTATCTAAAAAGTAAATACCATGCACCTTTTAAAACCGCTCTTCATGCAAGTTCTAAGTCCAGGAGGAACGTCTCAGGCAACCGGATTTTTGTTATTGGAGATTCCTTACGCCAATGACGCCTCATGCAGATAACATATTCAAAGATATGTTGACGCGTTTCATCGTTTTTGTCAAAAAATTTGCCTGGGTATAAGCCTTAAACAACCACCAAAAGAAAGTAAATCTATTCCAACTTTGCTAAATCTAGACAGGAAATAGAATGAAAAATATATAAATTAATAATATAGATAAAATCTCATACTTCAAATATTTTAGAAGCAATATCAAGCAAGAAAATATTAGCGTCTATAGTGAACTAATTATTCATGTCTTTTTATACGGCGCGAAGAAGTGCTGCCTTTACAAAACACGTATTAAAGAACTGCACCATGGATAACACGAGATGTAGGGGAGCTAATGGGCCAGAAGGACATAGCTAAGCAAATGTTTAAACGTCTCCCGCCCGAAAATAACTTAAATTATTAAGTTTCAACAAAACGGCTACAGTCGTTTGTGTTGGTATTCCAAAATATGCTTCTTTTACAACTCTCTTCATAATAAAAATTAAACTGAGATGTGGAATGACCTTCGTTCTGTTGGTGAGGTCAGGTCTCCAATCCTATAATACATAGACGTCAAAGTAAATGATCTCAATAAACAATTTGCTATTACTCCTATGACTTTAAGTCCTTACGTCAAAAAAACACACTCGCATTGTCGAGTATACTGAAACCACACGTTTGCCCTTTTCATCTTTCCCTTGCGACGAAGGAAGATGTCAAAAAATCCATCTTAGCCATCTCTTCAACTGCTGTTGGTAATGACGGTCTACGCTCGAGGATGATTTTGCCAGTTCTATCTTTACTTATTCCAATTCATACTCACATATTTATTTTTTCATATCATCCTCATCATTTCCTTCAGTTTGGAAACAGGAAACAAACATATATTATTCCTTTACCCAAGGTTTCTAATCCTTCTTCTCTGTCCCACTTTCGTCCCATATCTATTTTACGATTTTCTATAACAAATTGCTTTCCACATATCAATCGGGCTTTCGTCGTGGACACATTTTTTTGCTCTTATATTTTTCGGTTTTTTTTTTGTTTCATATATAGGCGTCTCCGAATAATATCAATACTTTTCTTCATTTTTCTTCTTAGGAAATTGTCTATACTCGTAACAGAAACGTTTCAGTAGAGCTACTGGGTACTGGGATTATATCTCTGTAGACATACGAGTATGACAATGCAATGCAATCGGCTTCAATACAACCAAAAAAAATATATAATTAGTGTATATATTATGTTGGTATATATATATATATATATATATATATATATATATATATTGGTAAATCAATGATTATAATGATAAAAATGAGGCTTAAAGCGCTTACACCGGTGCATTCCGGTCTGTTGAGTAAAGTGAACCGGTATAATTAAAAGCTGTAAAGCATTTTATCTTAATCTGCAGGGGTGAATTTGTAGTTTTCTTTATATGAAGCTGACTGTAGGGGACCATATTTGGCGTACTGCAGTAGCTGTTTAAATTAAGTGATACTGTAAGTTCCTTCATTACTTTAAAAAAAATATACATTAAAATACATATTGTAAATATGTATAATTAAAAAACCACACTCGGGCATAAATAATGTGGAAATTGAACCAGAACGCAGCTTTACTCTTTGTGCACTTCTATGAGAAAAACATTTTTGTTCAAAGTGCTTGCTACATAATATAGTTGTATATTTTTTGAGAAACCAGTCATCTCTATTTATCATTTTTACCATTTTTGTTAGCCATTAGTATTTTATGGAAATCTGAAATATTTTTTAGACTTTAATTTATGTCACTTAATTATTTAATATAATATATAAAAAAATAAAAATTAAATATAAAAATAAAAAAACGATGTTAAAAAAGGCTGCATCCAAAGATATGCCTTTGCCTGTTATTAACATATTATCGATAAGATGACGTCGATAGTGTCAATCTCTACAAAAAATAGGTTGGAAATAGCGGGAATACACGTATTTGTTAAAAAATTTATCATAATTCTTACGCATTTAGAGCATTATTCGAATAAAATGCGATATTTTCCCTACATTTGTGTGTAAAACATTTGTACAAGTTTTTAAATATTGCATTTAGAGTGCTAAATATTTTTGTACTTACGTGTGAAATGTTTAATTTTGTGGATATACTTTTCTCGATGAACTGCATTCAGGTACTGTACACGTATATGCTATGCCCTTTCTCTTTTACATTGCCAATCTAACGTAAGTATATACTAAATCGATGTTTTTTTTTATTGAGATGTATGTCTAATTACGACATACAAATATCTATAGTATAACATTTCCGTTAGCACATACCATAATATTAGCAGAGTTGTGGCGATAATGATAACCCACTACCCCATATTATCCTGTGAGTTTCATAAAAGGCTACGGAGGGAAGTGAAACACGGGACAGGTAGCATTATCATCCTTAAGACATCTAAAAATAATGAAAGAGTTTTGATTTTTTTATAGAATAAGGGTAACAAATGAGCAAACTGTTCACCTGATGGTAAATGGATGCTGTGGCCCATAGACATCTACATTTATCCTCGATTAAGAATTTAAACGAAGATGCGTTGTCACCCCCTGAGAACTAAGATGGAATATCTCGTTTCCAGTAAAAGAGGGTCTCGGAATCTCTACACTCACCATGCGAAACATAGATTGACTGTGACCAAACGTTATTCTCTGTCTTTCTATAGTCATTTCAAATTGTCAATATTAATTATATAGAAACAATATAGAAATACGTATGCGCATTCAACTGTTGTCTTTTTACTTTAATAACGGAAAACCAATACTACAGAAGCGACATCAGCGGATGTAATCTGCAGAATTCGTATTGAACTCGACTTTCTATTCCCAAACGCAATTTGATAGGCTGGAAACAAAAACAAAAATCTTGCAGCTGGCAGACCGCCAGATTCAGCCGCGAGGCAAAAGTAATATTTATATTTTGCATACTCAATATATTAAACTTTCAATGGAGTTATTCCAGTCGATTATTGCTGACTAAGCTTCGATTTCGATAGGTAGGTATTATCAATGGTTGACGATAACAAGTGAGTTGTATGTAAACATGTACTTAAATAGTCGGTTGGACTCCTTTTCTGCCCAGGAATTCGTCTGGATTACCTATTTCAGTTG
The DNA here is from genome assembly GCA_036936625.1 of Parnassius smintheus behrii. Lineage (NCBI taxonomy): Eukaryota > Metazoa > Arthropoda > Insecta > Lepidoptera > Papilionidae > Parnassius > Parnassius smintheus. The sequence goes on along the minus strand of JAUPFT010000001.1, from coordinate 11,083,995 downwards.
CCAACGAGCAGTGTGAGTAGTGCTGTGTTCCGTCTGAAGTCGGTCTGAAGAGTACTCTATTCTCTTAGAGATCTGATTAATTAAATGCTGTGAGACATTCTTTGTCCTGAGAGGAGACATAGACTACTAATATAACTGCAGCATGACTCCACCACGTGTGACTCATATAACTGCAGCATGGCTCTACTGCGTATATGTGATTTATGGGCAACAGCTACAGCGTAAGTACTAGTGTGTGTATGAGTCAATGCACGGAGCTAATTTCTATTATTTATTTCATTAATGACACGCTCACCACTAATTTGATAACAATGCTACGGGACTTATGAAATATTATTTTCCGTTCATGCTTTCAACAGGCTAAGGCCTGACCTTATAAATATTTAACGACGTAACCGACGACTCTATTTAGTATATTCATTATAGCGTTTTACAAACGAGCACACAGTCCACCCGATGTTAAGTGGATGCCGTTGCCCATAGACGTCTGCATTGATTCTCAATTAAGAATTAAAATGCAAATGCGCTATCACCCCTGATGATTAACATGGAAAGCCTTGATTCCAGTAATATGGGTTTCGGTTCTCTACACTCACAGTAGCTGATATTATGTGAGAGCGTGGTGCTGCTCCCGTCGAGCTGACCTATTCGTGATACAACTATAATAAAGTTAAGTCGTGGCTCGTGGAAAAATATTTACAACCATAAAACTATTATTAGAAACAACGAACTTAAAATACTTAAAATTACAATAACTTATTGATTTTTAATAGGTGTTCAAAATGGAGTCCGTTTCTCGCAATGCACAGATTAGCACTTTTCCTTAAATTATTTTCACATTAAATATATTGAGCACCATCGTGTTGGGAATAAAAATTGTTCCGTTTTTTTTTGTATATTAGGGATATATGTAAATAGTACAGTAAATCTTGAAAACACCACGTTCGTATAATCTTTGCGAACCACATAAACTTTCATTGCTTCAAATGTAACACCGTAATATTTTATAGTATTTTCAATTCGCATATTGACATGGAGCCATTGCTAACGAAGTGGTAAGTAATACTTCGACTTCGAGTGTGCACACGTAAGTAATGAAATCATGGTTAAGTAAACACTCTCGGCCGACCAGCTAGTGTAACTAGCAGCTTACGGAACGAAAAGGGCGGGGCAACGCGCTAACCGAGCGCAAGTGTCGAACGCTACCAACTGCTTCCGAACGCACACATTTCCTTACAAATGTGTGCGTGCTAATTAAAACAGTAGGCACTACATATTTACGAACGGCAATCAGTTGAAATTGTACTGTTGCAAAGATATCAACGAGGAGACTAGACGTGTTGATAGGCCTGTATAGGCCTATAATTGGACTATTCCTATACATATACCTACTACAAAATTGTGTTTAAAACATAAAGTGATTATTGCAATTGAATAACCTACGTTATCTTTTTTATAGGAGAGGAGGCAAATGAGCATCGGTTCGCGTGATGTTAAATGACTATCGCCGCTCATAAACAACTGCAACAGCAGGGGAAATCACAGGTGCGTTGCCTGACTTTTAAAAAGGATTAAGCTCATTTCTTAAAGGTCCCTAAGTCGTATCGGTCCGGAAAAATCGCCGTTGGTAAACTATTCCAAAGCGAGGTCGTACGCGGAAGAGATCTTCAAATCAAACGTACAGTGGTGACCACCAAGCATCCAGGTGGTGTGGATGGTATCGGGAGTTTTGCCGCGTAGTGTGTTCATGAAATTTATCGGCCGTGATTAATCCGAAAAATTCCTCAGATCATTTCCCGTGGTAGATATGAAAGAAGATGCAAAGACATGTAACATTCTTCACAGCGCCGGTGAATCGAGCCAATCTGAAAGTACTCGGTCATCGACGATTCGAGCCGCTCTGCACTGGATGGGGTCAAGTGGAAGGAGCTGGCACTGGGGAGCCCCAGCCCAGGGGTGAGAACAGTATTCCATGTGAAGATTCATGTAAAGTTGCAGGCGGTGAGCCGTTATGAAATACTGTCCCACTCCGCTGAACACGCCAAGCTTTTTAGAGGTCAATTTAGTTTTCTTTTTTTATAGAATAGGGTGACAAACGAGCACACAGTCCACCCGATGGCAAGTGGCCGCTGCGGCCCACAGACATCCACATGTATCCTCAATTAAAAGGAAAATGCAGATGCGTTGTCACCCGTGAGGACCAAGTTGGAATGCCTCATTTCCAGTAAAAAGGGTCTCCGGTTCTCTACACTCACCATACGAAACACAGCAGCATTAAGCTACCATTTCACGCTGGTATTCTGTGAGAGCGTGGTCCATCCCCGGTCGAGCCGACCCATTCGTGCTTCAAGTAAACTACTAATATAACTGCAGCATGGCTCTACCACGTATAAAACTCTAAATGTCTCTTCCAAGTAACCGCGAAACAGCACGTCACTTGAAATGTTGACGCCTATGATTCCGATACCGGCTGAGTCAACAGGGGGAGTGTGTTAAAACTAAGGAGATATGACAAAGGGGTTCTTTTTAGCCGTAAACGCGCGAACTTTTATCTTCTGAGGATTAAACTGGACTAGATTTAGTCGCCCCATCCGAGACTTTATTTAGCAATGAACTCAGAAATAAAAATTTGTCACGGTACTCAATTCTCGATTCTCTAATCAAAAACGGTGTATATGTGAATATGTGTGTGTAAATAAATAAAAAATTAAAAAATAAGTGCCACTTTGTTTGGTCTAACACTTCAAATGGTTTTAAAAGAAGAAAATACTTTTGGTTTTTAACAGAATATTCGAACGGCAACAGTTTGCAGTGCTTCACATAATTTAAACATTTTTTTCAAACAGTCAAATATGGATTTATTCTTGAAGTTTTCTTTCGATGAAATGAAAGATTTAGGTGGTGCTATAGCGGGGGATCAAACTCAGGTTTCGGGCTGTTAACAAAAGTTTAATTAGAGACGCTACCCTTGCGTTACCACAGCTTTATATTAAGCAATTTTAAACTGCTTTACAGTCATTCAAAATAGTTTTGAAGACGAATTGATAGCAGGACAAAATTCATTTGATAATTCTTAAATGAGTGTTGTCTTTAACAGTGGCTCTTTAACCACCAAACTACTTACTAAGCGTGTTAAAAATGACCTCATCAACCCTCAGAAACTGTTATTTTCAATACTAAATGCCACTCGATTTACACCTGTTCATACTGTGACGGCTCAATATTATTATTAATAATTAAATTCAATATAAAGGGGCGTCAAAAATAGTTTTAAAAGATATATATTAAGCAATTAAGTTAAATCAATAAACATAAAGTTAATATATTTCAGACATTATCCCAATAACATAGCAAATTAAAGGCAAAATTATTGTTTCTTGTAATAAGTAAATTTATTATAAAAACTTGTAAAAATATTTAAAATAAGATAAATAATAGAAATACAAGTCAAAAAATATTATAAAATTAAGTTAAATAACATTTATAAGATAATTAGAAAATTTGTTAAAAATTGTTAAAGTCATGGGAGGTGTTCGTGTATAAAAGAAAATTTTTCTAAGTTGTGGGAGGAGTTCACGTATAGATGAATTTTTCTAAGTTGTTGAAGGAGTTCATGTATTAAGGAAAATTTTCCTAAGTTATGGAAGGTGTTCACGTATAGATGTCTTGTATGGATGAGGTGCCGGAGATACATACCTGCAGTTGTTATATATGGGGTGGTCGGGAGCCCGACTGCCTGAAGTACTGTAGCACAATGACTAGTCCTATATTAGGGACTTATGATATTAAACTCAATGATACAAAAGCAATACTATAGAAGGTCTCCATGATGAATTTGCATTACAATAGTAGGGTCGTGGGTTCGAACCCTATATATGAATGACTTATGAAAGTAAGGTCTATGATTCAAAAGCAATACTATAGAAGGTCTCCATGATGAATTTGCATTACAATAGTAGGGTCGTGGGTTCGAACCCTATATATGAATGACTTATGAAAGTAAGGTCTATGATTCAAAAGCAATACTATAGAAGGTCTCTGTGATTAATATGCATTACAATAGTAGGGTCGTGGGTTCGAATCCTATATAGGAATGACGTATGAAAGTAAGGTCTATGATTCAAAAGCAATACTATAGAAGGTCTCTATGATTAATATGCATTACAATAGTAGGGTCGTGGGTTCGAATCCTATATATGAATGACTTATGAAAGTAAGGTCTATGATACAAAAGCAATATTATAGGAGGTCTCCTTGATGCATAAGCATTGTATGGGGTGGTCGGGTGACTGACTGCTCCTAGTGCTGTAGCAAAATGACTAGTCCTTATTAGGGACTTGAAAAGGAATATTATGGTGGCGTGTGTGCTGCTTCACGAGCAATTGGTCCGAGGTAAACTTGGACTCGCTAACCGATGTGTCCTAGACATATCATCTTAGTGTCGGTGGTAGCGGGTTTGTTGTAGCAATACGGCTTTCCCGTGGACATCGCACACCCATACCGTTTGTGGGCGGCGTAGTAGCGCATAGCGAAGCGTCGTCTATATTTCGGATTGGGATGATGAGTGTGTTTGGTAGCACTTTTAAGTGTAACAGGCATACTCAACTTCATGTCTTAGTGCATTAGCGCTATGATACGTGAAGTTTTGTCCACTGGCGTCTTAGTAGCGTGCTACTATGATACGTTGGTGCAGTTTTATATAACAACAATCTTAGTGCCGGTGGTAAGCGGGTTTGTTGTAGCAATACGGCTTTCCTGTGGACATCGCACAACCATACCGTTTGTGGGCGGCTTAGTAGCGCATAGCGAAGCGTCGTCTATATTTCGGATGGGGATGATGAGTGTGTTTGGTAGCACTTTTAAGTGTAACAGGCATACTCAGCTTCATGTCTTAGTGCATTAGCGCTATGATACGTGGAGTTTTGTTCATTGACGTTTTAGTAGCGTGCTACTATGATACGTTAGTGATATTTTTTATATAACAACAATACTAACCTTGTTGCCAAAGTCGATAGGAGTATGTGGGTGTGTTGTGAGGGTGCGCCGCCCGTATGATAGTTGCATTGATGCTTACTGCTACTTGCGGTATTGCGTCTTGTGATGGATCTGTGGGTGTGCTGCGCCTGATTCGACGCATTCTTGTGGTTCTGGTCGATGGAGGTATACAATTAACATCTTAGTGCTGGTGGTAAGCGGGTTTGTTGTAGCAATACGGCTTTCCCGTGGACATCGCACACCCATACCGTTTGTGGGCGACGTCGTTGCGCATAGCGATGTGTCGTCTATCTTTCGGATGGGGATGATGAGTGTGTTTGGTAGCACTTTTAAGTGTAACAGGCATACTCAGCTTCATGTCTTAGTGCATTAGCGCTATGATACGTGGAGTTTTGTTCATTGACGTCTTAGTAGCGTGCTACTATGATACGTTGGTGATATTTTTATATAACAACAATACTAACTTTGTTGCCAAAGTCGATAGGAGTCATGTGGGTGTGTTGTGAGGGGGCGCCACCCGTATGATAGTTGCATTGATGCTTACTGCTACTTGCGGTATTGCGTCTTGTGATGGATCTGCGGGTGTGCTGCGCCTGATTCGACGCATTCCTGTTGTTCTGGTCGATGGAGGTATACAATTAACATCTTAGTGTCGGTGGTAAGCGGGTTTGTTGTAGCAATACGGCTTTCCCGTGGACATCGCACACCCATACCGTTTATGGGCGGCGTCGTAGCGCATAGCGATGCGTCGTCTATCTTTCGGATGGGGATGATGAGTGTGTTTGGTAGCACTTTTAAGTGTAACAGGCATACTCAGCTTCATGTCTTAGTGCATTAGCGCTATGATACGTGGAGTTTTGTTCATTGGCGTCTTAGTAGCGTGCTACTATGATACGTTGGTGATATTTTTATATAACAACAATACCAACTTTGTTACCAAAGTCGATAGGGATCATGTTGGGAGTATTGTGAGGGGGCGCCATCCGTATGATAGTTGCATTGATGCTTACTGCTACTGGCGGTATTGCGTCTTGTGATGGATCTACGGGTGTGCTGCGCCTGATTCGACGCTCTCTGTGGTTCTGGTCGATGGAGGTATACGGGTGGTGATGTCTACTGGGATGTATGGGGGACCTTGGAATGGTGTAAGCCCGACGATAGTCGTATTGATGCTTGTTGCGTTCTGCAGCATTGCGTCTCTGCGATGGTTGTTTGGTGGGACGCTATTCTCAATGGCACTCTCTGCGTCTTGGTTTGACTCACACCTAAGTAGCTTTGCCCAAGTCGGGTCCCTTCATTGCGGGGCTGCAGACTGTCTGCCCTCCACGATGTTTTATATAACAACATAATATTATCTCTCTGTAACTTTCCCACCTTTGAATGATTGAAGGCAACTTGTTGGTGGGTGAGACAAACATGATCGAAAATGCATTTACTCAACGTCAGTGACACAAACCCTTTCTGATGGCGAATTATTACTCTTATCTTATAACTGCCTTTTGGCTATATCTGCCGTTGTATTGGTTGGTGGAACATATGTGTCGACCTCATGCGGGAGGTAGCTGGCGGGAGGATCTGAGGAGACTCTCAAGGCTGCGGCCGAAAGCCGCACAACGTGGGACCCCATTCCCTTGAGGTGAGCGGTAGACTCATGACACGCTCTGCGGCTAGAAGCCGTGCTGATCATGCAATTGGTGGTGATGCCATACACTTACATCACGTCTGCAGGAGCGGCGGTCTGGCAGGTGGTGGCGCTCACGGAGGGTTTAAGGCCAGTGTGCCTATTTGCCTAAACCGTGTGACGTACATTCACTGAGGCTGGATTCGTTCGTATTCTGTATGGCGTTTACACGCATTGACATGCGCGACTTCGGTCGATGTTTGTGCTTACGCACTAACAAGGGGCCAAGCCTCTTTTACTGGTTCGCCAGTTATTTTGCTGTGGACTACGGTCCAGTTCCCGAATTAGCATTCCCGTCGGGGGGAGTGCATCAAAATGGTTGGCACTCTCCGTGCACGGCGTGTGTACCTCCCCTACATTTTTTTTTTTTAAAGTAAATGTAGGAGAGCGAAGCCCTTGTATCGGGTATTTTGTATAAATATATTGTGAGCCTTTTCCAAGCGGGAAGGGATAAATAATAATAAATAAATAATGTAAACCTGATACAAGTGGAATACGGACGTTTTATGTTCTTAACCTTTTTCGAGCCCTGTCTTCGTGAACGGGGTTCACTTAGCTTATAAGGCACTACCAACAGCTTTCAATTGCCCTAGTGAATATTCATTCTTCCAAAAGACACCAAAAGGAACTAAGTTACTAAACAAACACAACGTAAATAAGGGTCCTAACTAAGACGATCACGCCAAATTATTAAAAACGGCCTATTAATAAACCTTTTTGAAAGATCACTTAGAAAGATCAAAACATATTTTATTAATCCCGGTCACATATATAATGTTATTGAAAAGGGGATATTATTAATATTATAAAATTTTTATTTTATATAGAGGGGGGGGGGGATCGTTACAATACGAAGAAATTTCGTTATAAATTAATTAATTATTTTTGTTCTACATAAACATATAAAAGACTATAGTTATTTACTAATGTCTAGCAAAAAATTTACATGCACATTTATGTAAGTTGAGTACTAAACCGTGACAAAGCGTACGTTAACGACCAACTGACAAGAGTTTAATGACTTAGAGACTTGGCACTGTGCATTTAAACACATTCGAATTATTTGGCACTCATAAAAACTTGGAAAAGAAAAAAGGAAGCATAAAATATTATATCGTTTTAAATTACTTTATTTTTTAACATCTCCCTTTCAAGTAAGGAGGTTGTTGAATACAGTTTTCTTATTTCTGTTCAATTAATTCCCAATATTTTTTAATAACGGGGAAAGACCATCTCACAGAATACTAGTGTAAAATAGCCACTTATTGCTGCTCTGTTTCGTATGGTGAGTGTAAAATCTGCAACCAAAGTGCAGGTGTGTTGTCACCCCTGAGGACTAAGACGAAATACCTCGTTTCCCGTACAAAAGGGTTTCCTAAACTCAATATACGAAAAACAAAATGCTGCTGTTGCTATTTGCGCCCGTATTCTATGAGAGTGTGGTCCTACTGGTCGAGCCAACCCGTTCGTGCTAAGACCACAACGCTGCCGTGTAGTAAAATATAAAATATTTTAATAGAGGTGCCTATGGCTTAGAGTATCCACTTGCCATCAGGTGGACTGCGTGCTCGTTTTTCAGCCTTATTCTATAAAAAAATAACAAAACTTTACAAAACACAAACACCTTTAGGCGGGAATTAGTTGCACTTCTGTCTGAAAGGTGTCAAAAGCCAGTGTAATTTTAATTTCAGGTCATCGCAGCACCAGATAACACGCACCTTTAACGCTGCTGCCCGACGATGGTCTTGGTGTTTTACATCTGGCGCAAACGACATCGCATGCCGCCGTCCATCGGAAGCCATAATAATTTTACGGTATTTCCTAAAATCACCTTTTATAATATGAAATGAGGTAAAAAATATACAATAACATCTTAGCAAAGGCATTTTTTTAAATTTTCTCTATTAATTTTTATTGTAAAAAAATGCTTATCTTTTGATACAATTATTTAATTATATTATTTTTATGCACAAAAATTAATTCGAGAAAATGCTTATTATTGATTCAATCAGTTTACGTTTAAAAATAAATTAATAGGAGTGATTTTACTTTTTTAATTACAGTAAGTGTATGGAGACGGCAACAATGTCCCAAAACAACTTATAGTTTAAATACAAATAAAACAACATCATATAAAAGTTTATACAGTGATTTTTCTTTTGTATGTATTACAAAATGGCGGTTTAAGAATATCGTGCTTTTGGTGTCGTAACAGGTGACAGAGGGAAACAAACTAGGAGATGGGCAACAGAGTCTTCCTTATAACAACTAGAAACATAGCTGCCATAGTTGCCACTCTGGGCATTATGGTTGCTATTTTTCAAATCCCCCCTGTGTGGAAATCTTTGGGGAGATCTTTGTGCAGTAGTGTTCTATAGGCTATAATGGATAGATGAACACTGAGCAATAAACATGTGCGGCATTGCACTGTTTAAAATCATGTTTCAAATTTATATGTTGATTTTTAAAACATTAATCTTTATATACAAAACAATATAATAGAAGTGTCTATTTGTAACATTGAAATAACTGGTTTCTATTTAACTCAGAGTCATTATTTGTCTGTCCGTTCAGAATAATCTTCAGAATGGCTGAACTGACTGTCATGAAACTTTAAAAATAGATGGAGATCAATCTCAAGGGGGATCTTGGCAAAATTTTATTCGATTTCTCGATTTTAACACTCTCCAACTAATTTTCTGACCAGACCTATCATTATAGATAGGTCTGGTCTAAATGACACACAAATAAGTTAATTGTACGGACTGTAGTTTTTTTTTATATATAATTAAATCCACCTAATGGTAAATAGCTGCTGTGGCCGTTTGTATTATCTATATTTATCCTCTATTAAGAATCAAGATGCAGATGTCTTGTTCCCCTGGGGACTTGGAATGCCTCGTATACCGTAAAAAGGGTATCTGGTTCTTTATATTCACCATGCGAGACACAGCAGCAATAAACAAAAAAGTGGTTCTTCCCCAGTAGAGCTGACCCATTCGTGCTACAGCAATAATATAGCTGCAGCGGGACTATACAGAGTATACTTGTACCTGTATGCAATAATTCTATACTAATTGCACACTGTACAATTACAATGCCACACAATGCTGCGATTACGGATAACACGTTCAATCAATATAATATAATCAATCAAAAATACGTATAATCTCCAAGTTATACAAAAATGAAAGAAATAAGTCTCAGTAATATATAAGTTGCTACATAATTAAAGAAAAACATAGTTCCGTTTTATGCACGATAATCGTACAGCAAAATATTAATAAAAGAAATGGCATTTGATAAAAGTTATGGAAATTGCTTATACCCGCTTAATGAAGTAAAATGATGTGTTGTACCACGTTTGTAGAGCACCTCCCGCCTTCGCTCAATTGCGTGCACTATCTCCGTCACCACTAATCCCAGAACCACTACTCCCAACTACATTAGGAAAAATAAACTACCGCCTATAATGCGACTCGTGTTTCACCTCTACACGAGGCATCATCGGGTGAAGTAGACTCTGCGGTGGCTGACCTCTAAGCGATTGTGCACAAAATTCTGGAGGTCTGGAATTGCTTTCAAACCTAGGTAAGACCCCTCATTTTATTTCATTAAGCAGAAATAAGCATACTAATTTTTACAATCTTTAATATAGTGGATTTCCGCAAAGTAACACCTGATTCTTTTAAATGGTTTTGAGTAAGCCACAGCTTCTCATCCATATATGCAGGCGAAGCCGGTTAAGTATTCAGGCGAATGGCTTTAAATAAAATATTATATTACATTGTTGACTGTTATGCCCCTCAATTGACGTGATATTGTGTGTAGAATTCTAACGGTGAGAATGTTCCCACATTTCGCATAAGTATGAATCCGATTTCCTTTAAACTTCCTCTTCTACCTCGTATCACTTCGCTTTTGATTTGTACACTATGAATAATTCATTTACAGTACGTTTGAGGCAGTAACTGATATTATACGAGAACACATAAGGATCTGCGACTCAAAGGGTCGATTGGGAATCGTATTACTGCGGTTCGGCCTTTGCTTTTCTTTTTGACTGTCAAAATGTTCACACGTGCAAATTAAGCCGGGAACAACAGGGTATAAATGTGGAATACAGTTGTCGTAAATTACTTATAAGAACTAGAATATATAATAAGAACTACTAATAAATTCTTCCCCTTGTTGTTCATCATTCCGAGAGGTTAATGTATATTTTTGATATGGGTATATCTCATTGGATAGAAGATATTCCGTTATCAGGACGCTTGATAGCCAGATTGGTGAACGTATTCATTGGTCAACGTATTTCGTTGGTTTATGTAATTTAACTCTTTCTTAATAGAAATTTAAGTGATAAGACGTAATGAGCACACAGTCCACCTGAAAGTATTCGATTAAAAACTAATACAGATTTTTTATAGGAGAGGGGGCAAACGAGCATACAGTTCACCTGATGTTAAGTGACTACCGCCGTCCGTGAACAACGGTAACACCAGGGGAATTACAAGAGCGTTGCTGACCTTTTATAATTTAAGGCTGGCCAGTATAATTTAAGTCGCCACAAATAGTCAATCGACTAATACAACACTTGCCATTAACTGATTGAGGTAACTGATAACAGCTGTTACTGAAACGGTTATCCATCTAATAAACGTTCATGCATAACGATGTTAAAATGATCGTTAAGATTTGTTGTTAACCATATTCTGATAACGGTTTGATTACATTTGTATAATATTTAATAAAATATTTTGTTAAGCACACAAAGTACCTGTATAATATTATATTGGATTTTTGGTCAATTGGTCGTAACCGTTACTATTGCTTATCAGTGGCTGGTTTTGAATCCCAGGTCAGAGCAAAATCAGATTTTTCTGTCAATAAATTCTCAGTAGCAGCCCAGAATCATAAAATTGGCGGTGTTTCACTCCGTGCCTTGGATATCACGTAAAACCGTAGGTCTTGCGCCTGATTACTCTCCGTTCGCGTCGGATTACTGACCCAACGGATTTTGAGAGTGAGCGAATAGGGAGTGATCTTGTGCTTGCACATAGACACGGCTGCTATAATCCTGTCCTGCGCAGATGGCAAGTATATATAAACACTGGACGCGATGATCGGAATTTAGTCTCAAGGACATTATATTAATGTAGAATAGCTATTAGATATATATTCAGTGACTGCTTGCGTGAAATTGAAGATAATTCACACGTTCGAGGATCAAAGTGGCGTTTCTTAATATAATATAATATTATAAGCAGTAAACTGTACTGAAAGTTGACAATGTCGAATATTGGACTACTTAAAAAACGAAGATCCCGATTTTGATAATATAGAGAGCGAGAGTTGTATTTAATAATTCTACTCTCTGTTTTTTTCTGACAAAGGGAGATCAACGACATACAGACTTTAAAAGTTCTGAGGAATATGTTACTGCGATCGTTTAATACTCCTAATACTTTCTTTTCTAATATAGAAGATGTCTATAAAATAGTTTAGTAATTTGGTAGACGGGCTTAATAGAAAGATACAACTTTGCAACTGTTATTCTTAAATATTTTATCTTTATCTTCTTTTGACCAAACATGCAGTAAATAACGCCATATACTTAAAAATATACAAATTATTGAATACGAAATTGGACCCCAAAGATTAAGGTAGCTTGATATTATCATAATTCATCATCATTATTACAGCCTATCAAAGTCCACTGCTGAACGTAGGCTTCCCATAACAATAGTCTGATATAGTAGTAGGATATTTTTACAGTTGCCAGCTTAGCATGCAGATGGCAATTTTTGTGTATACAAATAACATGCGATAAAATTTAAATGAAAAATGACCACACTATACCTGATGGTAAGTGAATGCTGTATGCCCGAAGTCATCTACATTTATCCTCGATTAAGAATCGAAATTCGAATGCGTTGTTACCCCCGAGGATGATGTTGGTATACCTCGTTTCCAGTAAAACAGGTATCCGGTTCTCTACGCTCATCATACAAAACACAGCAGCATTAAGCTGCTATTTTACGCCTGTATTCTGTGAAAGCGTAGTCCCACCCTGAGCGAGCAGAGCCATTAATGCTATAATCATAGTATAGCTGTAACATGGCTCTACCGCAAATAAAACTGATAGTTACTGCAATTCCAGCCAACTTGGGGTCCAGGTGGTTACATACATAGTTCTTATGTTGAGCTCTGATATGGCATAGCAATATTATATTATTATAATATCAATTTAATTTAATTAATTTAGAAAGATGATTTACATTTTATTAAACTAAATATTACTAGGTTTAATAAACATTTGCAATATTTACACGATATTAAAGAGGTACTCAATTAAACGATTATCATTTTCACTGAAAAACTCTGAAAACGTATAATACTTTTTTCAATTCTTCTTTTTGTAGACATTTGGCGATTTTATTATAAATTTTTACACACATACCATAGGGTCCTGATTTGACTGTTTGTAATTTTGTGATAGGTGAAACTACTAACTGGTATTTATTATTAGGACGTAAAAAAATAGGCTGGGAGTATATTTAAAAAAAGTGTATATTCTTTTTAACGAACGTGCATACTTCTTATATATATATATATATATATATATATATATATATATATATATATATATATATATATATATATATATACATATATATATATGTGTGTGTATTTATATTATCTGTCCTATACTAATAATAAAAAACTTTAATCAAAGAATGTTACAGATACGTTGTCACCTTTGAAAATTGAGATAAAATGCCTTGATGTGTATGAATTATACTAGCTCTCTTTACTCTTTAGACTAGAACACAGCAGTACAGGAAATGCTATTTGGCGACATGAATATGTAACAGGATGACACCCAGATGAAATTCAGAGCTGAAAAGGAGCCCTAACACCTAGTGAACCCCATCTCCTATCTCCTTATCTGTTTTAAGCAGCCACAGGATATACTGAAATATGAATCAAGCTAAACAGAAACAACTCTTACTATAGTAACACTGCTTTGAATGAAACAATGCCTGTGTATAAAATATGTTTAATCAACTTCCTTTTACTGTGTACGCATACGCCACATCGAAACATTTGCTACCAAATTGGGTTCGCTTTGTAAGTATACGCAGTAACATCACAGTACGGAACAGTACAATTCCCGCTTCCGTTCTCTTCCTTTAATTACTAGTAAGGGCACCAACTGAGCTCAGTTATTTTGTAGGTTGAATAGAAGAGAATAAAATATTACTTCAAATTATTTCATAGTGCCATTGGTTTGAATAGTTCTTTAATTCTTTCTTGGGAATGACCACCAAGAAATCTAAAAAATATTCATATGGATTATAATATAACCAACTAGGTTTCGGTCAGCATATTACTAGAGGCTATTTTTATGTATTCAATTCATGTATTCAAATGTTTTTGTTTATTTAATTTCATAAACTGATTGATTATTATCAGACATTAAACATTTCCCGGAATTTTGGTCCAAAGGCGTATACATTGCCCAATAAATGTATTACTAATTATGAAAACTGGCATAAAGAATTTGGCACCAATAAATAATTAAAGTAACAATATCTACATGATAATCACTATTTATGTTCGAATTTACTTTACATAACTTGTTTACAATACACTTACATAACTTGTTTAATGCAAGTTAATATTTATTTTTTAATTTTTTCTCTCTTAAAAATTTAAGTACTTAATATCCTGCCCTTATGGTTTAAATATAATATTATTGTTAAATTATCCGTGACAAATTATTTTTCGTTCTTTAGCAAAAAATCGCAGTCCTATATGAACAAGTCTAATAATATTGGGTAGGTTTCAATATCCATCTGTTGTTCTTTTAAAAGTTGGTCGCTCGACTTAAATTTCATCATAGTCATAAGTCGGTAGATAAAACGAGGTTTTTACCTACCTTATACGTTTATAAACAACATAGTTTCGAGACTAATTTTGTTAATGTGCTACAGAAAAAGATATTTAAATAGTAACGTGCGTGTGTTGTACAATATTCTTGATATTATTGGTTGGACAAGATATGCTGTGGCGATTATTGCGGTAGCGTAAATTAACAGTATAGTGCTGCTGTGTGCGGTATCGTGAGGGATGAGAACCAGATATTCTTTTTATTCGTATTTATTCGTTACCGATTACCTATATACTTTAAAACATGAAAACTAGATTGTACAAGTGCGTGTTGCCAGTGATGACTTATGTGTTTGAGTCGTGGTCCTTCACCGTTGGCCAATGGCCATATGAGGAAGCCCACGGTCGCTCAGTGAGCTATAAAGAGGGATATTCATGGGGTTTCTCTGTGTGATAAACATAGAAAATATTATACCTGCAGAAGAACTAGTAACCGACATAGCCCAACAAATTAGTAAGCTAAAGTGACATTAGGTCAGCCTAATAGTTCTAAGAACCGACAACTGATGGGAAGAAAGGTTCTCGAGTGGCCTTGTACCAGTAGCGAAGTGTCGGGCCCCTTACTAGATGAACTAACGACCTGGTAACACATGCAGGAAGTCGATGGATGCAGGTTGCTCAGGATCGTGATTGTGCCAATCCTTGGGGAAGGCCTCTATTCAGCCAGCAGTGGACTTGTGAAGAGTTGCAATGATGGTGATGATAATAATGATGCTTTCCATCTAAGTACTTAAAATTGAGCTTTGATTCTTAGTCAAGAATAGATAAAGGTGTAAGTATATGGGCCACAGCAACCACAAACTATCTGGTTGATTAATCGAATTTAAATCTAATTATAACACTGCACAACACTATTAAAATATCTTAATATATCATCTACCTTAATAACAAATTTAAATAACTAAATGTATATTTACGAGGGGCGTTCAATGTTTTCTCGGTTTATTTGGGTGATTCGATAATAATGAAGGTTTATGTGTAATTAAAAAAAAATCATTATTAGCAAACGATACTACCTGAGGCTATAATACGAAATTTCATCTTGATTACTTCATTATTCGTTATTAATATACATCTTATGTAACTTTTAGTCATAGACGAAGGTAACGAATAACTCCACAATAGTGAAAAAAATCAAACACCGTGCAGTGATCATTTTCCTCTACAACACACACAAGGGAAACTCAAAAAGCATCCATGAATAAAAGCGACATATAAAACCGACAGTGGCCCAACGGCAGGGCGCGGACCGCGAAATCAAAAAGGTCGTGGGTTTGAATCCGCCATTCGACTACTGGCGTAAACCACTCGTAACACAGGCAATTTAAGCTTACCACGAGTGGTTAAGGGGGGAATATTAGCAATGTTTATAGCATCGTTAATATTCTTTAAAAAAATACTGACCATTTACCAAGACTGCACCTTCAATATCAACCGTACAGATGTGGTCAAATAAACTTAAAACAGGCAAGGAAATCATTGGAGATGACCCTCGCCTGGGTGGACCAGTCACAGCGACTACTGAAAAAATATGTGAAAATTACTGAAAAAGTTATGTTAAAAGATGCACGAGTAAGAATTAAGATATAAGCAGAAATGACGTAACTATCCGTTGGTACCATACACACCATATTGCATAAATATCTCAATTTCACAAAAGTCAATAGTCATAGACTTTTGAGTATAATATTCGTATTACGATTTAAGCAACTAATTAAAATAAAAGTAATTTAACACTCTCTTAATTGACAAGAGACCAGTGTCCTTAACGCGAAATATTGTTAAACGTACTTTTATTTAAAGAGATAATCCCTGCATGGTTATTAATTGTTATATTATCTTTCTTTTTATATTTTCGTGAGACTGCCGAGCCAGATATGAAGCAGTCCTTATAGGTCCATCTGTTAGACGTTAACTGAAGCAACGTCACGTTTCGGCTCTTCAACAGCGCGGTTAGATGAATTACGAGCACGTTCAAGAGTGGTTTATAAAAATGCAAGGTATCTAATTCATTAATGACGTCATATTTGTTTAAGTTTGCCAATTAATAATGAACATTATTGTAAATTAAATAAAAGGTACTTTAAAATTAACGAGTTAAGGAGGTATTCGATGACTTCATATTTGAATATATTTTTACCAGACTTTAAAGTAAGTGTAGTTTTTAAATATGAAACACGTGTTAAAATTAACACATTCATTCATTACAGCCTATCAAGCGTCTACTGCTGATGATATGCCTTCCCTCTAGATTTCCATATAGGAAGAATATTTGTTGCACCACGCTTATCAGTTGGCAAGACAATCTTATTAATTTTATTGTTAATTTATTACTAAGAAGTTAGTGTTACCCATATCCTGTTCAGGTTCCCACTGTCGCCTTTTACAACATCTACAGGACTGTGGATACTTTAACGCTACCACTACACGTTGTTGCGGTTTCAACCACTATGCGTTGTCTCCCCTGAAGACAATGAATGTCACTTTATCACTAAAAAGGGTCTTCAGTTCTCTACACGTACCATACGAAACACAGTAGCATTCAGCTGCTATATTACGCTGGTATTCTGCAACAATGTTTTCCTTTCCGGATCGGGCGGCCATTCGTGCTTTAACCATAATATAGCTGAATTATGACTCTACTACGTATAAGTTTCTTTATAACCTATATTTCCGATACAGTATACACACACATGGAGACTCCCTTATTACGGATGACTATCTATTACTGCAAGATAATATTTGACGGGTGCAGTTCGATAGATTACACTGTGATACATTGTTGTCGTGCGGCGGATGCATCGTATCGGTGTCACGAAGCATTGAATAATAAAGAAGGCTCTATTGTTTGATATGCGCTAGACATCTGCTTGTAATTTTCAGCGTACATTGTATTGCTAATGAAACATGTTAATCAAGGAATTATTTTAAGATCAAACCATAGAACAAACTCTTTGGCTAATATACAGAGACACGTTTAAACTTCGCAATGACTATATTTGTGTCTACATTTATCTTTTATTAAGCGTTATGATTTTTCACAAAACACACATATCATGGAGATGGAGAATCATCATCATCATCATCATTACAGCCCTTCACAAGCCCACTGCTGAACATAGGCCTCCCCAAGTAATGCCACAAAGCACGGTCCTGAGCCACCTGCATCCATCGACTTCCTGCATGTCTTAACAGGTCGTCACTCCATCTAGTGGGGGGTCGCCCTACACTACGCCTACCGGTACGAGGCTGCCAGAGGCAATGATGGAGAATACACTCTTTTAAATACTTTGAGAGCGTTCTGATTCACGTTATATAATTGCAATACTTTGCCGTATGGAATCAACATGTCAGTGCTTAAGTAGGTAGTCACATACTAGGCAGTGCTCATAAATTATCCATCGTAATGGTATACAATTTGTGGCATTCCATTTGGGAGGCCTATATTTAATAGTGGAGTTGTGAAGGGCTGTAATAATAAATGATATAAAAAAATTTAATTTATTAATACAATAACTTGGAACCTTAGTTTAAGTTGCAGTTAATACATAGATCGATTTATGTTAAATCGTATATTAACAAATAATGTATACTTAACCGAATTTTCTGTCACGCTATGCAATTTAAGGGAGGCTAAACATCTGCGTGGGATGGAATTTTAGTGCAAAAGTGTGAGCACACACAAGTGTTCTTTATGGCCCCTTACTCCCATAGTTAGTGACGATGTTAATCTGACACAACCCAGGAGAGAAAAGCGGCCTGACGTGCTTTATGAAGTACGGGGGTGAAACATCGGCAACTTCCTCTCACTGGGCCGCTACTCTGAATATCTTGACAGAAAAACACAATAACAGATCTTTGGGTTCGATCAAGGATTCAATAGAATCGTTATTAAGTTATTTTATTTCAAGTACTGCATTTGATACTAGACAGGGTTCCATGGTAGAGAACCATGTTCAGCAGAAAGCTTTCCTCAGATTTTTGAATTAAATAGCAATATAATATTTATTAAAGTTTGAGAAAAAAACCCTACTTTAGAAATGGCTTTACTGTATTTTAATTAATAAAATATAGTGCAATTATACTAAGTAAACTATAGTTACTGACTCACTCACTCACATTGAGGGGATACTTGTCTTTACGCATGGCAAACGGGTTGGCAACCCCAGTTTCTTAAACTATGTGCACTACCTACAACGTATTACCATGACAGTAAAATTAAGTAGTTACTAAAGATAATCTAATAACAAATATTGTAACATAAATAACATCATTGTATCTTAACTTAACAAGGAATAAGTCCAGTGTTTGACGTGTTCCAGTCAGAAGGATATACAGTGTGTGAGTTATTCTATTTAATCCCAAGAGATGACGGCCCATCTGTAGCCTTCTTTGTTTAAAGTTGGTTATAATTGCCACTTACCATCAGGTCAGTTGTAACTTCATTTTTTAAGTAATAGCTTCTCAAGTCGGCACTTTAATTATTCTATACACTATGTCTTAGTCAATCTTGCGTTTCAATAATGATTTACTGGACTAAAGTTTATTCTACTGTTCAAATTTCATGTATGACGCGTAATATATTGGGTACATTATGCATGTTAATAGTGACATTAATGTGATAAAACACTGTAAGACGGTTATGTATGCAGACGACACGTGCTTAATGTACTCAACCAATAACATGAGTGATGCACAAAAGTACATATAGGACGACTTTGAAAGTGTAATTAAATCATGATAATATTATAATTACACACAGTAACATCGTTATGCAGATTAAATTAAACATAAATATAATTGGTCATAGTCGGACATCCCACTCCCCGGAGGACTGGAAGAAAGGCTAATTGATCGTCTTGCTAGAATGTGGGAAGGACAGGCGTACAGCTGTCAGATTCAGGCCGAATACGCTGTCACCGCACATAGCTAAACTGCTTAAAAGACTGCTTCTAAGACGCCCCCGTCCACTCTTATCTACAATTTAAGAAAGGAGAAAGAAAACCTTAGACATTTTATATAATTCATATCATTAATTTTTTTCTATTTATTTTCAATGTTAATTTAATTTTCCTTAAGCTTTTATCGTTCAAAAACCTCCAAGCAAATTAGCCTTTAAAGACCGTGTTGAAGAATCCAATGGTGGATCCTACAAGATAAAACGGTATTGTTATCTGATTGAGCCACGACATCTACATATTTAATAAAGAGAACACTTCTTTGGACGCGTTCAAGTCGGTGACGTATATTATGATCTGTTTGGAAAATCAGAGGTTTTCACTTCTAATTTTCCAAACAGATTTCACATGTTAATAAATGTAATTTGAAATGGGGAAAAACTGAGTCTTGTTGATACAACCATTTTTCTTGGAATCACACTAGACGCAACGCTTCAATGGCTCCCCCGTATATCAAAACTAGCTATCAGACTTCGTTCTATAGCATATGTTGTAAAAAAGATTAGAACTCTTACCAGTGTTGAAACAGCTAGAATAGTTTACTTTAGTTATTTCCATAGCATTATGTCGTATGGTATTTTGCTATGGGGACACGCGACTGACACTGAAATTATATTTATTTTACAGAAGAGGGCCTTTAGAGCAATATATAATTTAAAACCAAAAGAGTCACTGAGACAAAAATTTAAGGAAATTAATATATTAACTCTTGCCTCTCAATACATTTATGAAAATGTAATGTATGTACACAGGAATAAACGTAGTTTTGCAAAAATATGTGATATTCATTCTGTAAATACTAGGAACAGACACAAGTACCTGTTACTCGACTCCACCGAGTCAGTAATTCATTCTTGGGGCGACGTATACACTTTTACAACAAAATCCCAGAAAATGTACAAAATTTGTTACACGCAAAGTTCAAAAATTTTATTAAACTAAGTTTGTATAAAAAGGATTATTATAATATTAAAGAAATTATAGATGAAAATAACCCCTGGGAAGGGTGATCGCTAACAATTTATTTCTAATTTTTCTTGTGTTAAATGATAAACATGTTTGTAAGCTATTATCTGAAAAAAATAGTCCCACTGGGTTTCTTGCTGGTTCTTCCCAGGACAGAGGTTTTTTGCGAACCAGTGGTAAATGATAAAATTGACTTTCAGTAAGTACATTGAATAAAAAGTTTCTGTTTCTGTCGCGTGGTATTAACCACACACCCATTTTTTTAGTTGTGCCTCGAATAGATTAACTCTAACGGGGAAAGACCACGATCTCACAGAATACTAACGTAAAAAAAACAGCTTAATATGCAGCTGAACCGGAGACCCTATTTACTGGCAAAAAAGACAATCATATTTTAAGCAAACAACATAATTTTAGGTTGCGTTGTCTCTTATAAAGAAAAAAATACCGTTACATTATGAAATTTTACAATAATATCGTATCGATACCACCCTGATAAGGGGTGATAACACATCCAACTTTGATTCTTAATCGAAACAAGGTGTAGGTGTGTATTGGCTACGCCATCCGTTTACCATCAGGTGAACTGCAGCTCGTTTGTCACCCATACTCTTGCCGGGAAGAAAATAAAATCCTTAAAAACTCATTAGTTGATTTGGTTTTGAGATCTCTTTGAGATCTTATTGAGTGGAATTTATCCTATCGGTACATTTTTTTGTGTAAAATATTATATTTACGTTCCAGTGCTGGTCACCTTTTCTCATCCCTGAATTAGTTTGTACTTTTTAGTGAGTTATTGTAAATCGTTTTTACAAGTTATTTCAGGTTATTTTTAATAACCAGCTTTAATATTGGATTTCTTCCAATAAATAAAAAAAAACGACAAGCACCTTGGCTTTTTTAATTATATATTTAAAAAAAATATATAATAACAAATAATATATATATATATATATATATATATATATATATATATATATATATATATATATAATATTTTGTTATAAAAAAACATAAAGTATTTGTAAAAAAAGAGATCTCGGGCAATCCAAAAATATATAATACTTATTTATTTTCTTGAACAACTTAGTAAATATCTTAAAATGAACTTCCATGTTGAGTAATCTAATTAACATAAAATTTTCGAAGTGCAAAGTTTGGGTGTAATTTTATATACCCAAAACTGAACTTTTTTTACTTTTATATCGTATAGCTACTTCTTCTCAGAATATAAAACTATCAAAACGGTTTCAGTACATAACAAGACTCTTGTTTGAACCATTTTTGAGATGGAACACGCCGTTTCGTCCCATAGAGCGTCGGTCTGTAATTTTAACTGTGTTGAAAAACGAGAAGATTTTTTATTCGAGGCGGATGCTTTGTTTTTACTTCTGTTGATATAATGGCTTAACGGAATTTAATCATTATTCTTATATTAAAAGGGTCATACTTTGGTTTATAAGTATCGAAAAATAGGGGATAATTTTTTAATATTAAATTTCACAAGTAAAACAACTTTGCCACTTTGTACTTGAAACTTTTATTCAGTTACATGTCATTTTTATTTATTTTTCATTTACAAGTCGAATACAAAAGCATTTGCAAATAATGTTATCATCTACATCGGTATCTCCATAAGGATTTGAAAAATAAAAGAAAAGCACACATATTATTGCATTCTGTTGCAAGTAATGACAAAATCGGGCTAAAAATATAATTTTAATAATTCAGGTAATTAAATGACTAGATGCTTGGTAAGTTCATTTCTAAATGTCAAGATTAGCGTTAAGAAGAAAGTAAGATTTTAATTTTATCTTAATACTTTGTCGTCTTTTTTAATAAAGAATAATGGTGACAAACGAGCACACAGTCTACCTGATGGTGAGTGGATGCTGTGACCCATAGACGTCTACATTTATCCTCGATTAAGAATCAAAACGCAGGTGCCCTACCCTCACCGCAGAGGACTAAGAAGGAATGCCTCGTAACCAGTAAAAAAGGGTAATGTTACACTTCTTATGTTCAGTGTAAAGAACAAGATAACCTTTTTAAAGAAAAAGAGACGTTCAATTAAATCCTCAGGTGTGTTCTTGTTCTTAATCGAGGATGTACGTAGATGTCTATGGGCAACGGTACTTACTTACAATCTCGCAGACTGTATGCTTATTTGCCATTGTTATTCTACAGAAGTACGTAGTTCTTATGCTGCTATCACATATTATGTTTTGTTTAAGTTCGTGGTAAAGATTATATTTAATTGAGAGGAAAAAAAATATTAAATATAATATATAAATATACGTTTGAAACTTCGTAAAGTATTTTAAGAATAACATTGTAATGAAAAATGGATGGCCAATATTTTTGCAGGCAATAATTAAATACAAAATATTATGAAATTGTTCATGGCAATTTTAAGTGTAAGTGCTTCTCGGTAAAGTAAAACATCTTGATGAAATCTGTGCTTAATAAAACGAGAAAATAAAGAAGGACTGTACCCAACTGAGTGAAATGTATTTAAGTAATTTTAATCCTTCTGTGAAAAAAAATCAGGTGTAATCATAGAACCATACCATACTGGAGTTTTACTAAGGAGTAAAAACGCAAATACAAATTAAGAAGAAAACGCTAACGCGTATGTCAAGTGAATATGTCGTAAATTCCATATAAGCTTACATAAAACCACCCATACATCAACTAGTCAATAGCCGTCGAAGCGTAGAGAGCAACAAGCCACAAACTAAGGCAAACAATGAAGGAACGACCACCGGATAAGTAAATGCAATGGAGCATTCTACAAACGTTCCTTGAAAATAAGAGGCGGAACTATTGTCATGTTTTGTTTTTTTTTTTATGATTTTATTTAACTTAAAAGTTTTAAAAAATTTCTTAAAATTATCTCTTCTTTTTTCCTTATGGGCTGCTAATGGTCCACTGCTGGACATGGGGTCACTCCCGTATATATATATATGGTACACTTAGCCAATAACATAGTTTCACATGTTTAATAATAATTACGAAGCATACAGGTAAATTTATAACTTAGTATAATTTAAATAATATTTTAATGCAATGCAGTATAGGGTTTTAGATATTGTTTTTGTCGTTATTTGTGTTTTAGATTAGCAGCTATTTTGTATTACTTAAAACATCTTATTTTCTGTATGTACCTCAAAATTTTATTACAACTATTAACAACATGCTTTTCAGATTGACATATATATATATATATATATATATATATATATATATATATATATATATATATATATATATATATATATATATATATATATATATATATATTGTCTCCGACAGCTTCAAGATTAGTTGGCGTTCAAAGTTAGAAAATATCAACGTTACTATACTTAGGTACTATAATTTTTTTTGTGAAAGAGACATGACAGTATTCATACTATATTTGGTACAGTGTTTAGGTACACTTAAAGGGGGGTCTTTCTCGTACGGTACTTAGGAGTGCAGAAACTGAACGAAAGGATTGGGGGCTATTAATATTATTGTGAAGGATATTACGTAATTCTCATTTTCTGTATTTGGGCTAAGTCACGGTCTAAACGTACGACGTCATTACGATTGTCTCATATTTCAAAACTTAAAATGCCATTCAGGAGCCAGTTTTCTGTAAATAATAGAATATCATAGCTTTTGCTTGCAATTAGATTTTGAAGATCTACACACTTGGTTCTAAGTCCTCGCAGATTCTGATAATACTCAGACATTCTTTTATCCTGCTTTACTTTTATGGATATATAAATAATACAATAAACTACAGCTTACAGTAATAATACATTGTAATTATGTAGTGTAATATTGTAGCGATGAGAAACGCGAGCACTCAGCTCGCTTGTTGCGTCAGCGAACTG
Source organism: Parnassius smintheus behrii (assembly GCA_036936625.1). Lineage (NCBI taxonomy): Eukaryota > Metazoa > Arthropoda > Insecta > Lepidoptera > Papilionidae > Parnassius > Parnassius smintheus. The sequence goes on along the minus strand of JAUPFT010000001.1, from coordinate 11,059,558 downwards.
TCAATACACTTGTTTCTGACTAATAAAAACACTGAATAACTTCAAGGGATACTATCACACACTGCACTGTTTTCACTTGGTTTGATTGCGATATTTGCCTAATGAAATTAATAAAATATTTAAAAGGGTCGAACACACGTCCACCTCGTAAGAAGTATCTCTCAGTCTGTCAACAACGCCATATTGACAACAACGCCATATTGACAACAACGCCACCTATCGGGTCCGATTGTGAATCTAAATCACCTATCGGGTCCGATTGTGAATCTAAATCACCTATCGGGTCCGATTATGAATCTAAATCAACCACTCACAAACAGGAATTTTTATCCAAATCAGTCCAGCTGCTAAGGAGGTATTCAGTAACATACACTCGTACAGAATTATTATTTAAATAAAGATGTCGTGTATAACAAATGGTAATACCGCAATTTATTGAAGACTATAAGATCTAGCTTTTTTCATATAGTTCTCTTACGACATCTACAAAATATTAAGGATGACGGTGATGGAGTTTCTTCAACACCACAGGGAACTACAGTAAACATAAACATAAACATAAACACTCATGCCTGTCACCCAGAGGGGTAGGCAGAGACTACAGACTTCCATTTAGCACGATCCTGACACACCTCTCTCGCCTCCTTCACATCCATACACCTACGCATGCATGCTCGTCGGTTAAGGGTACTCCTAATTTGGCCCGTTTTCAATAAATCGCCAATTTGGTCGATAAATTTTCGCCTAGGACGTCCCTTTCCGACTCTGTCATTCACTTCTGCAACATAAATTTTCTTTGTCACTCTTTCCTCATCCATTCTTTCCACATGACCAAACCACCGAAGCATTCCTTTCTTAATCCTGGTCACAACATCATCTTGCAAACCGCACTCTTCTCTTATCACACAATTTTTCACCCTGTCATTCAGACTCAGCCCTACTCCTTAACGACCGCATTTCTACTGCATTTATTCTACTCTCGTGCTTCTTCTGCGACACCCAACTTTCACTACCATATGTTAAAGTAGGGACCAACACAGCATTGTGAATTGCCCATACGTGCCTTTTTTGACACATTTTGACTCTTCACAATAGAGTGTAGGGCCCCATTTACTCTGTTTCCTGCGTTCACTCACATACTACATTAAATTGGTACATAAAAAATTTAATCATAAAACGTTCAGCTGAGACTACGATATAGTGTATAGGAAACTAGTTTAGAGGTTTATGACAGAGCCGAGCTCTGGGTGAATTACACGAAAAAATTGAAAGCGTTTCTTTCTATGTGCATTTAACTAAACAATAATTGATGAGGATTCGTCGTCTACAAAACATCTGACGTAACACAATTTGCGTGCTGGTCCTTATTGCGAACTCCTTAAGAGCGCATATTCAAATATGTCCAAGTCGAAATCTACGCGATCGCTTTGGAACGGCGTAATATTGACGCACACTACAATTTTATCTCTGTGTGCATGTGTCAGGGCGAGCGTGAGGCTATAATAGTTGCCTAACGACGACTACGAATCACTTTGATCTTTGATTATATACCTGTCTTTGATACTATTGTAACTAAAATAATAAAAAAATAATTTTCATATAATGGCTTATATAGTGTATAGAAATCGGAGGCTAATATGTGGAAATTGTTTTATTCTTTTATATATATATATATATATATATTAATGTAATATGTAAATTGAAGTCGGCTTTACATTTTCACCCTATTGAGTATATTATAATATGTATATGTTCTAATTGAAAAATATGTATTGTATAAAATATATATCATTTGATAAACTTTTATTCTGTTTCATAATGTACCTAAACATAATTCATCAAACTAACAGTTTCATTAGTGTCGGCGGGGATTAGTGTTGCCAGGTCTAGCAAGTAAAATTTCGGGACGGAAGGTAATAATAATCGGGGATTTGGCTGTCATATCCGGACAACTAGAATGACTACAAAATATAGGTTTCTTTGTAACCTTTTGTGCTTTATTGAGAGCCATGGTAGCTCAGATGGTCAACGCTAACTGTAAATATCACAGTATGCGAGTAATGCGAGAAATTGTGACTGTAACTTTACTTTATTTTTGTGCTTTATAGTTATTATTCGGGTCTGATCTCATGAATGAATTACTTTTCATCCAAACATCGTAAAAACTGAATTTTTTTCATTTTAGGCAAATTAAAACATTTTTGAACTATTTGTTTTTTTTTCTGCAGTCCTTGAATTTTTCGAATCACTCATTTTAATATAATTCTGTTTAAAACTTTGTGGTTTTTTTTTCGACTGGTGAGACAATGTCGGAGTAAAAATATTTTAATGTGGTAGTAGCTAACAGATGTAATCATTTTTGATGTCAAAATTATGGATTAAAGTATAGAATAAGAAGTTTAGTGAAAATCGAGACATTTGGCGTCCCGATCAAGGGTGAATCGGGACGTGTCACTAGACCCTTGAAAATCGGGACGTCCCGCGCAAATCGGGACACCTGGCAACACTAGCGGGGATCGAGCCCGGATTGTTCGCGTTTACGGCGAGCACTACGCCCTTGAGCTACTCAACTCAAGCACGGCTCATATGTTTTATATCTGGGGGCACGGTAGTGCCCGCGCCATGTCGACCAAAACAGCGGCACGGCCGTATCATTATTGCGAGACTTGGTTATTTTACAAGTTATGTTTTTGATGGCATGTCTTTGTTTAATCATAACGTTATCTTCACACTAGGAATTTTTCCTAAGTACATCGTTGGGGCAGTTTAAATACATTAATTTCACAAGGACAAACATCCAGAACGTGAACAATTATTTGTAGGTAATACAAATTTTTGTTCCATGTGGGATTCGAACCTGCGGCGCTCAGCGCTACAACTCATTACCAAGTCACTCCGCCACAGAGCCAAAGGTTTTGTATTTTTACTTGATCCGAATTGCTTACGTTCATTACTCATATCTAAAAAAATATGCATGAAATGAAAATTTTCCACCATTACATAATTTAATATTTTAATATTACAACCATAAACATAATATTTCAAAATTACTTACTACCAAAAATATCGCTCATAAAAGACTGAATCGTTTAAAATGCTCCATGGTGCTATAGGTATCTAGTTATAGTATGGTGTAGTATAGCCCTATCGGTGTATCAACGCGATCGTGCGGTGTCGGTCAGAAAAAGTAATACGTCCTATCGTTGGGATTACCCGGAGCGTACTGAATCAAAAAGCGTCTGCGCATGATGTTTTATAGTATTTTTAAAATAATTATATAAAATAATTGACAAAATAAAACGAGCTAAAAATTTTTTTGGATATTTAACATCACATGTATTTTGATAAAATAATTAAAATAGATATGTTTATAAGCAAATACATGGAAAAAATTACATTGAAGTAGACAGTTTTGGTGATTTTATAATATTATTTTATAATATTAAATCGAAATATTTTCGTAATTTTGGTTTTGCTATACACTAAAAGACTATATATTCCATTATAATAACGCTTAAAATAAAGTATTTTAGCTTATAATAATAGTTGTATTCAACCTGAAAGATAACTCTGTTGCATATTTTCATAAAACACTGTGAAGGGATTGTCTTCGCCCTAAAAAACCGTCATTAAAAACTATGATTTTGCATTGCTATGTACTAAATAAAGACTTCATCTTTCTAAATCCCTAATTTTCAGCAAATAATCTCCTCACGTCGTTACGATATCGCCTTTGGAAAAACCATAAAACATGTAGTTTTCGACGCTAAACGCATATGCCCTCTTAATGTCTGTGTTGGTATTTTTTAATTTTCTCAATTGCATTAGATGTTCTCGAAAATTTGGATACAACAATATCACGACCTGATGAAAGCATTATTATGATATCCAATATTTTTTTATTTTTGTATATTTATACCGACAATATTAGTTTATATGCTTTTGATAAATAATTATCTATACTTTTACGGTTAATGGTTTTTCTTTACCTAGTAAAGATAATTATTGGACCGTTTTTGGGCTAAAAATGATGAAGTAAAAAGGTCATAAGCTCGTCATATTGAATTGTATTTGATCTTAACAGCAAAAGCTATTGCAGTTCGCGAACTTCTACAACTCAAATAATTAAGGCTAAAGTTGTAATATTTACATCTAAGGAATCTGGTGGAATGCCTTAAAACCACTAAATAGATTACTGTTCGTTTCGGTGTTCTACTGACGATGGTAATCTAATCAGAAAACGAGAATTTCCACAGTTAAAAAATATGCCAAAAATAATAAACACGAAAAGAACACGTATCTAGATATTAGTCAAAAACATGCAAATAAAAACATCCTACCATGTCGTATAGTAACATCCTAAGAGGTGTTCCGTTCCACGGCAATAGTGTTAAAATTCAGAGAAGACACTGGTGAAAGCCAGACGTAACACAGGTTAATGGTCGAGAAAGCTATAAAATAGGCAGTAAAGTAATCGTAGTTAAACAAGAAACTGGTTGTGTTTGGTACATAGTGACAGCTAAATATTTTTAGAGCATAGTATGTCTATCTTTATTACTGTTTAGATTTAAATTGTTTTGCACCGTTCTAGATTACATTTGCAACCCATTCGTAGTTTAATCAAAATAATTCTTTGAATAATGCACTTACATTTTTACACGGTTGCGGTTGTTTTATATATATATATATATATATATATATATATATATATATATATATATATATATATATATATATATATGTATTGATAAGTTTGGTATTTTTTTAATTATTTTTGATATATAATATAATGGCGGGGTTTCGGCGCGAAATAGTTTATATAAATATGTAGAATAAGTTTCAATATATATTGAAACTTATTCTACATATTTATATAAACTAGTACCCGGTTGACCGAGCTTTGCTCGGTATTTTTCGTCCTCGGTTTTTTTTTAATTCGTGTGTTTTGGAAATTATATTTAGATACAAATTACATACTGATGAAGTACGAATAATATTTTTTGATCTTAGCGACATTATAGGAAAAACTGAACTGGTTATTTGAATAAAAAGTGCAATTAGTTTAATTTAAATTTTCGTGTTTTTAAAAACTACTAAAAAAAGGGCTCGAAAAAATAGATTTTCTCAAAAAAGAAAGGAACTTGAAAAAAAAAATTAAAAAAGTCGGTCGGTCTGGGCTCGAACCACGGTAACACGATTTTGTGACCGCCCAATATACCAATTAAGCTATTTGTAATCATTAACAAACTGTCAAAATTTACGTTCTTATTCTAACGATATTGTTGCAGTTTTTCATTACCTAAAAACACAGACAAAAAGACATTTTCTAAAAATAAATCCTAGCTAGATCGATTCATTGCCCCCGAAACTCCCTGCACACAAAATTTTATAAAAATTGTTGGAGCCGTTTCCGAGATTCTGATTATATACAATATATTTATATACAAGAATTGCTCGTTTAAAGGTATAGGCTTATGAGCTGAAAGATAAATACATATATATATATATATATATATATATATATATATATATATATATATATATATATATATATATATATATATATATATGTATATGTATATATGTATATATATATATATATATATTTATATATATGTATATGTATATATGTATATATATATATATATATATATATATATATATATATATATATATATATATATTTGTGTCGGACCTCATGCTATCCATATGAAATTTGGTTCATAAGAGTGTGTCGGGACACGACAAGTCTGAAATAAAATAAATAATTAAAAAAGCATGCACTAAAAAGACAAAAACAAGATTAAGAATAGAAAACAAAATTAAAATAAACTATTAACAAAGTGAACATTACTTCGGCATAACAGACTATATTATGAGCTGAAAGATAAATACCCACATTAAGTTTAGTAGCCGGAACCCGTTAATTTTCTTTCTTTTTTAATTTGCAATTGGTTTATTTAAACGTGTTGGAGACGCCAGTAACTTAAGGTATCTTCGATAAAGATTTAGTGGACTGTAATTTTGGTGCATACGGCAAAGGGGAAAATAAATAGGTGGGATAGCACGCACTGACCTGATGAGGGCTGCCGCGCCTTCCCCCTGGAGTGTCTGCTATATAGCGAGCTCGCCACGTGGTTCGGCGCACACGCACTCTCGGAACAGTCTCGTGAAGTCCCACACTCTCCACCTTTGCCCTTACGGGGGCGTCTCACACTTTTATGAGTTACAAAGACACAATGTCTGATGCGGTGAATATTAAACATAAACAGGAGAACTCAATGTTCGTCCTGCGCGGTTTGCGGTTAATGTACATAAGACGCGACGGGTGGCCGTGCGTTGCGGATGGCGTAATATCACTTAGTATAATGACGCGCGCCGAGATCCTCTTTTTCACCTCGGCGGCAGCGCGTGCGGTAGGAAAGGGAAGGAAGGAAGGAAACAAAAAATATGCACTAGTCATGTTGATAAAGTAGATATAACTTAGGACGAACTCAATGCGATATGTAATGTAATGTTGATAAAGTTTCCTCCCGCCCTTAAAGGGTCACCTTTAAAAGACAACCGTAATATAAAAGTAAAAGGAAAACAAATAAATAAGCGGTATATAAAGTGAGAGGATTCGCTCAATGCGCATGTCTCATCTACTAACCTTACTTGGTAAGCGAGAAAATGTATACATAAATATAATATTGCGGTTTAATACTTTTTTAATATATATAAATATAAACTTAATTCCTAATTTAGATAAATAATTATAATCAAAATAATCGTGATTTATTGTCTTGGGAGAGGGCAAATACGAGCAACAGGACGGAGATATGTTCCCTTAGTAGTTCTCACGGTCACTACTCGAATTACGCCATCCTTCGAAGGATGAACAGACTCGACAATCGCTAATGGCCAAGCAAGGGGCGGTTCATTATCATTTATCACAATTACAACCATGCCTGGTACGATAGCCGTAGACGGGGTGTTCCACTTCTGACGAACTTGTAATCCGTGAAGGTATTCCGTCCTCCACCGGTCCCAAAACGACTGAACTAATTTATCCAGTAAAGAATGCCTGTGTAACAGACTGGTAGAGTCAGATTTAACTTTGGGTGCGGGTAATGACAATAAAGGTGCGGTATTCAAAAAATGACTCGGAGTAAGAGCTGAAGGCTCTGCAGGATCAGAACTCAATACTGTCAAGGGCCGCGAGTTTAGCAAGCACTCAATTTGCGCAAGAACAAAATTAAGCTCTTCGTATGAAAGTAACTGATGTCCGATAACTCGGAACAGATGCGTTTTTACGACTTTGATCATACTCTCCCAGGCGCCTCCAAAATGAGGAGAGTTGAGACAGATGAACTTCCATGTTATACGATTCTCAGCACACTCTTGCTCAAGCTTTGGGCGGTATTCAACGTTTAGAAATTTATAGAGATCGCGAAGATACGAAGCGGCACCTTTAAAATTCGTTCCATTATCCGAATATAAAAACTGAATCGGCCCTCGTCTAGAGAGGAAACGTTTAAGCGCAGCGAGGAAACTAGAACTACTAAGATCTGTAGCGATTTCTATATGTACAGCTCGAGTCGTGAGGCATGTGAAAACACATAAGTACGCCTTCTCGCTGCGTACACCACGATGACGTACAGGAGTGTATGCGATAGGACCGGCATAATCGCAGCCCGTGTGTGTAAATGCCTTAATGGCTTGTCTTACACGACTATGGGGAAGATCAGCCATCAAAGGGTAAGTTGGACGGGGTCTAAGCCGGAAACATATATTACACTTGTAGACTCTGCTTCTCACAGTGCGGCGTGCGGAAAGTATCCAAAATGTTTGACGGAGCAATGACAATAACAATTCAGGCCCAGCGTGTAAATTTTTAATATGATAATAGTCAATGATCATGTTCACTACATGATCACTGCGCGGGAGTATAATTGGATGTTTTTGCGTGTAATCTAATGCGGAGTTCGAAAGACGACCACCAATGCAGATTAAACCATTCTCAATAAAAGGCCTTAAACGATTGAAAGCGGGCGAGCAAGGTTTGTTACCTTCAATATTTAAATATTCCACTGCAAAATGCTGTTTTTGCAGGGCGCGGAGGATTATAACCTCAGAGAAACTGAGATCATCAGCAGTCACTACAGTAGTGCTGCGGCGGGGCAATAATTTAGCAAACTTACACACGTACGCAATTATACGTAGAAGTTTACTCCAAGAAGAGATGCGGAATGCGAGCTCATAAATCGCAGAATTACAGACGGATGTGCACATAGTGTGCGACAAAATCTTCTTCTCAGGCATATTTGCAATAACCTCATTGTCTAAAGTACGAAGAGGCCATTGAGATGGATCTAACGAAGTCCACTGAGGCCCATGGAGCCACAGGGGGTTTGAAACTAATTTATTTGGCGTAACGCCACGTGAAAGTATGTCAGCGGGATTCTCAGTACCTGCGACATGATAAAAGTTATCAGCGCGAATATTGTCGGTAATCTGAACAACGCGGTTTGCAACAAAGGTCTGCCACTTGTGTGGCGAACTCTTTATCCAGTACAGAGCTACTTTTGAATCTACAAAGGCATAGACTGATATTGCAAGGTCAAGAGAATAATTGTCGAGTACTCTGCGAAGCAATTTTGAGAGTAAAACCGCTCCTCAAAGCTCAAGGCGTGCAATAGATAGTGGTTTCGTCGGTGCGACTTTAGTCTTTGCACAAATCAACTGGACGGTGTTACCATTGACGCTCTTTACATGTATGTAGACTACGACACCGTATGCGTGCTCGCTGGCGTCGGAAAACCCCAGGAGTGACGCAGTACAGTTTTTGGATACACCAACATGTCGCGGGATACGTAAATCATTAAGAGCTGGTAATTCAGCACAGAATTGCCTCCACATCTTAATAATTGGCGGTGGTGGTATGTCGTCCCAATCTAAATTAAGTTGCCAAAGCCGCTTTATTAACAATTTGGCGTACGCGACTGTGGGAGCAACGAAACCCATTATGTCCCACAGGCGAGCGACAGTAGATAAGATGGCGCGCTTAGTGCACGTCACATCAGCGGGAACAGATATCTTAAAATAAAAGGCGTCACTATCGGTAGACCAATGCAAGCCTAGTATTTTATGTGGCATTGATTTATCGAACTCTACTTCTCCTGTAATTTTATGGGAAGTAGGGAGGTCATCTAAAACAGATCGACGGTTGCTATGCCATTTTATCAGGTCCCATTGGGCACCCTTGAATAAGTCTATCAGCTGCCGAGAGGTCTCACTGGCCTCGGATTCACTGGGCATAGAGAACGCGATGTCGTCAGTATATAGCGAAGTAAATGCCATACGACTCGCAAGCGGGTACTTTGCACCGTCGTCATCAATGAGCTGTCTTACCGTGCGCAATGCATGGTATGGACTCGAAGTTAAACCGAAGCACACGCGATTGAAGTGGTATAACACAAGTGGGTCTTGTGGACGGAAGCGGTATAGGAAGCATTGGTAACGACGATCAGAATCGCGAACAACTATTTGCAGAAATTGTTGGCGACAGTCGGCTGTCATAGCGATTGGATGTAAGCGGAAAGTTAAAATTATATTGAACAAGTCGCCTTGCAAATTTGGTCCTGAATGCAGAATATCATTTAATGATCGCCCAGTGCTAGTCTTACTGCTAGCATCCAGGACGATGCGCAGACGCGTTGACTTCTTATCTTCGCGTAAGACTCCATGATGCGGTATGACATATATTGGAGCGGGTTCATGAGAGTCATACGGCGGTGCGGGGGATATATAATTTTTAGCTAAGTATTCCTTTATGACGTCATCATATGCTAACCTTAATGTAGGCGAGGCTTGAAGTTTCCTCTCCAAGCACATGAATCGTCGTCGAGAGGTTTCATAAGAATCTCCGAGAGAGTAAACGTCATCTTTAAATGGCAGGCCAACAATATATCTACCAGTAAAAGGATCGCGGGATGTCGTAGATTTATAAAACTCTTCACATTCAATGTCTGAAGGACACTGAATGGGCGGTGCGGAGGGTGGCTGTTCAAGCTCCCAAAATCGTTGCACTAATTTGTCAACGATAGGAGACTCTAGAACTGAGCAGCACGTTAAAGAATGATTTACCTGAAGTGTCGGCACTGAGCCCATAATAACGTAACCAAATACCGTATTCAAAGCCGAGGGCCCGGACAAGTTGTTAGACGAATAAATTACGTCTGGACACAGTAAGTGCGGGAAAAGGGATGCGCCTATCAAAACATCAATTTTATTAGGCATGCTATAACATTCATCAGCGAGTCTTATGCCATGGAAGTGTGATAAGACAGATGTGTCTACCACAGCGGTGGGCAAAAGGTCAGTGATTTGATCAACAACTAGCGTTGAAATATTGAAGTTAATATTCGAGTCGAATCGTGAGAAAATTCTAATATCAATCGATTTCGATTTTACAATTTTTTCAACTCCACCGAATCCCTTTACTACAGTACATTCGGTATCGTGTTGTTGAACGCCTAAACGATGACAGCACTCTTTAGTCATAAAATGGCTTTGAGCCGCGGAGTCTAATAATATAAGAATAATTTGTTTCTCTCCCTTAGCATCGTAAGCAAATACTTGAGCGGTTGATAATAAAACAGTTCTCTGCGAACGACTTGCGCGCGCGGGAGGCGGTGAACGTTGAGAAACATTCTTGAACGAAGTACACAGCGCGACGTCTGAACGCGCACCTGCGGTGAGGGGTGGCGATTGTGCGGGCGCGGGGGTTGTAGACTTCAGTGTAACTGGCTGAAGCGGTGGGGAACGTACCAGCGCAGGGGAAGCATTATCGCTTCTGCGGTGGAAGTGCAACAATGTGTGATGTTTAAATTTACAAACTCGACAACTATAATTTGAAGAGCAACTAGACACTCGATGACTTAAACTGAGACAATTCACACATGCATTGTTACTCTTTACGCATTTAAATCGTTCCTGCGGCGTCATTTTATTAAAGTCTGCACACTTAAATAGGTGTTGATGCACAATATTATCGCACAGACACTTTGAGCAACTAGTAGTCGTGCTTACGTACGCCTGATACTTCGGCGACGAAGTATTATTACAGCGACGATTATTACCGTTACCTCGTCGATTGTTTGGTGCGCTATTAGAATTTGTACTAGAATCGGTGCGTTGCAAAACTTTGGAGCGGGTCTTAATAAATTTACTAAATCATCAAAGGTAGGTACCATCGAGTTATGACTATATTCGAAAGAGCGAATGGTATCCGGGTCCAGCTTCTTAAGCGCGATATGAAGAACAATTAAGTCCGCGAGATTATCTAACTTTAAGTTTTGTAAAGCGCGCACTGCACTTATAAAGTTATCAGTAAATAAATCAAAATTATTTGCGGTGGCCGATTGCAATGGCTTAAATTCGAACATCTGATTAATATATGTAGATGCTAGCATACGCCGGTCTTCATATTTGTCAACGAGTGCTTGCAATAAAATTTTATAATTTTCAGCGCAAGGAGTTATACCTGAGCATACAGATAGGGCTTTGCCCGTTAGTTTACCTAGCAAATAGTATAACTTTTCAGCGTCGGTAAGCGATGTGTTGTCATGGACGGTTGATTTAAAGCTAGCATAAAATAAAGGCCATGAGCGAATGTCACCCGAAAATGGCATAAGTTCGATAGGCGGAAGTGAGAACTGGCTTTAGATGGTGTACTAGTACTTTGTGAATTAGATTGCGAATATTGTAAATAAAGCCTATTTATTCTACCGCAAAGAGACTCAAACGCAATGAGGCTGTTATAATCAGGTTTAGCAATAGGGTTTATTTTTAATAAATGTGAATTATAATTATCTAAGACCTGTTTAAACTCAATACGTAAAGCATTAATATTAGAACTTCCATCAAGAAAACGCTCCATCGTGGAAGTGTTTGTGAGGATGTCCGAGGACATATCATATATTTTTTGCACTATTTCAAATAAAGCATCTCGTTTAGCTAACAATAAAACCAACTCAGCATCAGGTGTGCCCTCATTATCCGAGGAATCGCTATTATTCGATGCTATTTGTTTTTTAGGCGGCATTACAACTTAAGTTATGCGGCAAAAATAATATAATTATAAGCGGGTAGTCTGTAAGCAACCTCGCTACGCGGTTGAATTATTAAATATTAGTTTTGTTAACGATGAACTTTAATTGTTAACTTTTATAATAATTATGAAGTTATTTATAACGAATATAATGCTTAAATATATGTGCAAATAATAAATGTAATTTAACAGTATAATCTATAGATGTAGTTAAAAGTTGATGACGTGATGTGAACATACAACAAATAATTTATATAGATAATTATATGCTTATTCACTCTATGAATATAGTTTTAAAATTACTATGAATGTCACCTATTAGGACCTGTTCTAGTGTTCTAATAAGGGCGGGGTTAATCCGAATTCGGATTAAAATATAAATAATTAATTATATAAACGCTTATTACGATAACGATCTAATAAGGGCGGAAAGTCAAGGTCAATCCAGCGAGAAGTGACCATTAAAAATGGAGACGCCAGTAACTTAAGGTATCTTCGATAAAGATTTAGTGGACTGTAATTTTGGTGCATACGGCAAAGGGGAAAATAAATAGGTGGGATAGCACGCACTGACCTGATGAGGGCTGCCGCGCCTTCCCCCTGGAGTGTCTGCTATATAGCGAGCTCGCCACGTGGTTCGGCGCACACGCACTCTCGGAACAGTCTCGTGAAGTCCCACACTCTCCACCTTTGCCCTTACGGGGGCGTCTCACACTTTTATGAGTTACAAAGACACAATGTCTGATGCGGTGAATATTAAACATAAACAGGAGAACTCAATGTTCATCCTGCGCGGTTTGCGGTTAATGTACATAAGACGCGACGGGTGGCCGTGCGTTGCGGATGGCGTAATATCACTTAGTATAATGACGCGCGCCGAGATCCTCTTTTTCACCTCGGCGGCAGCGCGTGCGGTAGGAAAGGGAAGGAAGGAAGAAAACAAAAAATATGCACTAGTCATGTTGATAAAGTAGATATAACTTAGGACGAACTCAATGCGATATGTAATGTAATGTTGATAAAGTAGATTGTTAACTGGCGTTACCACGTGTAATAGACTTTGTTTTGGCGTCCATTTGGAATTATCATAAAACAAAAATACTTTAAAAAAATTATGGTAATTTTCATAAATAATTTCACAAGCATGTTGTAAGAATTTCAATTAAATCATGATTTATTAGTATTAAATAAATAATTAAAGATAGAAATCTCTTAATATGCATTACAGTAGAGTGCACTGTTAAAACGCCAAACAAGGTGGATGAAAAATAGCTGAATCGATAAAATTCAAACAAGAATGAAAAGTAGGTGATAATTTTGATTATTATTTTCCTTTAAATAATAAATATAGTAGTTAAAGTAGATTAAAAAAAAAGAATTGTTCCTTGAACGTTAACTACTATGTTTACGTCTCTAGTAGTTGCCAGATAACTTTAGTCCTTCAAATGCGAAAAGATAATATTATGACCCTATTAAGGATTTAAAAAAAAAAACAGATTTTTGCGGCCGTATCTATTGAATTCGCTCTTTCGTAAATGTTACGGCTTGAGGCCCCTGATACCCTTACCTGTAGCCTTTTTATTATGAAATGGTGTCGTTATCATTGAATTGAAAATTACATAATACCATAAAATGGACTGAGAGATCGCTTGTGACTCTTATGTTCCACTAGTAGATTAATAGGAATAAGTAAACATGACCCCTAATTACTGCCTTATTATTGATATAGTAAGACGTAACAAATGTCATAAGAGATATTACTTATAACGTGATTAAGAGACTTACTACATCAGTACTGCTTCGTAGTGGCAGAGACTATAAGCTTTTATTTACTCGTTCCAACAACGTATGCAGTATAGACCGACAATATCATGTTTTGTAAACAGGATGCGCTTAATGAAAGTGGACTTAAATTTTTCCTGTATGGAATAAATCACAGTTATTAGAAATGTGGCGATCTATACGGACGAGTTGTCTTCGAACAAAAAAAATGTAAAATAGAACGAGGGAAGTCGTGACGAAAAATTTAATATCCAATATTTTTTTGAGCTATGTAACAAATATAAATATTGTTTAAATTTTCGAATTAATTTTTACAAATACGTTTTGTGATAACAAAGAATTTATTATTTGTTGTAAATAGCTTCACAAAAATGAAAAATCATTGTGTAGTATGTGCGCTATTCTTGTTGTCTAATATTAAAGGTGAGTATTGTCTAAATATTTTCCTAAAGGCAATACATTTTTTCAAAAGACATAAAAATATATTAATTATAGTATACGCAAAATTTAGTTTCAGATACCTTCAGCCAATACTTGTCTTTGAATCGGAAATCAAACAGACTAAGCTCGTGTGATAACAAAAATGACACATCACTGGTGGAACACTTCTTTAATGTAATCTTTGCAGAATTTCACAACACACCGCCTGTATGTGTTTGTGTCCAAATGTGTCCAAATCAATCAACTTATTGCTATCCAAATGGTTGTATTAAAATAGATGATAACCGAAAAAAATACCCAAATAGTCAAATCATATCATCATTATCCAAAACAGTTTATAACGATACCACGAAGCCGATTATCTTCCTTTTTGAGAAAGATAAAATGCAAAATAAAAATTATATAACAGATATTGTTGAAGGAAATGTTGCGGGAAAAAAAGGTAAGGTGTTATCATGTTTTTACGACAAATTAAATTAAACTATACACGCTACCGGATATCTTTTTTCTTTTTTTGTGGAGATTCAGGATTGATATGGTGCAAGAAATAGCCATAAAGATCCAATGCGATCTGGCGAAATTCGATAAAATATATTTAACTCTTTGGTGTAGAAGTGGTAAGCGCAATTGATGATTATATGGTTACGGGTTCCAATCGTTTGTAGGGACAGTAATCACGTATTGATTTTTGTGTCAATCAATTCTCTGTAGCAGCTCGAAGTCAGGAATTTTGTAGTTTTTACTTTCGTGCCTTGGAAATTACGTTAAACCGTTTATCGATTGTGCCGTATTGTCATCCCATTGATTTTGTAACATGTTAAAATTTATGATTAAGTTCATTGTATTATTACAGTATCTGAAAAATCTGAAAAATTCAGCGTACAGGATTTTGAACCTAACCCATTTAAAGACCGGTATAAAATGGTATTAAAATATAAAAGATTACCTAAAGTAGAGATGAGATATAATTTAAGAGAACATGTAAAGACTATAAAGTCTGATAAAGCGAAAAGTGGAAATAACGATATGTCAAGCCAAAGATGGCCGAAAGGTAAACATTGGTTACATAGTAGGCAGTTACTTGAAAGTATTCCGCTATCAAAAGTAGTAGACTCTAAGGCAAAAAAATTTTATATGTTCACTGAAAATGAACCCGAAAAAGGCATACCACCAAAATATTTAAAAAGGGACTTAATGACATCAAGTAGCGAAGACGGTGTTAATGTTGAATCACTTTACGTATATCAAACGGAGACTACAATTGATAGTTCAAATTACTCTGTTGAAGCCATGATTGAAAATTTAATAGAAAGTAGTTTTGAAGGGTTGACTAATCTGGTAAATTTGGAGACCAATAATACTTTAAATAATTCAGTTGATGAAAATTCGTCAGTCTTTTTATACCCAGTAAGAAATGAGTCGTTAGAAAATTCGAACAATACAGAAACAATATATTATAATGAAACTATTCCTAATTCCCTTTATAAAAAAATCGATAGAAAAACCCTTGATCAAAATGGAAATGGTAATGACACAAGTATCACACATAGTAGCCAAAGAGCATTTTTAGAAATAATTACCAAAATGTCTAATAAAATAGAAAAGCAGAACAATAACTCGATCGATATCATCAATCGAATTGCGGGTAATAATTTAAGAAAAAATATTCCGTATCCAGCTAATGTTCGACAAGATATGAAAATTGATAATATTAATACTACTTTTAGTAATGAGGCAAAAAGAAACGAATTATCAAAAATAAAGAGGGATATTACTATAATTGAATTATCTTTTCATCCTATAATACAAAAATTTGGATCTGCTAACAACGATAGTAACAAAAATACTACAGAAATTAAGTACAGATGAAACTTCACAGCGACTTATTTAAGCATGTAGCTTATAATTATAATGAAAATCGTATTTTCTTGGAGTTTGATAAATGTTTACTTATGTAGATACTTTAATTATCAGGAATAATTGTTTAGTATTGTATTAAAAACATTTTTTGTTATTTATGATTTAAAATTGTAGTACGTAAGATGATATCTAGATCTCCATCACGGGTCAGGCTATTTTAATTTTGGTTAATACAAAAATCAAAAAAGATACACAAATATGATTATTATCGGAGGTCTTTACTCATTATATCTTCCTGGTAATTCCCACAGTACGATATGAGTAGATTGGTTATGTAAGAATATTGATACGTAAGTCCGTAAATAAAACCTATCTATAATGTCTACGTAAAATTATCATGTTTCGCATAAATAATAACCAGAACGTTTACAAAGAAATAGGCAAGGTTTCGTTGACAGCGTAGGTGACTGCAACCTAAATAAGTCCGTTGATGCGTGCACAACATGGCCTAACTTAAAATGGACGTGATATGTAATATTATCAGTTACGCTGATTGCTCATAATGCTAATCTTATATTACACGATAACAAATGCACCATTTCAAGGAATTGTACGCTTATTTTAAGAAAGTGGTTGCTTGTATTTCATTGAATTGATATAAGGCCACCAGTGGACATTGCGGGTTATTTTTCTTTGTGCATGGTCTTTTATTATGCAAGTTCAGGTTTGCCGTAATAACAACGTTTTTAGCTATACCAAACATCTCAAAACTTTGATGCTATTCTTCGTAACCGCTTTAAAATTATAAAAATTAGCATATACATATTATATAATATTTCTACCGATTTATCGTCAGTTATTGCGAATCATATGATCATACTGGCATAAGTAACTATGAGGAGTGTAATAAGATTTAAGAACTTCCACAAAACCCATATCGTCCCACATGGGTGTCATTTTTCATTTACATTCACAACAAGCAATAGAGGGAAACAAACCAGCAGCGTGTGCAGTATCGTCTTTTATATTAGTAACTACGTCTTTCTATGGCATTATATGGGGTAGCCTATGCTCGCTAGTGGATTACAATGAATAAACACCTCGTTGAGATAGTAAATTCTCTTACGTCGTCACCTCTGCTGAATTTATAACAGATTCTATGTTAAAATATTTTGATTTAGGTTATATTTATTTAACTTAGTTCAGAAAAACATAATAGTTTTAAGGTTTTCATAAAATTGGCACTGAAACCCTCATTAGCAAACAACTGGCATAAGCTTGCACAGCTTGCGCTAATGTCTTCATCCCCTACTATCTTATTCTAATTTATTGCGTTTTCGAGTTCAGCAACCTTAAAACTAGCTTAGACTCTAAGATGAATAAATTTTCGTTTGTATAATAACATTTTACATGAAAAAATAGTATAAATTTACTTCAATATATTTTTAATAAAATTATTTTAGGGCGGTTTTTTTAAATCTTAATGCAATGTGCAAAGCATAGACTTGATCATGAGTGGCGGTGTAAGAAAATCCACCTAAACCATCACTTCATGGGGTATGTGTGTCGTAAACAGAGGTAAACTGACACAGCGTTTTCCTGATAACAACTCAAAGTTATAAAACATTGAGGTTACTGACCCGCCTGCTGAGCGTGGCAACTATGGCAAATATGAGCGAGCGAATATGTAACGGTAAGCATAGTCAAAATTTATAAATTTTATCTAAATTCTCTATCAATTCTGCTTAATATCGTATTTTACCTGTTAACTAAAGCAATGTGTGTAAGTTCCGAATAAAGTGTTACTTTTAAAACGTTTCGACCAGCTAAGGACAGTGTGTAGTGTTATTGCCGGTACCAACATAGTAGCATAAAGTAGATTTTTGGGGAATGTTGATAGATTTATCGCAAAATGTAGTAACATTAAACTGATTGACTAAAGAGATAGTAATAGATGGAAATTGATATAAATGACAGTATTTTATTCGATTAAATCCACAATTTTAATTAAAAGGCATATTTTGTTTTATTTATCACGCTTCTTTAATTTGACTAAACACTTTATCCGTAAAGTCACCCTGCATTTGCACTATAGTAGCAGCATGTGTTGACTCTATCTATGATTAACTGTGGACTTTGATGAATTCTGCTGTAGTGAATAAAATGATGAAGAGTGTTCTACTGGCGTAGCGTCGCCGTTGTAAGTGAATATTTTACATTTGATTAAAATATTAAGTAATTGATTATACTGCCATGTGTTGAACGCTTTAAAATCTTTCTAGTTCAAAGTGACCTCATGCGATACATGACTACATGGCGAATACATGGGACTTCGAATTCATGATGCTATAAATGGCTCGGTCGGAGAAAGACATAACTCCAGTTAATACAGTCGTTAACAGTAGCATAATTCTGATCCAAAGATTCTTATGACTGGTAACGGGACAGTACATTAGTCATCTGGGGTGACAACGTATCTGCATTTTGATTCTTAGTGGAAGAGAGATGAATGTGTCTATGGGTAGTACTATTATTTATTCTGTGCTATGGGTCATGTGACCCATAGACACATTTAAACATTATTAGGTGGATGTGTTTACTTGTTAGCCACGCTTGTATTTTTAATTATAGACAATACTTAAGAGTTACTTTCAATTTTTTTTTTCATGCGGATCTCATAGAGGCAATTAAAATAATTATTTTAAAACAACTATTTTATTCGTTTTCTTTTAGTCTTAATGGATCAAGAGAAACCCTTCAGTGTCTTTTTCTTTTTTATATCTGATATGAAAAAAGAACTTATATTATATGAATTTAAGTTTTCAAATAGGTCTCGGAAATAACTTGATTTGTAACTTATGTTATATGAGAATAGGAAGGAAAAAATGTTATTTAGAAACAATAATATCGCATATGTTTTAAATCTAAACATTTAGAAAGTACAAAAAAACAATCTTCATTTCTAATTTTCAGAAGCAAAAATGGAATTAACTGTATATTACAAGTTTTACCGTATTCATTTTAACTCCCAATTAATTTCTGAAATTAAAACAGATTTAATACTACCAACGAATTTCAGTAATAACATTTAATATCAAACGGTTATAAATGAAATCCGGAGTTCCATCAAACACAAATAACGACTACAATCGAATAACCACAATATTGTCGATCGTGCGGCTCATATTACGAGTATTATAGTATATCGGCTTACCCGGACGAGGGTTGGGAATCCAGCTAAATAAAGTATTTCAACAAATTACTGATATGGATTTCCAGATATACTGTATAATCAAAGATTTTTTTATAGGATAGGGTGACAAACGAGCACACAGTCCACCTGACGGTAAGTGGTTGCTGTTGCCCATAGACATCTAAATTTATCTTCGATTACGAATCAAAGTGCAGATGCGTTGTCCCCCGTGAGGACTAAGGTGGAATGCTTAATTTCCAGTTTAAAGGGTCTCCGGACTCCGGGTCTTCATTTCACGCTGGTATTCTGTGAGAGCGTGGTCCTTCCCCGGTCGAGCCGACCCATTCGTGCTACAATTATACTACTGATATAACTGCAGCATGACTCTACCACGTACAAAAAGTGATCATTTATAGTAGATCACTTATTTACAAAACATTGAAATTCAAACAATATTACAAAGTAACTAAAACCAAAATAATAAGAAAGTCATACTCCTCGTGGTGTAGTAACAAGAACGCTGGCTAGCCATTCATCGATAAAACTGTTAAACTGAGCCTATTAATAAGAAAATAAAACCGGCCAAGAGCGTATCGGGCCACGCTCTGTGTAGGGTTCCGTAGTTTCCCGTCCGTCACAATAAGTGTTCCCACTTATGAGTTTAAAGGTGGGTATCCATTATGTTCGCGCTCCAGCAGCGCTCCGCGCTCCTGCTACTGCTCCCGGTAGTGGGTACTGTTGTTTCCATCCAAGTTCAAAATCATTTTCCTAGAAAGTCCTTATAAAGTTCTACTTTTCAGATTTTTTTCATATTTTTTAAACTTATGGTTCAAAAGTTAGAGGGGGGACACATTGTTTTTCACCTTTGGAGCGATTATTTCCGAAATTATTGACATTATCAAAAATGATTTTAGTAAACCCCTGTTCATTTTTAAATACCTTTCCAACAATGTATCACACGTTAGGGTTGAAATTAAAAAAAATCGCTTCCCTATTTACATATAGGGAGCTACCCTAATAAAACCTTTTTTTTCAATTTTATTTTACCACTTTGTCGGCGTGATTGATACACATATTGGTACCAAATTTCAGCTTTCTAGTGCTAACGGTCACAGAGATTAAGCGAGGAGGGACAGACGGACAGACAGACATGGCGAAACTATAAGGGTTCCTAGTTGATTACGGAACCCAAAAAACCAGCCCTCTTATCACCATCAATGATGACCAGTCATGAATACAATTCCTTTAGGAACTTCACCGCACGTGGAACGTTGTTATAATCCCATATTGATAGCTTGTGGGCAAAGCGCTCATCATGAATTTCACACTATTGCTGGCTAATTTACCTAGTGTACCAGGATAGAAGTCGTCGTGAGGAAACCTACATACACATATCTATGTAATAAATATTTCTATATTGATACCTTTAACCTCCTCAGAAATGAGAGCAGGCCTGTGCCCAACAGTGGAACTTATGTAGGCTCACAATAATAATAATAATAGTACCTTACAAAAGTAGTGAATAAAAAACAATACCATTACAAAACTAGTGACTAAAAATAAAATAGTGTGATACCCACAGTAGAATAGGACGTAAACCGAAAAATACTGATTTTTGTTAACTTAAATGTAAATAGGCCGCCCATACAATTTGTATATATTCATGAAAGCTTTAGAAAAAGGCTAAATTATATAGTTGCATCGTTTTTCACTTTAAAATGGAAAATAGATGAGCAAGTAAGTGTCTACAGTGAAAATTTTGTACTGGCAAGAGCACTATATCGTGTTAAGTTTGTAAATTATTTCACAATATTTTATCATAATCAGAAGTAAGTCTCACAAAGTTGCTGTATGAATCAGAGAAATATAAAACTTTCGCAGCGAGTCACAATTTTGTTGTCTTTCGAATTTTGTTCAATTTTCCCCTTCTTCAAAACTTCTCGAATGCGAAAATTAATATTGTTTCAATCAAGAATATTCCCTCAGTCATAATTTTGAATGAGGTGACGACCCTTTTATACCAAGATATACGCAAATCTTCATGAGTTTAATTAATATTATATTTTCAAAAAAAAAACTTCACAACAATCACAAATAATGAGCTTAGCTCTCTATCCTTGTCAGAATATTAGATCGAAGTCATGAAAAAATTGTATTGTCATTGGTTCTTAATAAGTATGCAAACGTACAGACTATTCAGACGTCTATAATTAAGTGAAAACTTAATTAATAAATTCCGTTGTATTCATTCAAAAATACTTATTATTTGAATTACATGCAAGTTATGCTCATTGAATGCGTGTAAAACTTTATAAATTCATCAGTTTAGTGTTGAAAATAACAGCCATAATTTTTTCCTATTTTTATAGCTGATTTCGACGGTAAATTATGGAATTAGTAGTGCTTTCGCGGAGAGCTTCAAATAAGCAGAAAGCAGCGCTGAAAAAAAACACATAGCCACTGAGCAACTGACTCGTCAAATATTACAAAGTTGGAGGCAATGTAGTATAAATGTGGGAATTTTTATAAAATGTTTATTCATTAAAATTAATAAATTTGGAGTAATTTATGATGGATGTAGGTATCTATAGGCTACAACAGCCATTTATCATTAGATAGACATTATGCATCTCGTAGTTTCATGGTATTTTTTATTATTTATTTTGTTGCTGAAAACTAACAATGAAGCGTAATTCTTAAGTACTTAAATCATAGCTATCTATCATTTTTATAGCCTTTCACAGGATTACTATTGTACGTAGACAATAAATATTTCCCGAGTAATGCTACAAAGCACGGTCCTGAATTTTCTCTACTTCCTGAAAATCTTACCAATTTGAGTTTAGAATCGACTTCCTTTCATGTTTTCCTGCATATCTTACCAGTTCGTCATTCGTTCGTATTATTTTAGAGCGTGACTCTATAGCACAGTAGCTAAATGTGTCTTTGCAAAGCTGCTGGGTCGCGGGTTTTAATTCCGAAAGTGGTAAAAAAGTTATATAGTAAAAGGTTATTTTGAATTCTATTTCTAAGGGGTTTCAGTATTTAAACAACAATTTAAATGTTGAAAACTTAAAGGCTTCTATAACCTGACGAAACAGGTGTTCCGGTATTGAATCAATCAATTTATTTACCAGTGAGTCGACTTTTCGAAACGAGAGACCCTGACACGGTACGCGCTTGTCAATTTTATTAACTTAAATTATTGTTTTTAATACTTAGAGTGAAAGCTTGGCATCGGGAAATATGAGAATTTGCAAACCAAGAGCACTCTACTAAGACGCACTTTACTAAGTAAGAGTCTTACCGGAATTAAAACTATTAAAACCAGGAACCACAAATTCAAATTAAAATTCAAGTTTATTTATTGCTAAAATGTAGTACATAATAATATGATGTTATAAGTTACCTATAAGTTACCTATAAGACCTTACATTCTACCATGGTAATAGCGTGCAATATTTTACAGTAAACAAAAAAAATATTAATTCATTACATACAAAATTTAATAAATATTGAAGAAAATGAATTATGTACCTATTCAAAAATATTTTAGCGTCAAGTTGTTAGATTACTATAAATATTACATGTCAAATTTTTTTTATTAAAATGTAGGTAAATGTTTACATATAAATGTCTAAAAAGTCAAAAAATGATTAAAAAAATTAATAAATGTTAATGTCAAAAAGATCAGTTTTTTTTTTCATATTTCACCATTATTTAAATAGGAAATGATTGTTATTTTCGGATGAATATATAGTACAACATGTTACTATATTGTCATAAATTGTATAAAACTTTTACCAAAATTTACACAAATTGCAATTTACTTATTAAGAAATATGTTCCGGATTCAATTTTTTATCAATAGCTAATGGCGTAATGGAAGAAAAATGTCAGATAATTATTAATTATTTTTAAATAGAATAAAATGTCAATGCTCAGTGAAATTACAGTGGTTCATTCATTAAATTTACAATCTAATTCTTTGACGCTATAAAATTTACATTCTGCAAGAAAATAATTGAGGCTTTTTTTAAATCTTGGTAAAGAAAGTGCTTTAATATGCTGAGGAATTTTGTTATATATTTTGACACACATATATAGACAGCTTTTATTATACTAACAACAAAGAAATCTATGTGTATTTTAAGTATATAACGTGGTTAGAGTTACGCTATAGCTATACTACTAGCTATATGTATATATATATACCGACTTTTACGGTTTCCCAATGCTAGGGAAAACCCTTAATCATGGATAGTAATTAATTATATAGATTTCCACTAATTAGTCTTGTTATCATTTAAAGGCAGCTTTCCTTCCCACTCCCGGGACGAGTCAGTCTCTGCCCGATCGCTGAATCCCTAACATTTCTCTCTGTATTGTGTGTCTGCCAGTTTCGACTCCCGGATAAATAAATAATGTATTAAATTTTATTTCTAAATAATACTATTTCAGTTTGTGTAATTAAAGTGTTTTTTTAAACCTAATTTACGAGTTCCCGTATGAATGGTTGGCTCGACTGGAGCTAGACTCTCACAATAGTAATATAAAAACAAAGAATTGACGCTAAAATTCCTTATATTATTTTTAATTATTTAATTTTTAATTATTTTTCCTCAAATAACATCTTGCAAACGAAATATATCCATGTCGGAAGCACCGACCGTTAAGCTGTTACACTTGGTGTATGTTCCTATAAATCATATCTGTAACATGTAAATTTCCTCTGAAATTCCGGTACACTGATCAGAATTTGAATTACGATAGTATTTTTGACAGGATTATGATTTGAAATAGTGGAGTAGTGCCATTTCTATATAACTAAAAGCGTCTAGAAGTTGTAATTAATCGACTTCAAAGAGGTGGAGGTTATATGTTCAACTGTATGTTTTTTTATGTATATTAACCGATTTCTCCGCCAATTGTGAATCGATTTTCAAAATTATTTTTTTATTTGAAGGGCTATACTTCTGAGGTGGTTTAATTGTCACCAAGTTAGAATCCGATGATGGTATCCCAGGGAAATCGAGGGCAACCTTCAGATTTTATACGCACATTCAATGTTTTTCATATACTTTTTATCGTAATTTAAGTATTTGTGCCATCATCCCATGTTGCTGAGCTGATGATGGAATGCAAAGGTCAGAAAGAAGAAATGATGGGATCCCAGGAAAATTAAAACAACCCTCTAATTTTATGGGTATTGTTTAAAACGGTATACTTTCCATTTGATTCCATGATCATTAGGTCGGGATTTGATGAAAGGATCCCAGGAAAATCAAGAGAAACCCTCAAACTTTATGAGCACCTTTTTTAAAGGAGAGGGGGCTAACGAGCATACGGCTAACCTGATGGTAAGGGATTACCCCCGCCCTTGAACAAAATTACAGTGGCCAGATAGTACCCCACACCAAAATCCAATTGAGCGTGTGTAAGGCCTGCTCAAAAGAAAGATAAAGTCCAGCTAAAAACCGCCACGAACTTTAAATGAGCTCCGAAATGCGGCGCTGGCCACTTGGGACAGCACACCGCAAGTTGATGTCAGAAAATCATTCAAAGCACGCCAGATCGAATGCAGACGGTTATCAGGGCTAGAGAAGGAAACACTCAATACTAAAACCGATAGACAATAAAGAAACATACTTATTTTTTTACTTTATAGTATTTTTAAAGTGACAATGGAAAGATGTTAATTTTAGTGAAAACATGTTGTCTGGAAAAGAAAAATTTTAGTGAAGTAAACATTTAATTTCTATGTTCTAAAACCTTTAGAGATACTTATTGAATCCATCTACCCTTAATTTACTGTTAAAAAACGTATTAGTGCAAATAATTATTTATCAGAAAAGTCACGAGTCGCCAAATTTCCGTGCCAGTGAGCGTAGATACATTGTTGTTTATGTTTAAAAACCTACTGCTTTGACTTTCTTGTACTTTAAAGCCTTTGATGAAATTCATCAGTCTTTACTTCGATATTACCGTAATCTTCGTGAATTTCAGTAACCACAAATACTTCAATTTGTGAGATATCGTAGTCTAATACATTTTCAAAATTTGGTATGATATGAAAATATGGCACAGGCTTTTATGTCTTAATAGCCATTGTAGAGCAGTTTTTAATCTTTCATTGTCTATTGAACCGTCTTTGCTGTTGTAAGTTCTCCTTTGTTTCTATTACAATAACCAATCCTGCACTAGTTAGTGGAAGTGGTAATTGCTCAGCAACTTCAAGTTTATCTTGTGCAAATAAAACCTGTTTTGAACTTTAAAACTATTGAAACTGAATCATTATAGAAAGTAGGCGTTGTTCTACATGTGATAAACAAGCTAGTTCTGGTGGTATAGGTGCGTCATCATTTTTGTTCCAATAGGCTTGGGCAGGAACTTTACGATTTCTCAGATTGGTAGGGCATCAAGAACACGTCACATATTAGTCACTTCTACTAATTCATTAGGTAGTAAATTTCGTTGATATGAAGTTTTCAAATGGCGTGTCTGCTTGGGTTACAATGATACTACACGACACATCTGCAAAAACGTTGAAGGCTGATAGAAAAATATCCTTCACAATAAATAGATTTATATGTCGTGTCTCACGCATGTTTTCCAAGCGATTATGTCTCTGCTCCTCATTTTCAACTCGCAATGATTCATAATTTTGCACTCTTATTGCAGTTAGTCTTTGAGTACGTATGGGGAAATTTGGTTCTTATTCGATCACTGATAACATCGAGTGGGTGCTCACTCTGTTCGGGAGTCTCATTAGCCAGTTCAGTTTCGTATAACATCTAGACAATGCTCGTTATGTGCAGACGACTCGCTCAAACGTTCATGGATACGATTGAATCGACGGACCCTATCACTTTGTGACACCCGTCACAATTGAGAATACATATAATTATTCATCAGAGATAATTTAGCATGACGAGATAATGATGATTCTTGGGAACGAGATATAGTATTCCGTTTCCGATTTTTGGTTATACGTTCCTTATTTGCAATAGCAGTTTCCTTAATTCTTTTTACCCTCATGCGGGTGGCATCTTTAGTTGGTCTACCCATGGTGCTATTTAACTTAAGAATACAAAACAGTATTATTTAATTGCACTAAAAACTGAAAAATAAACAAACTTTAAAAAAATAAATAAACTGAATTCAAAACAAAAAAAAAACACTACTGAATGCATTAAAAAGTGAAAAATAAACTTGATTATATATTTAATTCAAAGAAGAAAAATGCACACAAGACTCTTTTATTGGATATCTAATTTCATTTATAATAACGTACTTACATATATACTAAATTTTAACATTAACTTTACTAACTTAACCACCTGATAGCGATATACGAGACGGCTATATTTTTATAATGCTATATGCATTTCTTCTATCTCTCACATCTTACTTACGATGTACTTTTTCTACGCATCTTGCAATGTGGTGATTGTGTTCGGTGATTTTTTACGTTTGCTTAGTTAAGTTAAATTAAACATTATATTCGCTGGTCTTTGACACCAGGGGCAGAAAGTTACTTACTTTTTCGTTTTGATTTATAAATTAATTTTTCAATATTTACAAGCAAACCAAAATTGGCGTCGACCCACTAGACCAAAGGTGTTCAAACTATTCCACTGCTCGCCAAAAACGTTGACGGCCCATGCAAATACTTTTGTCATAAGTTCCTGTAATCAGAGTAAGAGAACTTGAAATTGGTTCAGGTTCATAAAGAGTTTGGCAAAATAGTTAACATGGAGTTAAATGGAATGACACGCTCTCAGCCGTAATGTGTCATAAATGCTCGGAAAAAGTGTAGTATATGGGACCTTGCAATTTTGTGATAATAACAGATATCTTTAGTTATTACTTTTGTGTTATAAAACTGCTTATATTAGGTAAACTAGTCCAAAGAAGTAAGTTTTTTGTTATGTTTTTTTATCTCGAATCTTGATTATATGCTAAGGTAAATAACCGAAATGCGATTTAGAGCAAACTAATGATATTTTCGCAATAACATTACTTGTTAAGTATTAAGTTTTGGTATAATATAATAGTAAATTTTGTTAAGAAATTGATCCACTTATCTAATTCTAACTAAAAAAATAAGGCCAATCACATTACAAACACATAGCGGTCTGTTAGTCGAAGGGTACGTTGTTGTGTCACAAAAATAGTGTAAAATAGGGTAGGTAGTTAAGGGTTATCTGAGGATTGATAAAAATTTCTGGTGGACTGTGTGCTCGTTTGTGACGTTATAAAAAATTTTCCTTGATATTACTATTTAGGGTGTAAGTCATTGCAGCACATATTTAATACATAATTAGTCAAAAACATTGATAAATTAAATTATAAATTTAATTCACCCTGAAAAAGCTTTTTTTAAAAATAAAATTTAAAAGACCAGCGAACTTACAGTCCACCTGATGGTAAGTGGCTTCCGTAAGCACTGGATAATTGCCACATACTTCAAACAAATAAGAGTACAGATGTGCAGATGTCTAAGGATTATGGTGAAATGCCTCAAAGCCTATAACTATACTGATTCTCTATACGCTTCTGACAAACCAGTGAACGTATTGCTGCTTGGCGGCAGAAGGTACTTACCCAGACGGTCACAAAAGGAATCCTATCACATAGCATTAAGTAACCTAGTGAATTTTTAGAAATTTTGGTTGAAAATTGAATGCTATACAAAATATCTATATAAGTCATATATACCAAAATATCTATATATGACTTATATAGATATTTTGGTATACTATTTTACGCTAACACTATTCGTTTAGTAAGAAATATTATATAACGATAATAATATTATTAATAGGTACTTTTCATCATAAAGAGCCGTGGTAGCTCAGATGGTTCGCGCTCGCTATAAATTTTACAGTACGCGAGTAAACCGGGTTCGATCCCCGCCGGCATCAATGAAATTGTTAATTGCAATTTTAATTGTTGAACGTGCTCGGTGGTGAAGGAAAACATCGTGAGGAAACCTGCATGTCTGAGAAATATGAAAATAAATATTTCAAAGACACGTGAAGTTCGCGGACACGCATTGGGGCAGCGTGGCGGACTATTCCTTGTCCTAAAAACCTCTCAGAAATGAGAGGAGGTCTATGCCCAGGAGTGGGACGTATATATGGGCTGTAACTTTAACTTTGACTTTAACTTTTCATCATTCTCAACATGATGATAATAAATATAATAATTCTTTATTTTCACCACTTGCATGACTATCACATTTATAAAAAAATATTCTTTAATCTATACTCAGTTCACAAAGAATGATAGAACATCTGTGTCAACTAGATAATTATATGTCTGTATTTCAGATCACAGTGCTCTTCCTTATTAATAACCAACCTTATAATAATGCCTAAGACATATCGTTTAGCGAGTCCAAATTTACCTCGGTCTCGGACACTGTGGAGCAGTCTACACGCCACTATAATAATCCTTTTGAAGTCTCATTTTTATCAATATAATGCTTTTACATATTTGAGTCCTTCCAACTTTTTCTAATAGGATAAAGGTGACAAACGAGCACGCAATCCACCTGATGGTAAGTGGTTGATATAGCCCGTAGACATCTACATCTATCCTCGATTATGAATCAAAATGCGGATGCGTTATCACCCGTGAGGACTAAGATGAAATGCCTCGTTCCCATTAAAAAGGGTCGCCGGTTCTCTATACTCACCATACGAAACAGAACAGCGTTAACCTGCGTTGCCTGCGTCATATTAACAGACTAACATAAGTATAACTTAAATAGAAGGTATACAATAAATAAAATTTGAAACATAAACATAACAAAGTGTGTTTTGACACGTGGAAAAATGTTGTAATGTGTATTATTATGTATCACGTTGTGTATAATATGTTGAATGCATTAGTGTGTGTAAGAGTATGTGTAAGTAATATTAACTTGCAGTAAGTAATGCTGCAGTCTCTTTAAAGTTTAACTGATGTAGAAATTCAAATAATTTAATTTTGCTTTTCTTTTTATTTACAGAGTACAATTCAGTTTCTTCTTCTTTCTCTTCCCTTTATTAAAAACACGTTTTTAAGACTTTGTGTGTTTTGTTGTTTGTTGACTTTGGTGTACGAATATTAAAAATTGTGTGTGTGTGTGTGTGTGTGTGTGTGTGTATAATGTATAAAAAAGATTTATCTATAGCTAATTTCAAAAAAAGGGAGTTCGCAATTTGACTATTTTTCAAACTATAAATATTAAACACTCACGCCCAGGAGATGAAAGGAAGAAAATAATTTTGATATAATTTAATTGCTTCTGAAGAAGGTGTTAAGACATAATACGGAAATTTAGTGTATCTAAGAATTAAAACCCGACTTAGAAGTTTTTTAAAGGTTATATTTTCCTATGATCCATTTTGCATTTATATCTCTTTGTTTCCCTTAAAATTTAATTTTTAGACAATGTCAACGTGCACTATGATAGTGCTCGTTGTCTTAACTCAAATGCTTACTAACAGAATTCATGAAAAACTATTCCTTTCTCGGATTTCCTTTACCACAAAGCTTGGGGAAAATTATATTTTAAAATTTACGAATGGGTCGGCTCGACCGGGGAAGGACCACGCTCTCACAGAATACCAGCGTGAAATAGTAGCTTAATGCTGCTGTATTTCGTATGGTGAGTGTAGAGAACCGGAGACCCTTTTTACTAGAAATGAGGCATTCCATCTCAGTCCTCACGGGTGACAACGCATCTGCATTTTGATTTGTAATGGAAGATAGATGTAGATGTCTATGGGCCGCAGCAACCACCTACCGTCAGGTGGACTGTGTGCTCGTTTGTCAGCCTATTCTATAAAAAAAAAAAAAAAAAAAAAAAAAAAAAAACATCGAAGTAAAATCCTAAGTCATGTGAAACTGCGCTTGTGAAGATGAAAAATCATAAAAGTAGTTCAGTGGAGCAGGGCTTATGGGGTAAGATATAATATTAAAATAAAGTGCGTAACTTCAAAAATGAGAAACACTCTCAGTTCTCTATTCGAGTACAATTTTTTGTATGTATATCATAGCCTATTTTGAACCACTTTTAAATTATAATTTGAATTAATTTGAAAGTGAGTGTGGTTTTATTTAACTTCGAAGAAAAAATTCCCTCGCTGAGGCTAAATAATTTGTACCTACATAGATTTAACTTTTAATATACCAAATAAGACGACTTTATAGTTGTTACAATGAATGTGCTTTGTTGCTTATTTTACTCAAAAAAGTAAAATTTTACTAGAAAAAATGTAACAACCTACTTCAATAATTACAAATGATAAAATAATAGGTTTAGGTATGTTATTATTGATAGTGTTGTACCTAGTTTTTTTAAACACAACTTTAGCAGCTATAAAATTACCTATGTTAAAATGATTATATCCTTTTTAGTTTTTTAAAGTCGTTATTACAATTTTTAAGTTAAATTTTTACAAAAAAGCCTTGAGTTTATTCGTTAAAGTTATAGTATAATTAGTTGCTATCTTGATTTACCTGCTAAATATTTGTAGGAGCGAGGAGGAGTAAGGAGCAACGCAAGCAGGCGTGTTTGAGTATTCTAAATATTTTAAGGTAAGTAGTTCAGCTTGCGTATGCTACCAGTACCAACCTATCGAGCTGTGTTGTTGTGCTTCATTGCAGGCCGTATAAGGTAAGGTCAGGGTCACAAACAACTTAACACTTAATTTTAAATAAGCATGTAATTTCACCATTGAGTTCCATCACGACTGGATTCTTGCCTTGGACCCACATGACTCACACGATGTGAAGTGTATCTAGACACGTGTTAGTAGACTGCGGTGAGAGGAGTGTACTCTCCTTCTGTTTGCCGCTGCGGAGGGGAGTTGTGGCGGAAGAGGAGTATTTTATGGCGCAATTATCCCTAGAATTAGTCCATGTGAGTCCAACATAATCCATCCTGATCCGACTCTTCCTTTCACTTCTACAACATAAATCTGCTTTGTCACTCTGTCTTTATCGCCATAGCAATAATAATGACCTCCGGACTGAAATTCAGTCATCAGGACGATAAACTGACACGGCCAGAGACAGAGATCAGGCGCAGAACCACGGGGCTCTCAAGGCACGGGGGTGAGACACCACCAACTTTCTGACTCTGGACAGCTATTGAATTAACTGAAAACGAGGCATTCCATCTTAGTCTTCAGGGACGGCAACGCATTTGTCTGTGCTATTTTCAGTGATAATAAAGGATAGATGTAGATGTCTATGAGCTTCAGAATCCACTTCCATCAAGTGGAGTAAGTGCTCATTTATCACCAAAATTCTATACAAAATAAAAGACAATAGCTATTTTAGCGCATTTCACAAGACTTGAATAGAAATGTTTTATTTGGAATTCCATTGATACAATCAAATCATACCCAAAAGCTTCTGCCAAATCTAGGACCAGGACGTATGTATTACTACAAAAGGCATCCAGTGTGAAATGGGCTACTGAAGAGCAAATAGCAGAGTGTAGTAGTTACTGCTTCATTACATTGTGCAACACAAAGGGATGTTTGCTTGAATTCTAATTGTTTGCATTCTGGTTATAGTTATAGCGAATTAAGTGAACAGAAGCAACATAAACGTTGTTGGTTGTTTCCATATTATAGTTTTCAAAGTCCTTTATAATAAATGTGTATAAAATATATAATCAATTACATTTACATACATTTATTATAAAGGTAAGCGCCATTATATTGCTCCTCACATGTTTATTTTGTCTTTGTATAAATAAAATCTCTAAGACCGAATTTTGGTCATGGCGGCCAGTGTCAATGGAGAGTTGTCATTGGCGCAGGGCAGAATTATAGTGCCCTAGTGTATGCGCAAACAGAGATGCACTCTCCGTCCTCTCACTTTCATATTCCGAAGGAACAGCAATCCGTCATGACCCGAAAGTGATCAGGTGCAGGACCAATATCTTTAAGTGCTTTCCAAAACACGAGGTTGAGACACCACCAACTTCCTAACGAATTGAGAATACTACTGAGAATTTCTTGACAGTTATTTACAAATAAGCTAAACTGAGCGTATGCTACGCGGTAGTGTTAGAGAATTCTTCACCTCCTTTTGTTCAGTGTATGTCGTGTTAATAAATAGAAATGCAGCAGGTGATGGGCAATGTCATTTCCTTGATAACAACTCAAAATAATAAAAACTGCAGTTGGCAAGAGCAAACGCAGTAGCGAACACTTCTATCAAATGTGACAACTATGGCAAATATTGAATGCATAGATTGAGTGCTTGATGTAAACTATACTATACTAAGGCATAGGTTAAGCAGTGAACTTTTGAAAAACAGCAGTAATGATGCTCATGAAGCTGTACTTACACGTAAGAATCTACAGTTATTACTTGTTTCGCATCAGTCTTAATTTATGTATACAACTGCGATGGAAATATATAAAAGTAATCTAAATGCTCAGAGAAGCTCGCTTGCCTCGTATCAAAGCATAAAAAACGTTACACAAGACCTGAATGTTTTATATTAAGCGGGACGGTATAGAACAAACATTTTCAATATCAAAGTTTCTAGAGTATTTTTTTCTCTTACAATTTATATAACCCACAATCATGAGTAATAAGATCTAGAGGTCATACACTATTTTATTAATAAAATCGTGACCTAATTTTAAGATAATGAATAAAGCGAAACATTTCGAAATCATTTCACAAATAAAAATAACTTTCTGATTCCTGAATTTTTTCCGGTCTCTCGGTATTTTGTGTTTTTAATTGCTAAATATTTGATATATAATTGCATATTATAGGCTGATCTGTTTAAGCTTCATCATCACCATGATAATTACAGCCCTTCACAAGCTGAACATTGACCTCCCCCAGGGAATGCTACAAGGCACGGTCCTAAGCCACAGATCGTGACTCCATCTAGTGGAAGTCACCCTACACTCCGCTTACCGGTATGAGGCTACCACTTACTTCACTCAATTTAAATTTTAGGTCTAAAACATAATATTTGTACATTATAAAACTAATGCATGTAATTTTTATTTTAACTTAATATAATTTTACCGTGTACTGGCATTGTAAGAATATCAGGTGTCTGTCTGCTCGCTTGTCCTCCTTATTCTATGAACAGAGGCGACAGAGTATATCTGGAACTGGGAATGAGCAGCAGCGTCTTTCTGATAACATCCCGAAATAAAAATAAAAACTGCTGTTGTCAACCCGCCTGCCAAGCGTGGTAACTATAGCAAAATCCCCCCTATGAAACAATATATAAGGATGACCCATATTCCGCAGTGGTCTTTTATAGGTTCTTGAGGATGGATGAGCAGATGTATGGACTATTAATATAAAACAGGACAGTAAAATTATTTCTATGGATCAATTTATTCTTATATTTAGAAACGTTTATATAACATTGATTTAAAAACGGGCCGGAAAAAGATACTTGTGGAATTTCTACCGTCATTACTTTTTCAGTCAGAGGAAACACATTTTGTGAGGATTATGTCAATAAACTACATTACCACCTTTTAAAATTACTCGTAATCTTTAGAATTTGTTTGCTTTATCTCTGAAAGAAGAAACAACGAATCGTATAATAGAACTATTGTATTAAGTTGGTATTTGTAAGTAAACCGAACGATTCATGCATGCGTTCCGAGAAAAGAAGGTGATATTATGTTCATTGAACGGAAAATATAAATTGCGATGTCATCGTGGATCGGATCGTTATTCGAATATTTGTTCTACTTTTCCAATTGGCAGTATACAAAAATTTTACAGTAGTAGGTATTTTATTAGGTTTAAATATTAAGGCTGCAATTTAAAATTTAGTAACTTCTGATATTAAAAAAATCTGAAAAACTATTAACCCTGCAGGTCGTTCCTCTAACTTACCGCTATGTTCGATCTCAAAACTATAAAACTTATAGTTAACTCATTACATCAAAAATATTTCCGAGCAGAAATTTCGAAGTTATTAAAAATAAACACCTTTTTGAAACTTTTTGACATCGATAACAGATCAACCGATTTTGATGCATGGTGGCAATCGACGAGGTATAAAAAATCTATTATAATAAACGATTAGACTATAAATTCAAACTTTATGTGGGAAAAAACCAATTGATCGTTACATCTATTTAAATGGTATTCCAAAAAAAAAAACATTTATTGAAAACATACATCTTTTAATATATCGGAAATTTATTTTTAGTAAGCGTTGACGCGTCGTTTCAATATTATGTTCCGGGTAAGTTATATAAGAACACAAAAGAAAAATATGTGTGAACAGCTGCAGGTAAAAGTTGATTTAATACAAAGTACTCACGTCCAAGTTTAAGAATGAAACTGGATTTGGGTGTGAATAACGCCATTTAT
Source organism: Parnassius smintheus behrii (assembly GCA_036936625.1). NCBI lineage: Eukaryota > Metazoa > Arthropoda > Insecta > Lepidoptera > Papilionidae > Parnassius > Parnassius smintheus. The sequence goes on along the minus strand of JAUPFT010000001.1, from coordinate 11,024,810 downwards.
TGGTTACGTAAAACATTTCTTCCAAATTTCCGTCGAATAAAACCTATCTTATCCTCGGCAAAGAAAACTATCTGACTATCTGGTCTTAAACGCCCCCTCAAAATACTCAGAAACTCTAATAAAAATATCCCCCTATATTTATTAGAGTTTCTGAGTATTTACAAAAGTTACGAAATTAAAAGAAAACATCACAAATTTTCAGATATTCGTAGTTTATAGTCAGTAATTTTTCCGCATTGGGCAAACAAAAACAGATAGGTACCAAGACCATTAAAAATGTAATATTCATACATAATTCATATGAATTATTTACTTGCAATTAGTTTGTTCACTGTCTGTAACTGAGTTTAAAGAAACGATATGATGCATATTAAAGGATTTTATTCATATTAAAGGCTTTCTCTGAAGCGGCTGAACCGATATAAATTATTCTTTTTTATAAAAGAAACAATAAACCCGGAACAATTATTTGTAAGCTATGTAAATACTTGTTCCATGAGGGATTCGAACCCGCAGCCCTTAGCGCTGCCACTCATTTCTAAGCCACTGCGTCACGGAGCGGTCAAACTGCCGCACCGGCGTATAATATTATAATGAGTGTAGAGAACTGGAGACTCTTTTTATCGGATTCGAGCCATTCTATCTAAGTCCTCGGGAGTAACAAATCGTCTGCATTTTGATTCACTATCGGGAATAGTTGTAGATGTATTGGGCCACAGCAACCACTTACCGTCAGGTAGACTCTGTGCTCATTTGTTATCATTTAAAATTAATTTATGCCAAAACAAGATCATGTGTACCTCTTTTGGGGTAAATAAATGAATTTTCTCTTTCGCTAACGCTATGAAAGGAATGTGACAAACATATACTTAAAATTACCTTCTGTTCACGAAACAAGCGTAATTTGCAAGCAGACGTCATGTTTTCCTTCTCATTAACCCACGATTATGGATTTATAATGTGCAGTATGGTTATGATGTATGTATGGGTATGATCATTTGACATAACATGGATTATGAACAGGGGATATTTTCAAAGATCTGAGAGAGATTTCTTGCCGACAATCTCTACTCTGTGCGACTGCGACACCGATAACTAGGCGCACTATATCAATCCTCTTCAATACACCATCGGTCTTTCATTTATATAGATCACCTTCATATTGTCCTGTACTCGCCGTTTATTTACGAAGAAATAAAACCAACAAATTGCCTGTACAACGTTACTGACCTTTGGACTCGCCATTTCAAAACTGCCGTTTCATCGCTTCAACGGTTAATTTGAAGTCGCCTTAAAAAGGATACTACAAGCAAGTAAAATTTAATATCTTCAAAGTTTCCGAGAACGACATGGGCCTAACTTCTAAAATAATAACGGCAATTCTTCGCTTCCGAGATAGATTAAAAGACCTTGCGGATATGGAAAAAGACATTTTATATGTTTGTTCCAAGTTTTTCTGTTCTAAAGATATCCTTTATACATTAATTTCAATATTTTATTTTTCAAAAATATTTTCACCACCTATATAATATGATAGTTATTATATAATATAATACATATTATACCTTTATGATAACTGTAATATAATACATGTTATAGTTACCATAAAACTTCTACGTAATAATATTGTTTCTTCATTTTATTGCTAAGCATACACTTTATTAATAGAAACATATTATAGCTTCGCTTATTAACGCTTGAAACAGCTATGCGCTTATCAATGCTTTAGCCAACCAGTGCCGAGACGTATTCAAAATCATACTCACATCTTTTCATTGCGATTGCATCACATATCGTGATTAAGATAACCACTTACTAATTATATTCTTTTATCTTCATATTCTTTATTTCATTTTTTATTTAATATGACCAAATACTTTACAAAACCTTACGGTCTAATACGTGCATCTCTCGACAGCTTCAATACATTTGAATGGCAACTGTCAAAATAGCGCCATCTAGTGGCATGAATTGGTAAAAAAGTTATGAATTATGCAAAACTCTTTGTTTGTACGTAGTTTTTCAAAATAATTTGAAAATTTTGTACAATTTTACACTGTTCTAGAAACAAAACGTAGATCATAGTTTCTGAAGATTTCTTGGGGGTTTTAAAATAAAACTAAATACATTAGGAATGTGAAATTTTCTTTAATTTTCAAGTTTATATCTACTGCGCGACTCATTAAATTTATTTACGTATGCTTTTAGCAGAACGTAGAAACACTTGCCTAAAAATAATCTTATACATTCATCGCATTTAGAAATACCAAAAAAATTTGTCCATATACATTTAAAATTAATCTACCTTTAATATTGTTTACAGAATTTTTTAAGTAATTGTCTATATTTTCTAAGCTGTAATCATTATCTAGACTCCATACAAATTTTTTACATTTATCATGTGGCAGTGAACTACCCAACCTAAAACCTAGTACATATTCTGAATTCTTTTCGGAAATACTTACAGGATAATGTGCTTGGTTAAAACTTTGTCTTTGAAACAGTAACACTTGTGTTTTTGCTCGATTTGCTCTTTTTGCAAAAGAAATTCACTTATTTTCACACACAGCTAGTGCTTAAACTTTGACATTTTTTCTTATATTTTGATAATTGAGGTATTAAATTAATGTTTTCTTATAATTATCTATAACAGGGTGTAAATTTAGCATTTCTGTCTGCAAATTTGCAATATTAGGTATTGTTTTCATGTTGTTATTGGGTCTCCAATATCGTGTCTGCCGAATTCAATCTGATCTGTTTAGAACTGCAACAAAAAGGCACACATACTATGTAGTTTCTTACTAATCCTCACAAACTTAATAATGGAAATGTTAAAATTTGGGTACGTAAGACAGAAAGTTATACCTTATTGAACAGTCTAAATTTATTTCACGTAGACATCCTCTCTTTTGAGGTTGGTACTCAACCTGGCATTAACCTAAAAACGATACATTTTATAGGTACATCTGCACATATTAGTATGGAAAAAACACATTCATTACATAAATATTATACCATCTAAATTTTGACAACATACTCCTGGCTATATAAATCTTAATTTCGAAAACATTTTTCACCGAAATGATCTGAACAAACAACTAAAAAAATAATCTGCATATTTAATTTTCATCAAATTATCCAGTTCAGTTTTTTACAAGCCACAATCCATTGTTTCAATCTAAAAGAAAATTTATTAATAAGTACATTAAACGAATTATTACAAGTCTACTATCACATTTGACTATTTTAACCAACCTCTCCAAAATTTTGGGCATTCTAAAGAATGATTTTGGGTCTTTTAGTTGTTTATAATTGTTGCAACCATATACAGCACAGATTGAACCACGTGAAAAACTAGGTTTTGCAGACATGTTTTATAAATTACTGATGTAATAAGTAAAATAATACAAGCAATGTTAATCGCGCGACTATTTACAAGCCTGTAAACTAAATTCAACAACTCATGCCACTAGAGGCGCTAGTGTACATGACTGCCAAGTTTTGAGTGGAGCTGCACGTATGAAGACGACTGAACTGAACTGAACTGACTGACGAATGAAGAAATTTTAATTTGCAAGCGCAGTGCCTAATTGAGATTGAGTCTAAAGGACGCTTAAGTAAATTTGAGGCTTATGTAAATGTAATCAATTTTATGATTTGCAGATAGAAATTGAGGTGGTGTCTGAAGTGCCAAACGAAGTCTAAGGGAACTTTCAATATTTGAAGAGCGTTACCACTTGTTGATTGCTCACTTACTTACTTACTTACTTATCGTCACGCACAATCCCTAACGGGGTTAGCCAGAGAGAACAGATCGCCAAGTGTCACGATCCTTACATACCTCTTTCGCTTCTTTTAGGTTCATTAACTTCTTCATACATGCACGTCTAGGTATCCGAGTACTCTTGACCCTCCCCTCTTCGAGCAATTTGCTCACATGGTCTTCGAAAGTTAGTCTCGGTCTACCTCGACACCTTTTAATATTTACTTTCGCTCTATATATTTTCTTCACCATTCGGTCTTCACTCATTCGTTCAACGTGCCCAAACCATTGGAGTACGCCCCTATCAATTTTTGTGATAAGGTCATCTTTCAATCCTGCCATATTGCGAATCTCTTCGTTTCTCTTTCGGTCGGCTATGGTAACGCCACACATTTTACGAAGAGATCGCATCTCCACTGCATTCAACTTGCTTTTATGCTTCTTCTGGCATACCCAGGTTTCGCTGCCATATAACAAAGTCGGTACCAACACTGCGTTACGTATTGCAAGGCGTGCACTCTTCACCACGCCTTGCCTTTTTACTAATGCATTCAGAGCACCATTGACTTTGTTTCCGGCAGCGACACGCCTATCCACATCTAAATCACATCTTCCATCCCGGCTGAAAGCACTCCCCAAGTATACAATTTCATTTACCTGTTCTAGACATTCCTGATTTACCCATATTTCACATTTCGTTCTCTCTTCGTCCTTTTCAAATACCAGAACCTTAGTTTTATTAGCATTCAAACGGAGACCTTTAATTTCACATTCCTCTTTCATACACGTGACTAATGCCTGCAGTTCTGCTTCTGATGGTGCAATAAGCACTGCATCATCAGCATACAGCAGACAATTAACTTTTATGTCACCCAATTTCACACCCAAACAGCTATCTTTCAGCTTCTGTAAACAGCTGTCGAGATACAGTATGAACAGCCAGGAAGACATGACACAACCCTGCTTTACGCCCGCTTGGACGCTAAACATGGGTGATAGGTTATGCCCTACCCGCACACAGGCTTTACAGTCATAGTAAAGTGACTGCACAGCCCTTAACAATCGACCATCCACACCATATCCCGGCAACAGTTCCCACATTTTCTTCCTTATAACCTTATCAAATGCTTTCTCCAGATCCACAAAAGCACAGAAAATCCTCTGGTTAACACTCAGAAGCTTCTACGTGATCATGTGGAGAGAAAACATTTGATCCGTGCATCCTCTTCCAGGTCTAAATCCGCATTGTGCCTCCCATAAGAATCTTTCCGATTTCTCTTGCATCCTGCGTGTCAAAACCTTCGAATAAACTTTACTTGCTAAACTGGTCAAGCTGATCGCCCGATAGCACCCGCAGTCAAAATGTGAACCTTTACCTTTATATAAAGGCACAATGACCGCGGATCGCCAATCATCCGGGACATCTCCCGTCCGCCAGCATAAATTGCACAGCAGATGAAAGCTGTCCCAGACGCGAGGCCCACCGTACTTGACCATTTCAGCAGTAACTCTGTCTAGTCCCGCAGCCTTACCACATTTCAAACTTCGAATTGCACGTTCAATCTCTTTCATGCTGATGACCTCAGTGTCATCGAGGCCCGTGTCTGGCGTGCCAGTCACGGCGTCACCCCCGGATCCTTCACTAAGATCATGACACGCATACAATTCTCTATAAAATTCACTCCATCGCTGCATGACGTCCGATTTTTCTGGGAGGACGTCATTGGTTCTCGAAAGCACTTTGTTCATTCTTAAAGCTGTCGCACCACTCCGGGACCTTCCAACCTCTTTCCAGAAGAGTTTGGAGTTTTCCCTAAAGTTGTGCGACAACCTCTCGTCCGCTTCTATTCTACACCTTTCACGTACTTCCTCAATCAATGTTTTCGCATGAACTTTCTGCAGCTTATATCTTTCTTTCATCTTCTCTCTCATATGCTCATCGTTACTAGAGGCCAAGTAGTCTAACCATGCTTTTTTCTTCTTTTTTACAGCTTCTTTCACTTCATCATTCCACCATGCATCTCTTCTTTTACTACTACCTCTTTTTGTCGTACCACATACTTCTTCCGCTGCACTTACCATTCGATCCCTAAGGTTCTGCCATGTTCTCTCCACACATTCTTTCCTGCCATCGATGGTGTCAAGCTTTTCGGCTACCCTCGTGTGATATTTGTCCCTAGTATCCGCTTCCTGAAGCTTCCAGCTTTGGATGCGACAGACCGACTGTGGTTCTGTTACTGCCGTCCGGTGGCGCCAACCCGCGAACAAACCCCTAAATCTAGTAATTACTAGATAATGATCCGTTCCCAGGTCAGCACCCCTGAACACTCGTGTATCCATCACCTGTTTTCGCAGTCGGTCATCCACCAGGAACAAATCAATCATACTTCTCTCATTCTTTCTTTCTCTAGTGTACATATGGATCTTCCTGTGATTAAACATAGTGTTTGTCACAAGAAGACCCTTTTCCTTGCATACAGCCAGTATAAGCTTGCCAGCATCATTAACCCTTTTATTGCCAAACTTTCCAAGCACCGACTCGTATCCTGGTCGAGCGATACCTACCCATCCATTCAAATCACCACATACAACAGTTCTTTCGTTTCCCTTAACCAAATCTAGAACTTCTCTTACATTCTCCCAAAACTCCTCCAGCTCAGCCCTGGACGACGAAGCTACCGGCGCATAAACAGCCAAAAGGAATAACTTCGTCAGTCCCATTTTGAAGCGAACCCAGAGAAGTCTTGAGTTCACAACCTTGTATTCAGTCATAAGATCGACCAACCGGGACAACAACAGCACTCCCACTCCTTGGTAGGCGTTCTCGCTTTCCGGGACTCCGGACCATATAGCTAACGTTCCGCCAGGGAGCTCTTCAATACCACTGCCTTTCCTTTTGGTCTCCGACATACACACGACATCTAATTCTCTTTCTTTCATTATTTCGATCAACTCATTCGTCTTATCTCTCATGCCCCCTCTAACATTCCACGTGCCAACTCTGCACTCCGTCCTCCACCTTCCGCCGTGTCGGGCTGTGTGTGACGGGTGGCGGTCCCCATCGCCGCTTTGCGCGCTGCATTCCACACCAACGGGGACGAGCTGGTGTGCGTCGCCTTGGGGGGACGCCCTAACCCTCGTTCGCATGGGTGCGCAGCTGTGTAGAATTGCAGCCCTGAAAAGGGCTGGCAGGGGTCGCGACGAGCACGCTTCTTACAATGACCCCTTGTTGATTGCTCAGGCACGTAATATTTAAATGCGCAATGGCGCAGTGGCTGACGGCAGGTTGATAGCGAGTCCGAGCAAAGAAGCGGTGAATCATTACATCAAAATTTTATTCGCCTACCAAAAATAAATTTGACTCGCTTTAATTATAGTTATCAGTCCTGGCTTGAGTATGGAAATACCTTTTTGTAAATTCCACTACCTACGTCAATCATTACCGGGAACGCGCTTGAAATAATTAAAAATATCAATGTTTAAAGTGAAAACTATCAGATGGTATGGAAGTTACTTTCTGATCGATATGATAATAGTCGGTTTTTAGTAAAAAATCACGTGCAGGCGTTGCTAACGAGGCTACAGAGTACTGGGATACGCTTGTCATTTACATGATGTCCAATAAATTAGATGTTTTCACCAGTAGAAATTGGGAAGAATATCGCAATATTTTATCAAAATTACTTACCTTAGAACAATTTTGCACGTTTTTAGGTAATAAGGCTGATTTATTAAATACAATAGAACATAAACAAAGATCAAGTAAGCAAAGTATAGAATCTAAACCTAGTAGTTATGTTGTAGCAAATAACCAAGCAGAATAACATGCCCATTATGTTCTAAATATCCATTTAAGCTTTGAACGATAGGAAGATATGTGGTCGTCATACTTACGTAAACCAAAAATAAATCTTATGGGATTATTAAGAAGGCGCTCCAACTTGTTTAAAAAAAATTGTGACAGAGCTGGGTAACATACATCTGCATAATCGATAATAAGTAAAATGAGGGAATGAACCAGCGTAAGCTTGGTTTTGAAAGGTAGGAAATTTGAAGACGATAAAGGGAACACAAGGTAGCAACAACTTTGCGACTTACTTCAGATGTCTGAAATTTCCAGGTCATGAAAATTCCAGGATTTTTATGGAATCACAATATGGAATCAAAGTTCTATTATAAATTACAGGAAAGAAATTTCCATAATCAATCTTAGCCAATAATTGCAAACTTCCGAAGATAATTTGCACTTTTGACTGACACATTTGACTTTGCATTAGGCTGGTTTAACAGAAACGTCATATTTACAAGACAATTCTCTTTTGTCTTCCGGGTTATCATTTAGTTCGTGCATTTAAAAGTTAGGATTGTTTAAGCCTGACTATATATAGAGCTGACGATCATCCGCATACAGATGGTACGAACAATCTAAAACTGAAGAAATAGAATTTATAAATAAGGAAAACATAACAGGAGAAAGAAGTCTGCCTTGCGGTACACCAGATTCAATTTCAGCCCATGCAGAAAACTCTGACCTGAGCGAACAGATTGCTGGCGACCGCGAAAATAAGAAGAGAATCATTCCGAGGCTGGGGATGAAAATTTAAGGCGTTTAATGATAGATAGGAGGATACCATGATCTACTCTGTGTAGAAAGCGTTTGAAAAGTCAGTAAGCACAACGATATAAATGACCTAATTTAACGGATATCAAAATTAAACACGACTTCATTTCAGCAATAAAATTAGTTAATAGGAGCTATTTTTGCAAATATTTCTTTGACACCAAACTATTAGCACTTGAAATCTATCAACATACAGATATATGGTAAGTGTGGTGTGTAAGTGGTTTGGTTGTAGAACGAATGGGTCGGCACAATTAGGGAAGGAAAACGCTCTCAAAGAAAAGCGTAAAATAGCAGTTTAACACTGTTGTGTTTCGTAAACGAGGCATTCTATATTGGTCCTCACGGGTGACATCACATTTTCATTTTGATTCGTAGTCAAGGATAGATGTAGAAGTCTATTGGCACAGCAACCACCTACCACCTAGTGGACTGTATCTTCGTTTGTCATTGTCCTATAAAAATGTTATTGTCCTATAAATATATATTCATGGTTCATGGTTTACTCATAAAGCTTCTTAAGTTATTATTTTACTATAAGCAAATCCTTTATGTAAAGATGAAGTGTAGATTAATAAAAAATAACACTGTAGTTGATTTGTATTCCCGTAAAACACTAAAATTGCTTAAATTATGCTAGAAAATGGTTCAGTAAAGTGTACGTATTGAGATTTCGATTATAAGATTGTAAGTTTGACAGCCCATACATTAAACTAAAAGGCATCTTCGTTTTCCGTCTCACTGATAACTGTTTATTATTTTTCTTCCTATGATTGCGCCCGTCGACATTTTTAAATTGTCCTTCCTATTAAGAGGTTCGAAATTATAAGTTTATTTTTAATATCACATTTTAATATATATATATATATATATATATATATATATATATATATATATATATATATATACATAATATGTAACAAGGGTGACAAACGAGCACACAGTCCACCTGATGATAATTGGATGCTGAGACCCGTAGACATCTACATTTATCCTCAATTAAGAATCAAAACGCAGATGCGTTGATACCCCTAGGGACTAAGACGAAATACCTCGGAACCGGTAAAAAAGGGTCTTCATATCTCTACACTCACCATGCCAAACAGAGCCGAATTAAGCTGCTATTTTGCGCTGGTATTCTATGCGAGCGTGCTCCTTCCCCAGTCGAGCTGATCTATTCGTGCTGCAGCCATAACATAGCTGCAGCGAGTCTACTATCACGTAAAAATGATTTATTTTTTTAAATACTGTAAGTATTTATCCGCCCTAGCTTCACCTGAGTAGGATCTTTTAACGTGCCATTATAAATTTTTAAGATTTTCGAAGACTATTTACTTTTTTTTCCTTTATTTATCAGAAAATCTAAGTTTCTCGGATATCATGTATATCGCTTTTGGATTTGCCCTTTATCTGTTCCTGAGATTTCAATAAAATCCATTCAGTCATCCAGAAGATTAACCCAGATAGAAAGACAGACAAATATACAAAAAATGTATAGTCATGTCTTAATGTCTTACAAATAACCGCCTCAGCTTAATATAAAACAGTAATTTCGATAATACATACAGACACTTCAATTTTATTTATAAATATAGATTATTATAATTCGAGACGTAGTGGCAGCTTAACAGAATAACCATTTGAAATGCTGTAAAGGATAGATGGAGATGATGGAATTGATTATTGGTAACGCCAGTTAACAATCTACTTTATCAACATTACATTACATATCGCATTGAGTTCGTTCTAAGTTATATCTACTTTATCAACATGACTAGTGCATATTTTTTGTTTCCTTCCTTCCTTCCCTTTCCTACCGCACGCGCTGCCGCCGAGGTGAAAAAGAGGATCTCGGCGCGCGTCATTATACTAAGTGATATTACGCCATCCGCAACGCACGGCCACCCGTCGCGTCTTATGTACATTAACTGCAAACCGCGCAGGACAAACATTGAGTTCTCCTGTTTATATTTAATATTCACCGCATCAGACATTGTGTCTTTGTAACTCATAAAAGTGTGAGACGCCCCCCGTAAGGGCAAAGGTGGAGAGTGTGGGACTTCACGAGACTGTTCCGAGAGTGCGTGTGCGCCGAACCACGTGGCGAGCTCGCTATATAGTAGACACTCCAGGAGGAAGGCGCGGCAGCCCTCATCAGGTCAGTGCGTGCTATCCCACCTATTTATTTTCCCCTTTGCCCTATGCACCAAAATTACAGTCCACTAAATCTTTATCGAAGATACCTTAAGTTACTGGCGTCTCCATTTTTAATGGTCACTTCTCGCTGGATTGACCTTGACTTTCCGCCCTTATTAGATCGTTATCGTAATAAGCGTTTATATAATTAATTATTTATATTTTAATCCGACTTCGGATTAACCCCGCCCTTATTAGAACACTAGAATAGGTCCTAATAGGTGACATTCATAGTAATTTTAAAACTATATTCATAGAATGAATAAGCATATAATTATCTATATAAATTATTTGTTGTGTAAATATGTAATATATACACAACAAATAATTATAGTATAAATTATGTAATGTGAACATACATCACGTCATCAACTTTTAACTACATCTATAGATTATACTGTTAAATTACATTTATTATTTGCACATATATTTAAGCATTATATTCGTTATAAATAACTTCATAATTATTATAAAAGTTAACAATTAAAGTTCATCGTTAGCAAAACTAATATTTAATAATTCAACCGCGTAGCGAGGTCGCTTACAGACTACCCACTTATAATTATATTATTTTTGCCGCATAACTTAAGTTGTAATGCCGCCTAAAAAACAAATAGCATCGAATAATAGCGATTCCTCGGATAATGAGGGCACACCTGATGCTGAGTTGGTTTTATTGTTAGCTAAACGAGATGCTTTATTTGAAATAGTGCAAAAAATATATGATATGTCCTCGGACATCCACATAAACACTTCCACGATGGAGCGTTTTCTTGATGGAAGTTCTAATATTAATGCTTTACGTATTGAGTTTAAACAGGTCTTAGATAATTATAATTCACATTTATTAAAAATAAACCCTATTGCTAAACCTGATTATAACAGCCTCATTGCGTTTGAGTCTCTTTGCGGTAGAATAAATAGGCTTTATTTACAATATTCGCAATCTAATTCACAAAGTACTAGTACACCATCTAAAGCCAGATTCACACTTCCGCCTATCGAACTTATGCCATTTTCGGGTGACATTCGCTCATGACCTTTATTTTATGCTAGCTTTAAATCAACCGTCCATGACAACACATCGCTTACCGACGCTGAAAAGTTATACTATTTGCTAGGTAAACTAACGGGCAAAGCCCTATCTGTATGCTCAGGTATAACTCCTTGCGCTGAAAATTATAAAATTTTATTGCAAGCACTCGTTGACAAATATGAAGACCGGCGTATGCTAGCATCTACATATATTAATCAGATGTTCGAATTTAAGCCATTGCAATCGGCCACCGCAAATAATTTTGATTTATTTACTGATAACTTTATAAGTGCAGTGCGCGCTTTACAAAACTTAAAGTTAGATAATCTCGCGGACTTAATTGTTCTTCATGTCGCGCTTAAGAAGCTGGACCCGGATACCATTCGCTCTTTCGAATATAGTCATAACTCGATGGTACCTACCTTTGATGATTTAGTAAATTTTATTAAGACCCGCTCCAAAGTTTTGCAACGCACCGATTCTAGTACAAATTCTAATAGCGCACCAAACAATCGACGAGGTAACGGTAATAATCGTCGCTGTAATAATACTTCGTCGCCGAAGTATCAGGCGTACGTAAGCACGACGACTAGTTGCTCAAAGTGTCTGTGCGATAATATTGTGCATCAACACCTATTTAAGTGTGCAGACTTTAATAAAATGACGCCACAGGAACGATTTAAATGCGTAAAGAGTAACAATGCATGTGTGAATTGTCTCAGTTTAAGTCATCGAGTGTCTAGTTGCTCTTCAAATTATAGTTGTCGAGTTTGTAAATTTAAACAGCACACATTGTTGCACTTCCACCGCAGAAGCGATAATGCTTCCCCTGCGCTGGCACGTTCTCCACCGCTTCAGCCAGTTACACTGAAGTCTACAACCCCCGCGCCCGCACACTCGCCACTCCTCACCTCAGGTGCGCGTTCAGACGTCGCGCTGTGTACTTCGTTCAAGAATGTTTCTCAACGTTCACCGCCTCCCGCGCGCGCAAGTCGTTCGCAGAGAACTGTTTTATTATCAACCGCTCAAGTATTTGCTTACGATGCTAAGGGAGAGAAACAAATTATTCGTATATTATTAGACTCCGCGGCTCAAAGCCATTTTATGACTAAAGAGTGCTGTCATCGTTTAGGCGTTCAACAACACGATATCGAATGTACTGTAGTAAAGGGATTCGGTGGAGTTGAAAAAATTGTAAAATCGAAATCGATTGATATTAAAATTTTCTCACGATTCGACTCGAATATTAACTTCAATATTTCAACGCTAGTTGTTGATCAAATCACCGACCTTTTGCCCACCGCTGTGGTAGACACATCTGTCTTATCACACTTCCATGGCATAAGACTCGCTGATGAATGTTATAGCATGCCTAATAAAATTGATGTTTTGATAGGCGCATTCCTTTTCCCGCACTTACTATGTCCAGACGTAATTTATTCGTCTAACGACTTGTCCGGGCCCTCGGCTTTGAATACGGTATTTGGTTACGTTATTATGGGCTCAGTGCCGACACTTCAGGTAAATCATTCTTTAACGTGCTGCTCAGTTCTAGAGTCTCCTATCGTTGACAAATTAGTGCAGCGATTTTGGGAGCTTGAACAGCCACCCTCCGCACCGCCCATTCAGTGTCCTTCAGACATTGAATGTGAAGAGTTTTATAAATCTACGACATCCCGCGATCCTTTTACTGGTAGATATATTGTTGGCCTGCCATTTAAAGATGACGTTTACTCTCTCGGAGATTCTTATGAAACCTCTCGACGACGATTCATGTGCTTGGAGAGGAAACTTCAAGCCTCGCCTACATTAAGGTTAGCATATGATGACGTCATAAAGGAATACTTAGCTAAAAATTATATATCCCCCGCACCGCCGTATGACTCTCATGAACCCGCTCCAATATATGTCATACCGCATCATGGAGTCTTACGCGAAGATAAGAAGTCAACGCGTCTGCGCATCGTCCTGGATGCTAGCAGTAAGACTAGCACTGGGCGATCATTAAATGATATTCTGCATTCAGGACCAAATTTGCAAGGCGACTTGTTCAATATAATTTTAACTTTCCGCTTACATCCAATCGCTATGACAGCCGACTGTCGCCAACAATTTATGCAAATAGTTGTTCGCGATTCTGATCGTCGTTACCAATGCTTCCTATACCGCTTCCGTCCACAAGACCCACTTGTGTTATACCACTTCAATCGCGTGTGCTTCGGTTTAACTTCGAGTCCATACCATGCATTGCGCACGGTAAGACAGCTCATTGATGACGACGGCGCAAAGTATCCACTTGCGAGTCGTATCGCATTTACTTCGCTATATATGGACGACATCGCGTTCTCTATGCCCAGTGAATCCGAGGCCAGTAAGACCTCTCGGCAGCTGATAGACTTATTCAAGGGTGCCCAATGGGACCTGATAAAATGGCATAGCAACCGTCGATCTGTTTTAGATGACCTCCCTACTTCCCATAAAATTACAGGAGAAGTAGATTTCGATAAATCAATGCCACATAAAATACTAGGCTTGCATTGGTCTACCTATAGTGACGCCTTTTATTTTAAGATATCTGTTCCCGCTGATGTGACGTGCACTAAGCGCGCCATCTTATCTACTGTCGCTCGCCTGTGGGACATAATGGGTTTCGTTGCTCCCACAGTCGCGTACGCCAAATTGTTAATAAAGCAGCTTTGGCAACTTAATTTAGATTGGGACGACATACCACCACCGCCAATTATTAAGATGTGGAGGCAATTCTGTGCTGAATTACCAGCTCTTAATGATTTACGTATCCCGCGACATGTTGGTGTATCCAAAAACTGTACTGCGTCACTCCTGGGGTTTTCCGACGCCAGCGAGCACGCATACGGTGCCGTAGTCTACATACATGTAAAGAGCGTCAATGGTAACACCGTCCAGTTGATTTGTGCAAAGACTAAAGTCGCACCGACGAAACCACTATCTATTGCACGCCTTGAGCTTTGAGGAGCGGTTTTACTCTCAAAATTGCTTCGCAGAGTACTCGACAATTATTCTCTTGACCTTGCAATATCAGTCTATGCCTTTGTAGATTCAAAAGTAGCTCTGTACTGGATAAAGAGTTCGCCACACAAGTGGCAGACCTTTGTTGCAAACCGCGTTGTTCAGATTACCGACAATATTCGCGCTGATAACTTTTATCATGTCGCAGGTACTGAGAATCCCGCTGACATACTTTCACGTGGCGTTACGCCAAATAAATTAGTTTCAAACCCCCTGTGGCTCCATGGGCCTCAGTGGACTTCGTTAGATCCATCTCAATGGCCTCTTCGTACTTTAGACAATGAGGTTATTGCAAATATGCCTGAGAAGAAGATTTTGTCGCACACTGTGTGCACATCCGTCTGTAATTCTGCGATTTATGAGCTCGCATTCCGCATCTCTTCTTGGAGTAAACTTCTACGTATAATTGCGTACGTGTGTAAGTTTGCTAAATTATTGCCCCGCCGCAGCACTACTGTAGTGACTGCTGATGATTTCAGTTTCTCTGAGGTTATAATCCTCCGCGCCCTGCAAAAACAGCATTTTGCAGTGGAATATTTAAATATTGAAGGTAACAAACCTTGCTCGCCCGCTTTCAATCGTTTAAGGCCTTTTATTGAGAATGGTTTAATCTGCATTGGTGGTCGTCTTTCGAACTCCGCATTAGATTACACACAAAAACATCCAATTATACTCCCGCGCAGTGATCATGTAGTGAACATGATCATTGACTATTATCATATTAAAAATTTACACGCTGGGCCTGAATTGTTATTGTCATTGCTCCGTCAAAAATTTTGGATACTTTCCGCACGCCGCACTGTGAGAAGCAGAGTCTACAAGTGTAATATATGTTTCCGGCTTAGACCCCGTCCAACTTACCCTTTGATGGCTGATCTTCCCCATAGTCGTGTAAGACAAGCTATTAAGGCATTTACACACACGGGCTGCGATTATGCCGGTCCTATCGCATACACTCCTGTACGTCGTCGTGGTGTACGCAGCGAGAAGGCGTTCTTATGTGTTTTCACATGCCTCACGACTCGAGCTGTACATATAGAAATCGCTACAGATCTTAGTAGTTCTAGTTTCCTCGCTGCGCTTAAACGTTTCCCTTCTAGACGAGGGCCGATTCAGTTTTTATATTCGGATAATGGAACGAATTTTAAAGGTGCCGCTTCGTATCTTCGCGATCTCTATAAATTTCTAAACGTTGAATACCGCCCAAAGCTTGAGCAAGAGTGTGCTGAGAATCGTATAACATGGAAGTTCATCTGTCTCAACTCTCCTCATTTTGGAGGCGCCTGGGAGAGTATGATCAAAGTCGTAAAAACGCATCTGTTCCGAGTTATCGGACATCAGTTACTTTCATACGAAGAGCTTAATTTTGTTCTTGCGCAAATTGAGTGCTTGCTAAACTCGCGGCCCTTGACAGTATTGAGTTCTGATCCTGCAGAGCCTTCAGCTCTTACTCCTAGTCATTTTTTGAATACCGCACCTTTATTGTCATTACCCGCACCCAAAGTCAAATCTGACTCTACCAGTCTATTACACAGGCATTCTTTACTGGATAAATTAGTTCAGTCGTTTTGGGACCGGTGGAGGACGGAATACCTTCACGGATTACAAGTTCGTCAGAAGTGGAACACCCCGTCTACGGCTATCGTACCAGGCATGGTTGTAATTGTGATAAATGATAATGAACCGCCCCTTGCTTGGCCATTAGCGATTGTCGAGTCTGTTCATCCTTCGAAGGATGGCGTAGTTCGAGTAGTGACCGTGAGAACTACTAAGGGAACATATCTCCGTCCTGTTGCTCGTATTTGCCCTCTCCCAAGACAATAAATCACGATTATTTTGATTATAATTATTTATCTAAATTAGGAATTAAGTTTATATTTATATATATTAAAAAAGTATTAAACCGCAATATTATATTTATGTATACATTTTCTCGCTTACCAAGTAAGGTTAGTAGATGAGACATGCGCATTGAGCGCATCCTCTCACTTTATATACCGCTTATTTATTTGTTTTCCTTTTACTTTTATATTACGGTTGTCTTTTAAAGGTGACCCTTTAAGGGCGGGAGGAAATGGTAACGCCAGTTAACAATCTACTTTATCAACATTACATTACACATCGCATTGAGTTTGTCCTAAGTTATATCTACTTTATCAACATGACTAGTGCATATTTTTTGTTTCCTTCCTTCCTTCCCTTTCCTACCGCACGCGCTGCCGCCGAGGTGAAAAAGAGGATCTCGGCGCGCGTCATTATACTAAGTGATATTACGCCATCCGCAACGCACGGCCACCCGTCGCGTCTTATGTACATTAACTGCAAACCGCGCAGGACGAACATTGAGTTCTCCTGTTTATGTTTAATATTCACCGCATCAGACATTGTGTCTTTGTAACTCATAAAAGTGTGAGACGCCCCCCGTAAGGGCAAAGGTGGAGAGTGTGGGACTTCACGAGACTGTTCCGAGAGTGCGTGTGCGCCGAATCACGTGGCGAGCTCGCTATATAGTAGACACTCCAGGAGGAAGGCGCGGCAGCCCTCATCAGGTCAGTGCGTGCTATGCCACCTATTTATTTTCCCCTTTGCCGTATGCACCAAAATTACAGTCCACTAAATCTTTATCGAAGATACCTTAAGTTACTGGCGTCTCCAATTATTATTATAAAATTAGAAATACGTTTAAATTTTAAACTTCACTGCAATATCACTTATTAGTTATCTTGCTGTGAAGTTTGTGTATAATGTCAGTGATTTTAGAAGTATATCACGAATAATTAAGATGCCTCGCCAACTTTGTTATGTTCTCCTTCGTTGGAACTATAGAATTGTGGCTACAGAACTTAAGTTTCTTTAATTGTGGCATCTGTGTATGCCTTTCGGCAAAGTTGTGAAGACAGTGTGGAGATTATATGCAAATGATGATTAAAATTTGCCCTACATACACTTATTGAAACTAACGTTTATATCGGCATAGGCAAATATTTGTACATTAATTATTGGTCAAGTATAATAGCTTAATAGAATCAATAAACCCATGTTATCCCATGGGTGTCGTATGAGACGATTTAAACAAATATTCGAAAGCTATCAAGTTATATAAATCAATGTATAGATAACCATCCTGTTTACGCCAGATGATGTACAATATTCACTTTTTAGATTATTACAGAGATTTTGCTTCGTTGATCGAAGTTAAATTATGAAAATTTCATAAAATAAGGTTAATGTTTAACTGGGATACATTTTATAAAGTTTAAACAAAAAGTTTATTAACAATCTACCTGGGCCCTATCAAATAAACATTACCATTCGACAAACTCATAACAAAAAAGCTACCAAATTGTAAATTAACACTGCTAAATTTAATTTGATTTCTACAATTTGTAAATATTTCCAATATGATATTTTTTATAATTTTAATTTTTTATTTAACAAAAATAAGTAGAAACGTAAATTGTAGTTATAAGTCGCAAAATCTAACTTCATTAGATAGGACCCCGATAGCCATTGGCTATTGTAGTCCATACACATTTGCAGCCAACTTTAAATAAATAAGGCTACAGAAATGTGTTCTCACTGGGTTAAGATGGAATACCTATCAGTCAGAATTTTTTCTGGCTCAGGATGAAGAGAATCCCTCGGAATGGAACACAACAATTTATGTACTGCTGCTATGTGGCAGAAATAGGTAAGAGTGTGGTACCTTACAAGACGGATTATAAGACAGAAAAAGAGTCTTATTTACATACTACACCTTAAAAGTATATTTTGAGAATATTAATTATAATATAATTATAAATTTCATTTAATTCGAGAAAATTATAAATAAATGGGTCATATTTTTAGTTATGTTATACGGAATTGTTCGAAAGATTTGATGAATTTCGAAATCTTTGAACTAAATATTATGAGTTAGGCATTTAAAAGCATTAAAAATTACAATGTTTGTTTTGATGTAGCTGTTTATCTCTTTCTCTTGTGGGTCATGACGTATCACATGAGCTGTGATATATCTATATTACGTCCAAAGTACTAATAACGCCAACAACAGATACCTTTAGCGCTACAGCCCAACACTCATCCCGCTTTGCGGTTCGAGCCGTAACCCGCACGGAGCCACTACTTGGCCAACAAATAACTGTTCCTGTCTGTTCATGTGCTTTTTGTACATTATGGCAAAAAACCCTTCACGATACAGAAAAAAATTGCTAAAGTGCGAGTATTTTTAAACATATTTTTATGGATGTAAGAACGTATGTACGATTAACATAAAGTACTTATTTCTTTTTTAAATTTTAATATCATCGTAAAATAGCTGCTTATGGCTACTGCGTTCCGTTTGGTGAGTATAGGGAGCCATAGATCCTTTTTACTCGAAACGATGCATTCAATGTTAGTCCTCGGGTGACAACGCATCTGTTTGATTCTTATTCCAGGATAATCGATCAATGGGTCTCAGCATCCACTTAACATCAGTTGGACCGTGTGCTCTTTTAACACCCTTATTCTATACAAAAAATGTATAAGCCCGTTAAAGTCCACTGCTGGACATAACCTTCTTCCGTTGAGCACTACACTTAGCAATAGTGGGTTGTGTAGTGGGTTGGCAATCGCGGTACAAGACGCCTGTTATTTTTGTCGCTTTTCTGAGAGATAACTATATTCTCTTTGTTGGCGACGCGCCTATAAGAATATTTCAATTTATTAGTTAACTGATTACGAATAGCTTCTAAAAAGCAAATTATCAAGCAACAATATTCTAATAAGAAAATGCTTAGTTGAATCTTAAAGAAATATCAAGTTAATGATATGAAGGTCTTTAGTTCGACTCCCAGGCAGGAATAGTTTATCGTTTTCTTAGTAATATCTCTTAATAAATTCATATAGGGAATTTGTAAGATACAAATTATGTTACCGGATTTGTTCCCCGGTTGAAATCACATTTCCAATGATGTTGATTTGAAGAAATATTAAAATAAAGTTAGAGACCGGATTTGTTCCCCGGACGAGATAATCGCTGTGCATAAGTAGAATCAATGAAAATTAATTGCATAAGTATTGTTTTATGTGAGTTTGATATGTTTTGTATGAAAACAAATGCCTATTTTCAATGTATTGATTCATGAAATATTTTGTCTATGTTATCTGATAAGAGACATGATAACTGATAAGAATCTGATTAGAAATAGTTTTCAATGTTTGAGAATTGTGTAGAAGCATTTATTCACCTAGTATTGTTGATATTAGACTTTCCATTTTTACTGATAGTCGATAGCCGTGCAAAAGTTAGTTGTTCAAATAGTGTGAGATCATAGACGCACGCTAGCCACGTACTTAGGAGGCCAAATATGTAGAAATTTAAATATTTGTAATTTCAGCGATTTATGTATGTAATGACTTGTAAAACATTCATTGATTGTACGTGCACAAGAGGTGAATTTTGTGTTATTTTTATGTGAAAATTCCTGTGAATAAGTGAAATAGTGATAGTTTTGTATAAGAAATTTAAAAGTGTTTTAATAGTGAAATGTATGGAGGAAATGTAAATTAAACTGTTGTGTTGGTTAAGATATGTATAATTTCAAGTGGGAAACATTGTTTTAACTTTCTATGTTAAATATTTAAGAAATTTCAACTTTGAACATGTGAGTAAAATATGCATATTTTGTTAAATAAATAAAAGGTTTTTTGTGATATGAAAATGTAACGTATATCGTAGTAAATATATTTTTTGTGCTATCTTTATAAGTAAATTGTATAAATGTATGTCTTATACAAAATAAATTATTAAGAAAACCGTGAGAGAGTGATAGTACAAATTGATGTAATTGAGTTGCGCAGGCGCGCAAATGGCGCGGCTCACTTTCGCGTATAGCTCAGGGATAGCTCAGTAAACGAGTTTTCTTGCAATTCGTTCGGGAATCCTTCGGGATTAGTTCGTCCTTCGGAATTAGTTCGGGAAAAAGTGCAAAACCAGCAGTCAATAAGAAGAAAAAGTGTAGGGAAGTGATAGGGAAAAGTGATTACTCTCTCACGAAACGCTTTGAAGATAATTGCTGTTTTATTCCCAAGAAATTCGTCCCTCAAAATTATACAGTCCACATCGAAGAATTAAGGCGTTGGGACCGGGACGACTTCGGAAGACCCGTAATCCCCGCTTGTACCTATTTTCTGAAAAGGAAGAGGTTATCGCCCTTGTGTGTTACTCCGTTGCGGAGATCACATACGTTGTTCCCGAACCCAACGTAGGCGTGATAGGAGGCCGGATCGAGAGAAGCCTCGATTCCTCCCTTCTGTTTCTTAGTTCAACGTTTAAGCCTGACTGGGTTCCTTTTCAATTGGTCCTTCGAGCAGGATGAGAAGGACCTTCCGAGCCTGGTTCCTTTTCACTCTTAGGTGGTAAATGCTCAGAGCTTTTACTTAGACCTACAGAAAGAGCTTTTACAGAGTATTAGTTTTATAAAAATCTAATTAAGTTCTCATTAAAATCTTTTTTGTAATTTTTAATAAAAGAACGAATTAACAATTAGTTAACAAATTAAAAACTTAAAGAAATGGCAGCCAGATTCTATTCCATTTTTTATAATTAATGCAAGCTAAATAGCAGATTTTTGGAACGGTATACTATACCGATTCGATGGGATTGAAGTAGGTAGGTGTTGATGAAATATTATAGGCGGGCTTATTACAACATTATAACAATCGCTTAGGGTCTGGAGCAACAATGAATTGTGCAGTACAGTTTATCTGCTACGTGTTTATAAAAAATATGTTTAATTTTGTTAATGTTCTTCTTAAGGCTACAACAAAGCAGGCACAAAAAAGTATTCAAATATACATAGTTGTGCCGTATGCTCCCTTAACAAACCTAGTGGAATGAAATAATCAGTTCATTAAGCTCATTATCCTCCGTCCTTTATCAACAATAGAATTCTGAAGAAATAAAAAGATCATTTTTGTCTTATATTTATAATTTTGAAGACATTACATACAGACAGCTAAATAATATTTACTGTTGGGGTCCCTCGGACATTGAGAATTAAGATTCTAATATCTTTATGGGATATCAGTTGAGTATGTATAAGAAAAAGGTAGCCTAGACAGTATGTAAATAAGTTGTCAAATATATATATATATATATATATATATATATATATATATATATATATATATATATATATATCATCATCATTACAGCCCTTCACAAGTCCACTGCTGAACATAGGCCTCCCCCAAGTAATGCCACAAAGCACGGTCCTGAGCCACCTGCATCCATCGACTTCCTGCATATCTTACCAGGTCGTCACTCCATCTAGTGGGGGGTCGCCCTACACTACGCCTACCGGTACGAGGCTGCCACTCGAGAACCTTTCTTCCCCATCTGTTATCGGTTCTTCGAGCTATATGGCCAGCCCATTGCCACTTCAGCTTACTAATCCGTTGGGCTACGTCGGTCACTCTGGTTTTACTGCGGATATCCTCATTTCTGAGTCTATCACGCAGAGAAACTCCGAGCATATCCTCCATAGCTCGCTGAGCGACCTTGAGCGTCCTCATACGGCCAGCAGTGAAGGACCACGTCTCAGATCCATAACACGCACTGGTTGTACAATCTAGTTTTTAGAGATTGAGGTATACCTGACGAGAATATATGTCGTAATTTCCCGAACGCTGCCCAGCCGAGTTGAATCCGTCGATTGACCTCTCGGTCGAAGTTGGACTTACCTAGTCGGACTATTTGTCCCAGGTAAACGTACTCGTCAACAACTTCGAGCATAGTGCTCCCAACAACTACTGGCATAGGTGTGACATGGACATTGAACATGATCTTTGTTTTGTCCATGTTCATCTTAAGACCTATCCGTTGGGAGGCACTATTGAGGTTATTGAGCATAGTGCTTAAGTCCTCCAGCGATTCTGCCATAAGGACTATATCGTCAGCAAATCGAAGGTGAGTGATGTACTCGCCACTGATGTCAATACCGTATCCTTTCCAGTCCAGTAGCTTGAAAACGTCTTCCAATGCAGCGGTGAAGAGTTTCGGGGATATAACGTCACCCTGTCTTACACCTCTCTGCAGTTGGATAGGTTTCGAGCTCTGGTTCTGTACTCGGATAGCCATCGTAGCCCTACTGTACAAACACTTCAGCACTTCGATATACCGACAGTCAACTTGGCACCGCTGGAGGGACTGTAGCACCGCCCAAATTTCGACGGAATCAAAGGCTTTCTCATAGTCCACATACGCCAGGCAAAGTAGCAGATTGTACTCTTCAGTTTTCTGTACAATCTGCCGCAGGGTTTGTATGTGGTCTATGGTACTGAAGCCTTTTCGGAAACCGGCTTGTTCGGGAGGCTGGAAGTCGTCGAGTCTGCGTGCGAGACGATTCATAATGACTCTCAAAAACAGCATATAGACGCGGCTCAGAAGGGAAATCGGTCTGTAGTTCTTTAAGAGAGCGTTGTCGCCTTTCTTAAAGAACAAGACCACCGCACTTCTGCTCCACGCCTCTGGAGTAGTGCCGCCATGGAGGACGGAATTGAAAAGCTTCTGAAGGACTTCAAGTACCGGTGTTCCACCCGCTTTCAGAAGCTCCGCTGTAATTCCATCCTCGCCTGGGGCCCTGCCGTTTTTATGGTGCTGGAGAGCCATTCTAATCTCACTTAGACTGACGTCCGGGATATCATCGGAATAGTGTCGGATAAGACTTGCTCTTGGATCGTTACTCACACTTGCGTGTGGCTCCAACGATGATGTGTACAGCTGCCCATAGAACCTCTAAATCTCACTCAAAATCTCAGGTGTCCCGGAAACGATGCTGCCACACTCAGTCTTCAGCTTTGACAGTTGGCTCTTACTGGCAGACAGATCTCTGGCAAAGACTTTGGAGCCCTTGTTCCGCTCGGTCGCTTCTTTAATACGAGAAGTATTAAAGTTGCGTAAGTTTCACCGCATGCATTTGGAGATCTGTCTGTTCAGTTGCCTGTATGCTGTCAAAACTGTTGACGATTGTAGCCTCATCTCCCGTCTAACAGCCATGAGATTAAGAGTGTGATCGGAGAGTTTTTGTGTTCTTCTGCGGCAGGTCTTGCAGAACTTAGCTCCGACCGCATGGACAGTTTCCACGAGCTTGTCATTCATATCGTCCACTGCATTGCAATCTTCTAGGCACTGAAAGCGGTTACGTAACTCGAGCTGCATGTTTTCGGGATTCTGGATTAGAGCACGAGGGGGACGGAGCGTAGACTTCATTAGACGAGACCTCTCCAACTTAACGTTTAGGTTCAGTGTGCCTCTAACCATTCGGTGATCGCTGCCAGTTTTCACCCTTGCGATCACTGAGACATCACTGAACAGTTGACGTCTGGTCATCATAATGAAGTCAATCTCATTTTTTGTCGAACCGTCGGGGCTCGACCAGGTCCACTTCCTGTGGGGCCGCTTCTGGAAGAAAGAGTTCATCATAAAGAGTCCCTCTTTCTCCATAAAGTCGGCCAGCTGCTGGCCCCTTCAGTTCCGTTGCCCTACTCCAAATTTCCCTAACTTCAGCTCACCGTTTTCTCTTGTGCCTAGTTTTGCGTTGAAGTCTCCCATCAACACCGTGTAGTGAGTTTTGGAGGAATGCATGGCTTTGGAAATATCCTCATACATTTCCTCCACCTCCTCATCGGGATGTGCCGAGGTTGGTGCATAAACCTGTATGACCTTCAGCGAATACCGTTTGGTGATTCTGAGTATCAGGTACGCGACCCTCGTCGACACACTCCCAATCTTTACAACGTTGTTGACGAGAGACTTGTGGACGATAAATCCGACACCTCCTTGGAACAGATGGTCGCCCTCCCGGTGATAGAACAAGTTGCCGGATTCGAGAATCACCGTGTCCTCCCCCTCTCTTCGGACCTCGGATAATCCTATAATACTCCAGCGCAACTTGTCTATCTCTTCTTCCAGCTCCAGGATCTTCTCGTCAGTCCTCAGTGTGCGTGCGTTAAATGTTGCCAGGTCGAGTCGTCGTAGGTGGCAACCGAACCTCCACCGGAGATTCTTAGCACCCCCTGCCCCGCCGTTACTATGGTCGCCACCGTAGCCAGGAATAGCGGGGCCGCCGGGGACTGGGGGCCGTCTATTTGTGTAATTATTCATCAATATACATCACTGAACAGTTGGCGTCTGGTCATCATAATGAAGTCAATCTCATTTTTTGTCGAACCGTCGGGTCTCGACCAGGTCCACTTCCTGTGGGGCCGCTTCTGGAAGAAAGAGTTCATCATAAAGAGTCCCTCTTTCTCCATAAAGTCGGCCAGCTGCTGGCCCCTTCGGTTCCGTTGCCCTACTCCAAATTTCCCTAACTTCAGCTCACCGTTTTCTCTTGTGCCTAGTTTTGCGTTGAAGTCTCCCATCAACACCGTGTAGTGAGTTTTGGAGGAATGCATGGCTTTGGAAATATCCTCATACATTTCCTCCACCTCCTCATCGGGATGTGCCGAGGTTGGTGCGTAAACCTGTATGACCTTCAGCGAATACCGTTTGGTGATTCTTAGTATCAGGTACGCGACCCTCGTCGACACACTCCCAATCTTCACAATGTTGTTGACGAGAGACTTGTGGACGATAAATCCAACATCTCCTTGGGACAGATGGTCGCCCTCTCGGTGATAGAACAAATTGCCGGATTCGAGAATCACCTTGTCCTCCCCCTCTCTTTGGACCTCGGATAATCCTATAATATTCCAGCGCAACTTGTCTATCTCTTCTTCCAGCTCCAGGATCTTCTCGTCAGTCCTCAGAGTGCGTGCGTTAAATGTTGCCAGTCGAGTCGTCGTAGGTGGCAACCGAACCTCCACCGGAGATTCTTAGCACCCCCTGCCCCGCCGTTACCATGGTCGCCACCGTAGCCAGGAATAGCGGGGCCGCCGGGGACTGGGGGCCGTCTATTTGTGTAATTATTCATCAATATATATATATATATATATATATATATATATATATATATATATATATATATATATATATATATATATATATATATATATATATATATATATATATATATATATATATATATATATATATATATATATATATATATATATATAATTATTCATCTATATATATATATATATAGATAATAACCAGACATACGAGTACGTAAAACCTAGTTAGACACTACATTTCCCTTGACAAAAAAATAAAATGAATATGTGCCTTTCCTTTTTTTTACTATCATAACAATACATTAAATACATAGTTCTTTATTCTTTATTGTACACACAATAAGTTGGTAACAATTATTAAATATTTAAATAAATGTACAAAGGCGAGCTTAACCCTAATAAGAGTTCTCTTCCAGCAAACCTATTGGGAGAGAAATAGTTTTATATATAAAGCAAGTAGGTAGCAGCGTGCGTACTTAATAATTAACATAACGCTACTTAATAGAAATTGGCTATAAGTTACAGTTAACAATTATCATATAAGTGTATAACATATAAGTATAATTTATTTTCTTATTTATTTTATTCTTATTTCTATTGATTTACATACATATATACCAATAAAGACAATAAATATATACATATATACACATATACACACACATATACATATATACCTATATCTATATATATAAATATATATATACATATATATATATATATATACATATATACATACATATATATATATATACACACATACATACATATATATACATATACACATACATACATACATACACATACATATATATACAATTATACATATAAATACATAAAATATGTAAATATTTATAATTCTAAGTTGACAGATAATATTTCTTTACTCTGCTCCGAAATATATCAAGAGAAGAGCTAGCACGTATGTCATGTGGGAGTGAGTTCCATAGCTTGACCGCCCTTACTGTAAAGGATCCACCACATCGGCTTGTGAAATGAGAAGGAGTTTTGAGAAGTAGTTGTTTAGTGGTCCGGCACTGAGTTTCACGGGGTACAAGATACTCAAAACGCTCGCGGAGATATGGAGGTGCAAGAGGATTAAAGAGTAGAAAGTATAGAAATGATAACACATGTAAGTCTCGACGTCTACGGATAGGAAGCCATTTTAATTGAGCCCTGTACTCTGAAACATGATCAAACTTACGAAGACCGAAAATAAAACGTATACACAAATTTTGAACACGTTCCAGTTTGTTCAACAGCTCCTCTGAAGCATCCAAAAAACTAACATCAGCGTAGTCAATGAGAGGAAGAAGAAGTGCTTGAGCTAAGGTTATCTTAGTTTTTAACGGTAAAAACATCTGGAGACGCTTGAGAGATTGAAAAGAGTAGTTCACTTTTCTGCTAATCATATTAATGTGAGCGACCCAAGACAAATTATTATCAAAAATAACACCTAAGTTCTTAGCGGTCTCTGTATATGGAATTTGAGTATTATCATACGTAACTGCAGGGATCTTCGATCGATCTAATAAATTAAGCATATATGAGCTGCCGATAATCATTACTTGGGATTTAGCAGGGTTAACACGAAGACCAAACGATTTTGCCCAACTGCTTATGCTACTTAAGTCAGCATTCATCTTATTAATAGCCTCATCTATATCTTGGACTTTGAAATGACGGTATAATTGCAAGTCATCAGCATAGAGATGATAATGAGAGGAGAGAACAGTAGTGAGAGCATTAATAAAAATAGAGAAGAGAAGTGGGGAAAGAACACCACCCTGAGGAACACCCGCCGTAAGATCACACCACTCGGAGAAATCCTCCTCATGGCGGACACACTGCGAGCGACCCCTAAGGTAAGAATTAAACCAAGTGATTACTGATGGTGAAATGTTTAAGGACGCAAGAATACCAAGAAGTATGTCATAATCAACGGAATTAAATGCACTGCTAAAATCCAATAATGTTAAAACAGTGAGAAGTCTTTTGTCCATGGCCCAGCGAATATCATCAGACACTTTAATCAGAGCGCTGACTGTGCTATGGCCTGGACGAAAACCAGATTGAAAAGGACTCAGCAGGCTGTGAACAGTTAGGAATTGAGATAGTTGCCTCTGAACTATATTTTCTAGTACTTTAGATAAGATCGGAAGAATGGAAATGGGGCGGAATTGGGATAAAGATTTAGGATTAGAAGTTTTTGGAAGGGGAATGACGAATGCTTTTTTCCAGCAAGTCGGAAAGGAGCTCGTCTCAAGCGAAGAAGAGATAATGTGAGTGATAATAGGGACAAGTTCATTAGTGATAGGTTTAATCATTTGCATACAAAGATTGTCATAGCCAATAGCTTTAGTGGAAATGGCTAAAAGGCATTTTTTTATGTCACCATCAGTAACTTTACCGAAATTAAAAGGAGAACACAGCGGTTTAGGAATATTGGAGAGAAGATTAAGTGTAGTAGACTTAATAGAGTCATCAATAGAAATTGGAGGCTCAGAAAAGTGCCGGTTGAGTGCAGTCAAATCAAACGAGATATTAGAATCAATATATGATTTGCCAATACCCAGGGTTCTAAAAAATTTCCACATCTGAGCGGAATGAGAATTTTCAACCTCATTATAAATATGTCTCCTCTTAGCATCACGACACATCTTACTACAGCGATTACGCAGTTTTTTATATGTGAATAAATTTTCATTAGTAGGGTGCTTCTTATAACGCCTCTTAGCTTTATCTCTTTTGGCCATTACTGCTTTTATAGACTCTGAAAGCCAGGGGGCTGGAAAGTGTTTAACCCTGACTCGCTTAAGAGGTGCATGTGTATCGAATAGTTTTAAAATGAGGTGATTAGAAGCATAAACCTTATGATTAACATCTTCGGAATTTAGAACAGGGGACCAGTCAATATTATTTACATCATCTCTCAAACGCTCCAGGTTAATTGATTTAAAGCTTCTTAGGAGTAAGAATTTCGATTTACGCCTAGGACGTTGAATTTTATAGGAGAGGAAGATAAGATCGTGGTAAGAGAAAGACGCAGATAGTTGTCCATGGGAAGCAACCCGGTCAGCATCAGAAACAAGAATAAGGTCTAAAAGAGAAGGGGTATTATTAGGCGAATGGTGAGTAGCAGAAAGAGGAAGAATATGTAAATTAAAAGATGACACCAGGGAGAGCAGTTTTTTGCTACGAGAATCGTTCTTTAACAGGCATGTGTTAAAGTCACCTAAAATAATGGTATTATCATAAAGCGGAGTTAGATTTACAAGTTTTTCTTCCAAAGAAGAAAAATAATTTATATTGCGAGAGGGGGGATAGTAGACCCCAAGCAAAGTCCTAGAATGATTAATAGTAATTTCAATAAATAAATGTTCAGCAAAATTTGTGTATATATTGGGTGAATGATCAACTATTTTATAAGGAATGTCAGCTCTCAAATAGATTGCCACTCCACCATAACCTTTGCCGACCCTGTCATTACGTATAAGTTGAAAACCAGGGAGACAATACTGTACCGACGGAAGTTCAGGCTTTAGAAAAGTTTCAGAAACAAGTATGGCATCAACATATTTAGAATCGAAGGTTGATAAAAGATCAGCGTAATGAGCATGAATGCTTTGAGCGTTAATATGGACTATATTAAGATTTTTACTATAATTACAGAATACGGCTACTAGTTGATCATGTAAATGAGTGGAATCATCGCTTAAGGCGCTTTTATAGGTCTTATCGGATGAGCTAGAAGAAGAGCAAGAAAAATAACTATCATCAAATTCTAAAATATCACACATGCTAATCAAAACTATAACATAAACTAAGCTATAACAAAATCAATAAAAATTAAATATATACCTGTATAATGTATAACAAATAAATATTATATAAGTCTGGATATAATACCTACAAATTAAATAATAATATGTTATGAACTATTATTAAAATAAAATTGCCAACAATTATGCACTTAACAAAACATTTCTTTCATACCTGCCGGCAGTGGCATCGGTAGAATTATATATTTAGATAACTTACTTAAGACTAATTAATATAATAAAAAAAAATATAGAAAAAGCACAGTCTTACCATAAATAATAAAACAGATAAATATTATCTACGGATCTGGTCCGGCAAAAAGACTAGTAGTATAAGCAAATCAAATGACAGCATGACAGATATTAATAGCTGTCACTATGATTTATTTAATCACTTATGTCATTGTGTCACATAATAAAATTATGAAGGTAAATTATTATAATATTAGAGATAACTACGAACTACGATGTTTCAGTTAACACACAAAAATTGAAGAGATGCAACACTATGCAAATGGAGACTACACAAAAATACAAATAAATTGTGGTAAATAAACACTAAGCGAAGACACTATCTCTTGCCTGCGGTGCCAGTACGTCGACTTTTGGAAGCTCCAGTTGGTTCCCTGACCGCGGTCGTTGTCTTCGACTTCGACACAGGAGGCTCAACGATTTTATCGA
Source organism: Parnassius smintheus behrii (assembly GCA_036936625.1). Classification (NCBI taxonomy): domain Eukaryota; kingdom Metazoa; phylum Arthropoda; class Insecta; order Lepidoptera; family Papilionidae; genus Parnassius; species Parnassius smintheus. The sequence goes on along the minus strand of JAUPFT010000001.1, from coordinate 10,994,703 downwards.
GTTCGATCACAGAGCTAATGCGATGTCGAACGCCACCGCTACCCAGTACAAAAACAAAGCCTTCACGTGTCCAGCAATTCGATATTCCATATCTCCGTCGAGCTGCCATAAAGGCTTCATGTCGAGTTTTAGTTAAAAACTCCGACAGAGTGATACCAGTGCCCTTCAAACACGTCTCGTAGTTATTGTATCCGTAAGTATTAAAATCTAAAAAATGGCAAATAACCATCGATATAAAAGTATAATAAGTGTTACGGCCCTCAGTTACCCCGACAAAAGTCGATTGAGCTAGGGCCCATCAGTAACCCAATTCGAAAAGTAACGGAGGGGAGGGCCCAAAGGCCGCAACCCGCTAACCGGTTCCTCACCCGGGACGCACCTTGCAAGCTTCAAATGCCACAACTTGGCGTAAACGATAAGTCTATGCATATAACACAGATAAAAGCTTAAAGTGATAATTAAAATAAAATTTAATTTAATATGTTTGGTGTGGTAGCAGCGCACCGCCTGGCAGGGTCGTCATGTAAAGACGCAGTTAAATGAAACGCTCGATTGTTGATTTAAGACTCGTTTAATCACGTCATTGTCAAATTTATATATTATAGATTATAGCCAAACATACGTATATCTAGTAGACACTACAGTAATTGTCCTCACATCGCAAACAGTAATTAAAATACCATTAACATATTAGTGCAATATTACACTTGTACATCGTTCATACTTTTACAAGGTATTAAACACATCTGATACGTGTTGGAATAGAAGTAGCATGGACATAGTGTGTTATAACGTGAATCAATTGCGGCAATGTATGGAATTATTCAAAAATAATTAAATCATTTGTACAAAGTGTGAATCAGTAAAGTATGGCAGTTGGATGTTGCTACTAGTTTTATTGCCGTTACATCAGACTTACGCCAAGTTGGAGCACTATAATGGAATATTATTCGGTCAGCAGTTCAAACGGCGCTAAATATGGTGGCTCAGATTAATCAATGACTCAGGCTAAACACCAGCTGTTCGGGGTGTCGGATGCTTTTACGCACAATATCAGAAAGATATCGATTAACCCAACACAACCAGAATTATATTGATTTGATTCGGACAAATAAAACCACTGTTATTGAGGCCGAATATCATTTAGATTAGTGACCGCAATGGATTTTAAAAGTTTAATTTCATGCAGCTTGCATGAAATTAAACTTTTAATAAAAATAATAATTCATTTATTACGTTACTGTGTACAATATTTTTATATATTCTTCCATCTTTAACTAGATAAGTGTATGGTTACACCACACGTTTTTATTTAGTAAACGTTGCAATCTAATTTAGTCAGGCGTTGTGTGTATTTAAATTTACCTATTTAATTGCATGCTGTCAATCGGCAGTACGTCAACAACCGTCCTTCTGAACACCAACTACTCAAGGAAAGATCTGCCACTCTAACTTTATTAACTATTTTACTTTTAATTAAACTTTTAACTTTGGTGATCTTTTCCTTCTGACGTGCTCATCAACTAACTACAACTCTACTTTTAAAAAGTGTGTGGCCTTACAAACCATACATTTTATGGTCCTTCGAGCGAAAACATCAATTTAAGGTCCTTCGAGAAAAAGGGTAATCGACAAAGGTTCATTGGCCTCCCAGAAACGGGTCTCACCGGTGAATTGAGAAGGCGCATAATATATCGCTCAGGGGCAATTATACTCGTACTCTCACCACGATCGTTTCCAAAACGGAGAAATTCGAAGCTGGTACTACTTACTGAAGTTTCGGTTTGCGAATATTGGAAACAAGGAGGCTACGAAGAAATTTGTTGCCCTCGGGTCGTGCACCAACCAGCGCGTCTCGCCACTACTGTCGTAAGTACAAGACAAACTACGAGCTAACTAAACTAACTCACCTGCCACCGTAAACTACGGGACAGTCCAAGAGATAATCTACTTAAACTACGTCGTGAACTACGGGATAATTACAACTACATAACTACTATTTAACTGATGTTGCGGATCGGGTAAACCCGAAACTACTGTCACCGAGCGTCACCGTAAACTACGGGGCAGCTACTTGACTAACTAACTCTACTATAAACTTAGTGCACCAAGAAAAACTACATCACGAAAATGTTGGATCTTCAACTATAATGCTTCAATAACATCATATCTATCTGCTCAAACTACAAGAAGGACGGAGTGAGTAGAAAAACTGAGGGGTACTTACTAAGTTGAATCCAATCCCTTGAAGATCAATAAATCGTCTTTGAACAGCGCCACAAAATTATTGTGGAAACTATTGAAGATAAAAATATCGACTACTTCACAGGGAGCGTTTTTATCAAAACTAAAAAGCTTTATGAAACTACTTTACAAATATGCAACACTTACTGCTACAAGTACGCAAAAGCAAGTCTGTGAATTTCGATTTGACCGGGATGCTGGACGGCACCACGGACGCAAGGGTCAAAATGCTCTTAGAGCAGCAAGAATGCAATTTTGAAGCTCTAGATCGCGTCATGTCTGAAATCGACATTCAACCTATAACTGAGAGATGGGAAGTACAAGACAGTCTATCGATTTTGAAGTCCAAGTGGGAAGTTATCGATAAACGACACTGGGAGTTGGAAGCAAAACTCAAAGGCTCCAATCTTCAATACTATAACTTGTTTATTACTATGGAGGGGAAATACGATGAGCTACAACGTCAGCTTAACACAAAAATATGGTCGAATAATCACTATGAAAAATCTGCGCCGAAAATAGAAGTTCCTTAATTCACGGGCAGCTACATGCAATGGATTTCTTTCAAAGATCTTTTTCTGGAAGCGATTCATAACAATCCTACGATCAACAAGGCACAAAATATGCAACTCCTAAAGACAAAGTTGAGAGGAGAAGCTGAGCGGCTAGTACAACATCTCAGCATCGGCGCTAAACACTGGGAGATACACAGCGATACCACAATCGGCGTCTTCAGTTTATATCTTTCGTCAACACCATGCTCAACTTGCCTGTAATACATACTTGTAACAGCCCGACAGCTACAACTTAAAAAAGATGAATGACGTCATAACTGAATACCTGAACGGGCTCGCTAACATCGGTATCGAAATATCCACTTGGGACACACTCATCGTCCATCTAATGTCGCAGAAATTGGATACTTCAACGTACGCGGACTACATGAGAGAAAAACAAGACCACAGAGAGCTTCCTAACTTAAACGAATTTCTCTTCTTTCTCGAAAGCAAGTTTATGGCATACGAAACCATGAAAATTTTGAAGAAAGAAATACCTAACGTACAAAAACAAGGACAACAAAAAGCAAGTAACTACAAGAACTCTTCTTTTGAAACTAAAAGGGCTTACAACAAAACTTATTTTACTAATTCCACTATTGGGCAACGTCCTAACTGCAAAGGAGGTCACGTGATGATGCAATGCTCCGAGTTCATCGACATGAATGCTAATACAACGCAATAATACAGTTGCGAAATTACATGTATGCGAAAACTGCCTGTATAGCCACGGAAATGCTACTAAAACTTGCAATTAATGCAATAAGAGACACCACACTCCGTTGCACAATTATACAAAAACTGCTGCAACTGCTAACGGCGTGAGGAACAACGACATTTCTCGCCTATTAACTTCAACTCAACTGCAACCACTTAACTAACGACAACATCGAGATCATACTTACTACCGTTTAGCTGCACATACTAACTGCCAACGGCAACTAGGTCACACTTCGAGACCTACTCGATCAAGGCTCGCAAGTGAACGTGATAACGGAGAGCGCCGCCTAACTGCTTAAGCTACTCAGAAAACGACTTACTGCTATGGTTTCTGGGGTTTTAACTGCATCAGGTGGCTGTAAAGGAAGCCTACAACTTACCTGCAAGTCTATCCACTCTGATTAATCGTTCGAGATGCAAACATTAATCATGAGAAAACTCATAAATAAATTACCCAACTCAACATTCGAAGCGAACTAGCCTCACTTAGAAAACTTAAAACTGGCCGAATTGGAGTTCAACGTGTCACGACCCGTGGATCTGCTGCTCGGGGCCGACGTGTACTCTGACATCATCCCGGATGGAGTCCTGAAAAGAAGAAAAACAATCCCCTATTGAATAAAACTATCATTTACGGATTTTACCGCGTTTAATTACTTTAATTTATTTTTATTATTATCCCGAGGTTTCGGGTGCTTTACAGCACCCATGGTCACGGGGGCGACTGAGATGTTTGACGTCCCAATGTCATTGTTAGCCCGGCTACCTTCAGTTTTTGAATATTAATTTTTGGTCCGATTTACGCAAAACGAACTTACAGTATTTTGAAGTCTTGCAGTGGTATGCTTGGGTTTGGGTTTAATTTTGTGAATTATAGGATCCCAAGCAGATGGCAGCACCCAACCACTTTCTCTATTGAAATTAGGATGTTTTTTTTAATTTCAATGGCCTCACGTATCATCCTTGGTAGGAATCGGTGTTCTTTTGCGAGGACTTTTGGTTTATCAAATCTGATGTAATGGTGGGGACGATCCTGAACATGTTCACAGACTGCAGACTTCCCGGAGCGTCGGTGCTTCACGTCAGCTATATGTTCTTTCACGCGGGTTTTTATGGATCTTTTTGTTTGACCTACGTAAGTGAGACCACATTCACAATCTAACTTGTACACTCCTGCATTTTGTAGAGTGATATTACACTTGACGGATGGTAAAAATTGACTAATCTTCTTCGGCGGCTTGTAGTATGTTTTAATGGAAGCTCGCTTCAAGATGTAGCCAACCTTGTCTGTGACTCCTCTGACATATGGTAGTACAGCAGGCACACGCTCGACTGTGGTCGGCTTCACTCGGTCACTGCGACGTAGGCGTGGGATCCGAAGCTTGTTGTCTTGCAACACTTGCTTGACATGCTGAAGTTCGGCGGCCAGATGTTTTCTGTCACAGATCCCTCGTGCTCTCTGAAACAAAGATTTGCCCACAGCAGCTAACTGTGAAGGATGATGGTGAGATTCACCATTTAAATATCGGTTGGTATAGGTCTTTTTTCTGTACACAGTGTGACCAATAGTGTTATCAGGATGATTTCTTATATTTACGCGAACACTACACATTGAAATAATACTAGTTTTTACGGAATTTATCGCGTATATTTAATTTTTTAAATACCCGACGTTTCGAATGCTTTACAGCACTCATGGTCACGGGCGGGACTGAGATGTTCAACGCCCATATGTCATAGTTAACCGCGGTTACCATAGATAAAAATTCTTAATTATATATAATTAAAACAAAAGTTAAATTTTAATCTCTGGTAACTAATAAAATGCAAAAATAAACAAATAGAAAAATACCAAAAATTAACGATCAAATCAAATGCCAACCATCTAAGTCAACGTCAGAACGAAACACAACCGTTGACCACAGACGTAAACAACAAACAACGCACGGTCTATAATCTGTCAAAACATACACGGGACGAACCGACAATAAAGGTGTTAGCGAAGGGAATGAACTTCGCATTAACACCGCGAAAAATCCCGTACGAAGAAATTATCTGCAGGGTTGAGGATTGTCTGTTTAAGAATAATATCGGTAAGGAAGATTTGAAGGCTAATGTCAAGATATTTCGTCCTTGTTACGTCGTAGTACAGTGCCGAAACCAAACCTTCCTAAACACGAATTTACAGCGTTGATTAACTTACGGAACAGACCAGAGCTAACGATTCTCCGCGCGGATAAAGGAAACGCTACGGTAATAATGGACACGTCAGAGTATAGTTTTAAAATACTACAGCTTTTATCGGATGAAAGTACATATAAAAAGGTCAAAACAGACCCCACAACTAACACGTTTAAAGCAACTAGCGATTTAATAAATAAATACTCCGAAAAATTAAATCTCGACGTGACTTCGCTAATACCATCCTGTACCAAACCACCGAGGTTGTATGGGTTGCCGAAGATACACAAACCAAACGCTCCACTACGTCCTATAGTGAACCAGATCGATTAACCAACTTATAAGCTGGCACAACACTTGGCAAAAATACTGGCACCACTGAGAGGACATACCAGAGCACACACAAAGGATTCATACCATTTTGTTAGTGAGATAAAAGACCTACATCTCGCTGACAATGAAAATATGGTCAGTTTTGATGTTCAGTCACTATTCACATGCCTACCTATTGAGGACTGCATCTCAATTGTAACTAGGAAGCTAGAAGATAACAACATGCCTGCTGAATATGCAGTATTACTTAAACATTGCCTCACATCTGGCTATCTATACTGGAAGGAAGAGTTCTACAAGCAAGTAGAAGGTGTGGCGATGGGCTCACCTGTATCTCCCATAGTTGCCGACATATTTATGAAGGACTTCGAGGAGAAAGCCCTTCTTACTGCTCCTGTAAATCCAAGATTCTACAAGCGGTACGCAGACGACACTTTCACAATTTTACCATCTGACAAAGTAACTGCATTTTTAGACCACCTTAACTCTGTAAACTCTAAAATACAATTCACAATGGAGTTAGAGGCAAATAATTCTTTAGCTTTCCTAGATGTTTTAGTCATTCGAAATCCTGATAACACTATTGGTCACACTGTGTATAGAAAAAAGACCCATACCAACCGATATTTAAATGGTGAATCTCACCATCATCCTTCACAGTTAGCTGCCGTGGGCAAATCTTTGTTTCAGAGAGCACGAGGGATCTGTGACAGAAAACATCTGGCCGCCGTACTTCAGCATGTCAAGCAAGTGTTGCAAGACAACAAGCTTCGGATCATGGGTGCTGTAAAGCACCCGAAACATCGGGATAATAATAAAAATAAATTGAAATAATTAAACGCGATAAAATCCGTAAACAATAGTTTTATTCAATCCCCAATTGCACAACAAACGCACTTAGGGTGGATATTCTGTCTTGAATGATGATGAAAACTTTCAAATGTCACGTCACTCTCGTCGATTTCAATGAGATGACCAAATACTGGGAACATGATTTTATCACTCAGGACGACAAGGATATGCCCAAGGACAACTATTGCGAAAACCATTACAAGGAAACAGTGAAACGCGCTCCAGACAGAAAATACATCGTTGAGGTGCCATACATACCTAACTACAAAGAAAAATTAGGAAAAACTAAGCCTATCGCCATCTCTCAGTACCTGCAACTCCAGAAACGATTTCAAAGAAACAACAAGCTCGATACTATGTATTCCAATTTCATTCGTGAATACATCGACCTGGGTCATGTAAAACCGTCGTTGACGTCATTGGAAAAAGAATGTTACCTACCTCACCGGGGAGTACTGCGGGAATATTCAACTACGAATAAACTAAGGATTGTTTTTAACGCCTCACACAAAACTACAAACGGCCACAAGCATCCCGAAGCGGCCCATATACTTCAAAATCAGTTCTACGTTGATGACCTTGTAAGCGGTCATAACCTGATCGATTCCGCTAAGCAACTTCAAATATCGCTTATAAACCTACTGCGCGGCGGCGGTATGAACTTACGCAAGTGATCTGCGAATCACCCTGCGTTACTAGAAAACTTATCCGAGGATCAAATTTCTACGAAAAATAATTTTGACTTCAAACACGAAGAGCCAATGAAAACGCTCGGCCTTAGATGGAATCCACAAAGTGATACTTTCACTTTTTTTTCACAGCTGGGACTTAAAGAAAAAACTGATACCTCAACCTACTAAAAGGCAACTATTGTCCGATATCTCTAAGCTTTATGACCCACTGGGCTGGCTGTCGCTGATCACTGTTACAGCAAAACTTCTATTTCAACAAGTATGGGTGAGCAAGCTACAATGGGATGAGAACTTACCAGCCGATATACTAAGCGACTGGATAAAACTGAGAGCTGAACTACCCCTGGTTAAAAACATCAAACTAAACAGATGGCTAGGGGGACCCAAGATAACATCGAACTATTAGTTTTCTGTGACGCATGCAAGTAAGCCCATTCATGCGTCATATTCAGCCGCATAACAAACGTGAACGGCCCGCCTACTGTAACTTTACTCGCTGCAAAAACTAGGGTTGCGCCTTTGGCATACAAAACCACTTTGCCACGGTTGGAGCTTTGCGGGGCATTACTACTAGCACAACTGGTCGAGAAAACTAAGGAAGCGTTCAGAGGGCATCACTTGACAGTTTAAGCATGGAGTGACTCACAAGTGGTACTTGCATGGCTGCAGGGAGACGTGTCACGCTGGAAAACGCGTCGCGAACCGGCTGACAAAGATCAAGCCATCCCCGCTGCAAACTGGGACTATGTAAAATCAGAGCTCAACCCTGCAGACTATGCCTCCCGAGGTTTACCCGTCTAAGCTAATCAACTTCAACCTTTGGTGGAAAGGTCCTATTTTTCTAAGAAAATTTAACCAACAAGAGATACAAAGAAACTTAGCCTGCTACTACACTACTATCTCTGAAATTAAAAAAGTGACGGAGACGACCCTAGCAAAAGAAGACAACAATTTCATAATTAAATTATTAAATAATTGCAGCTCTTTGTTACGTGTGATAAGGATTATGGCCTGGGTACGGCGCTTCGCGACAATTTTACGCAACAATGCGAAAACGGACACCGACTTCCTCAGTGCAGCCGACCTCAGCGCGGCCAATGAACTTATAAAGTATGTGCAGCGGAACGAATTTGAAAACGAAAACAAACTACTTCAAAAGAATCAAACGATTGATTTCATTGTCCTTGTTCGGGAAACCAAATTGCTGCCGGAAAAATGGGCGTTGGGCCGCATACAGGAGGTCCACCCGGGTTCCGACGGCTTGGTTCACGTTACTACTGTGAAAACGCAAACTGGTTTAATCAAGCGCCCCATAACTAAACTTTCACCGCTCCCACTGGTATATAAAAAATCCGAAAAGGAAAAGGAGCAAGAACTTAAAACTAAACGAAAAAAAAAGAAACAACTCGGGCATGAAAACTTTTTCAACATTGTTTACAATGTTAGTAGCAGTGTTTACGTTGATAACTCAAACATATAGGGGCGTGTTATCGAGCGTTCGGATTCCAAGCATCGAACACAACTGGCCCATCTATTATGACACACTTGGCGAAATGCAAATTATACACGACGAATGGACCTTACTTTCTCTATACTAAAATTTAACTAACTATTGGAGCAATATACAACGAATTGAAGCTTATCTACACGGGTTAGCGGGTTTGTGTGAAAGAACGGATTCGAGATACTGTAATGCTACTCTAGAACAAGTATCGCATGAAATGGAGCTACTTCACTACTACAACAGTATCCTGCTGGCTCCTCTCAAACAATTATAAGCGAGAAAGAAACGAGGCCTAATCAACGGTATCGGCAACATTGCCAACAGTTTGTTTGGTATCCTAGACAAACAGTTTGCGGAGAAATATCAGAAAGATATTGAATCCGTACAAAATAACGAGAACTACTTACTTGAACTCGTGAAAAATCAAACTTCTGTAGTGGAGCTGGAAAATCGGGTTCTGAGGAAAAGTGAAGACAATATCAACAAACAACTCAGCATGATCAACGGGTATATGAATGAAACCGATGCCAACTTCGCCAAGGTTGAATCAGCTGTAGAGATAATGATGGCCACTGCTTTCTTTAACTCAGCTTCATTCGCCACATACTTACTCTTAAATAATATGCGCATTATGCAAGAGATGTTATTTGACTCCCTTGTCGACGTCAACAAAGGCCACATAGACGTTCACTTACTTTCACCAGTCGAGTTGATGAAGCAACTAAACGTGATTTCTGGAGGACTACCGAAATCGCTAAACTTATCTGTGAATAACCCAAGGGATATCAAATATATCTACAAACTACTCTACGTAAAGGTTCGAGTGACGTTTAACTACTTTTTATTTGAAGTTCACGTGCCGCTCATATCGGAAGACGGCTATCCCACTACCTATGAAGACTGAAACAGAAACTACTACAGTGATAGTGCAATCACAATACATTGTTGTAAATTTCCAGAAAGGTAATTACATCTCAATAACTGAAAATGACGAATGAAGAATTTGCTAGTATTCAACTTGCACAACAAAAACGCACCTTGCGAGGCGTTGTTACTAAGTCACCGCCGAACAGCTGGCTGGCCATTTTCTGCGGAGCTTGAATTTTGCACACAATATGCGATACCGACGTTACGTTACAACTATGACGACATCTAGCATTATAACTATAGCGCAAGGTTGTATTTTACAATCCAAAGATACAACTATTTATTCGCACAACGAGTACAACACTAACATGCAGATGCAGCGCCAGTACAAGGTCCCTACACTATCAGGTCCTCGGTGAACAATATCGTCGACTTGACCTACCACAACTCTTTACTGAGCGGTCGACGCGAAAATATCCAAACAGACACGCAGGAGATCGAGAGGAAACTACTCTATCTTCATGAACACCAAGTACTACCGTCACTTATTTCAAGTCATGACAATAAATATATTATTTGCTACACCTTGTTTGGAGCTGCTGTACTGGGATGTCTGGTGTGGATCATCAGAAAGCGTAACATATTATGCTGCACGCCGGGGGCAGTACAAGACAAGTACATCGAACTTCAGCATCAAGGGATGACGTCTCTCCTGCGGCGAGCTACGCGTTCAGCACCGAAGCAGGCACCCGTGCTACAGCCGCACGCAGCGCCCTCTACTGCGATGACATCGGCGGTGGACAACGTCACATTCAAATTTTCATACCTTTTCCTTGAGAGTTAGCTTTCGTTTCTCTGCTTTTCGGGTGGCCAATATGTATGGGTACACCACACATTTTTATTTTGTGAACGTTGCAACCTACTTTAGCCGAGCGTCGCGTGTACTTACATTTACCTATTTAATTGCAAGCTGAAGATCGGCAGTACGTCAACACCGTCCTTCTGAACACCAACTACTCAGGGAAAGATTTGGGCTTTTATTTATTTATGTATTTTTGTATTTATTTTATTTTATGGATATTTATGTATATTTATCTTTTCATTTTTATAATTATATATTTCTAGAACCCAACCAGATGAGAAAACTATATAGATACCCCTAATAATAATAATGATATGCACACATGCAATAATAATAGTAATAAATAAGGACATGTTATGACATTCAAATAATCTTTTTTTTATTTATTTAAGAAATATATGATTACAAAGACGGACAGTTTTAGTATAATTATAAACTCATTAGAGTTTTTCTGTACACCATTACTGTTGACATTATGTACAGATTATTCTAATTAACACATTACATTACATGACATTAACGAAGCCGTATTTAATATAATCATAAACTAAAATTGGGTGAAATAAATATTATGTATCTTTTTTGCAAACTACTTGTGGGTACATAAATAAAGAATGGTTGTAGGTGAAATCACATAGTGAAACTTATTACATTTTGTGAATAATCGTGATACATAAAGATTATAACGTATATTTTCATAAATTTATAGTATATAGTAAAATGTTGGTAAAGTAAAGCAATAACATAGAACGAGAAGTTGTTTAAAGTGTTATGAGTATTGAACAATAGTTAATTGAATTATTTATTTTTTGTTTATATTTTATGTATTTACCTGTAACGACGTCGTTCAAAGACACAGGTAACTGATTGATTAGATTAGGAATAACATAGTTTGTAGTTCTTTTTCCGTATAATTTGTTATATTTAGGTAATTGTATTTTTAGATTGTCAATTCTGTGAGCAGAATATAATAATTTACTCAACTTTTTTAAAATTTTCGGTACAGTAATTTTCAGTTAGTAATGTTAGTGCAACTTTGTCGTTATGAGGTATAATTTGGCAAAATGCAAATAGTTTTGGACAATCACCTTAAAAATTTCTTTTGAGATTATTAGGGACTATTCCTTTTAAAATACGCAGCAGAAGTGAGTATATTCAACCTAGATATGTTTTGTAAATTCTTCAATAGCTTGACAAGCCATATTGTATAACATATTCAGCTAAAGATATAAGAGAGAGTTTATGAAAGAGTATTATAAAGGTTTTGTAAGATATTTTGTTTTTGATTAATGTAAACTTTGCTAAAACCCCTCTTAATATATCACAAAAACGATTTACTTGATCCTTCCAGCTTAGCCGATCGTCAATAATTAGGCCACGATTGGTGTGTTTATTTACAATTTCTAGGGCATCGCAGTTACAGGAATCTGAATCGTTAGTTTATATAAAGGCAGTGATGTGCGTTTCTTTTTAATTTAGGTGTAAAAGAAGACTGCCCCGTTGGTCTAGTGGTCGTAGTAGTGCGACTGCTGATCACAAGGTCCTGGGTTCGAATTCCAGGTCGAGCCAAATAATCAGTTATTGAATTTTTCTGTCCAGAAATTCTCAGTAGCTGCACGGAGTCAGTCAGTTGGAGGTGTCTCACCCCCGTGCCTCGGAAAGCACGTTAAGCCGTTGGTCCTGCGCCTGATCTCTCTCCGGTCGTGTTGGTTTACCATCCCATCGGATTATGAGAGTGTGAGAATAGAGAGTGCGCCTGTGCTTGCGCATACACTTGGGCACTATAATCCTGTCCCGCGCCGATGGCTAGCCTCCGTTAAGGCAGGCCGCCGTGACCGAAATTCGGTCTGGAGGACATTATTATTATTATTATTATTAAAAGAAATGCTGTTGTGGCTTGTGCTTATATAGATAAGTTTAGTTTTGGCAGCATTTAGTACTAAACTGACGTCGTGTGACCACTTCCTCAGTATGTTAATCTCTGAGCTCCAAAAACCGAGCCCTGTAATGTGCCTTTCTTAACCTGGGCAGAAAATTAAGAGCTCTCCTATATATAAATAAATTTACAAAAGGGATTTTACATTTTTTTCTCCCAAAACAATTTAAAAGTTTTATTTATAACTCTTATGTCCACTAAAATGTGCAGTTTATCAAGTAAGCGATTTTGTATTATGGATACAGTCTAGAATTTGTAAAAAAAACGTTTTTTTTGTCATTTATTTCACGATGGCGTCATTTTAACAAATTCAACAAAGGAACTAATCTCACCAATTCTTTGATAGGCTTCTCTGGAATTTCGTTACATCATAATCAAATTAATTCAGTACATGAATTGTCGCAGTGAGGTAAAGTAATAACTTTATATTCAAAGGCATGATGGCAGTTAAGCCGCAGTTGAATGCAATGTAAACGGAATTATACTCTGAGGCAGTTAAAATGGAAACATCTTATGAATATATTAAGATAAGTGACGTGGAAAACCATTAGCGGAGTTTCATTTCATCCATTCGTTACAGCCTATTAAAAGTCTACTACTGAACATAGATCTCTCCTGCAGGTTGCATCATATTTGCCCTATTTGCCATATTTGTCAAGTTTGGCAGGGTGCTTGGCAACATCTGATTTTCATAGTTTTATAACAATAATAATATAACTTTATTCCGTAGTTTCAGAGTTTGGAGTTAATTACAATTTTAAGTACTGATTTACCACGTGCTCAGCGGTAAAGGAAAACATCGTGCGGAAACCTGCATGTCTGAGGAATAAGATAAAAAAATATTTCGAAGACATGTGAAGTTCGCCAACACGCATTGGGGTAGTGCGGCAGACACTTGCTTGCCCTAAAACCCTCTCATAAATGAGGGGAGGCCTGTGCCCAGCAGTGAGACAAATATAGGCTGTAACTTTTACTTTTTTTCATTGAATAAACCTTACACTGTAACTTAATAAAAATGTTGATCATTGATTTTATTTAGTTTTAATTTTTTAATTACCGCATCTAGTATTTCTCGGGGAATCGTATGTTGTAATTCATATCGTATCTATTTATGTCATCGTCATCATCATCATCATAATTATAGCCCTTCACAAGTCCCCTGCTAAACATAAGCCTCCCCCAAGGATTGCCACAAAGCACGGTCCTGAGCCACTTCCATATATCGACTTCCTGCATGTCTTACCAGATCATCACTCCACCTAGTGGGGGGTCGTCCTACGCTTCACCTACCGGTACGAGGCTGCCACTCGAGAACTTTTTTTCCTCACCGGTTGTCAGTTCTTGGAGCTATATGGTCAGCCCATTGCCACTTTAGCTTATCAATCTGTAGGGTTATATCGGTCACTCTGGTTCTAATGCGGATATCCTCATTTCTAAGTTTGTCACGCAGAAAAACCCCGAGCCCCATTTCCATAGCTAGCTGAGTTACCTTGAGCGTCCTCATACGGTCAGCAGTGAAAGACCACGTCTCACATCCATAAGTCATCACTGGCATACCTTTGAGGTATACCTGACGAGAAGGTGGGGCGTAATTTCCCTAACGCAGCCCAGCCTAGTTGTCCGGCGATTGGTATCTCCATCTATTTGCGTCGTTGCTCATGTCGTGTATATTGTCATAGTTACCATGCTTGGCGAGTGGGTTGGTAACCGCAGTTTTTTGTTATATAGTTGCTGTTATCAGGAAGATGTCTCTGCCCATCTCCTGCCTGTTTCGCTTTGTCGCCTTTTACGACAACAACGGTAAGATATGGGGTATTGGATATTCTTAACCGCCAATACACGGCACGGTATTTATGTCGGTCTCATAAAATGGATAACCTTGATACAAGCGTGGAATCGTCCACATTTATTTGATCAATACATTGTTGTCACTAAACAACATCCAACAAATTGTACCAAATAACTATGACAATGCGTGTAATATAACACATGTTCATTGGTAGCAAAATATATCTGTAAAAATAGGTCAATTTGAGAGAAGCGTTTTAAGTAAGTTGCGCGTGTCAATCAATGGGCTACTAGTAGTATTAGTAGTAGCTACTTACCATCAGAATAACTGTAACAATTATTCATAGTTAGTACAAGTATCTATTCGGGCGAGATTTAAACACGCGGCACACAGCGCCGTAACTCAATGGTAAGCCACTGCACCACTGACAGCTACGTGTCAAATTAATTTATAAGTTCAAAACATTCGTGAAGTGAAATTCTGAACTTGTAATCTACTAGTGGTAAGTGCAATGTCTACAAACTAAACTGGGCGTTAAATTGCTTTGCGTTATGCTATCATGCTATCATTTGTAGGGTTCCGTACGTTAAAAGAAAATAACCTTACAGAATCTACTTATTGTAGGTCTATCTATCTCTGTTAAGACTCTTTTTCTCAGAAACGATAGAGGTATCAATTTGAAAATAATTCAATTAAAATAAATTGAAGATGTGAACTTATAAGTAAACGCAATCATGAACTATAAAAGACTCGAATACTTAATAGAAACAGAAACAGATACAGATCATTTATTACAAATTAGAGATTTTAAATAATTCCTGTTGAAGGTTACTATTTTGTTTAGCATTCCACTGGTCTGGAAAAAAAATTTCGCTCGGGTAAAACCAGTAAGAAACGCAACGGGACTTTTTTTGAAAAAACAGTATGTCACATAACAGTAACACAATAAATTAGAAATAGCTTATTAGCGATCACCTTGTTCCCAGGGATCTTTTTATACAAACTTTCCTATATAAAGTTTTTTAAACTTGAGAACTAGAATTATGAATCTTGACGAAAAGCAAGATCTAAGATACAAATAAAGGTTTAGATCTGAAAATCGTTAAATTGTAGTTATATGAAGTTATATTACCAGCAACTACATATAAACAGACTTGCTAGTACACTGCCGTAGAATCGTGCTGAGTTAGAAGCTAATTTCGTTGCTGCAATGTAAATTTTATATTTATTTGAGCCAACTAGTTGACACCTAGTGGCGAATTATTCGTAATTAATTAAATTCTTAAGATTTTATATGAAACAAGCTGTATTACATTTACAAATTTTAGTATTAAATGTATTAATCGTACTTTCAACTGCAGATTAATATATTAAACTCAAAATATATATTATAAAAATTACAAACTATCAAATAAACAATTACTTGCCTTGAGATAGTCCAGGGAATATAAAAACGGAACATTAGAAATTGCACAAACTCTAAAGCTTGTTAAGTCAATCTGTCAGCAATTATTTTGTCACAACTGAGTAAATCACACAACATTCTAAAATCCTTAGATGACATATATCTGTGCCATTGTTTAAATATAAATTATAATGTGTGGGAGAAAAAATATCGGGGTATGAACGAAAACAATTTATGTTTTATTTTACTTATTTGTAACACATATAATATACAAATGTTAGCTTTTTGCACTCCTTTTGATAAAAACTTTAACTATACCGAATCTCTCCCTTAAAATTTCTCTTTCTACAAATTAAAATTTCTCTTTATACAAATTGTTTATGATTTGGAATTTTCATAGCGTGATTAAGGCTTCGGTGTGTTTCGCTTGCGGCGCGACGACAGCGCCGCCACATCACCCCCCTGCTCAGACCGGAGGTCGTTAGTGCAGCCTCGTTGCCGACGAACGTGCAAGTGCCAGGAGATTGCCTTGTAGTCTGCGGTGAGTCGAGAAGAAGGCAAGTAATCTGCGAGAGTGCCGTGAATCAGAGGCGGGCAGTAGGGCTCAGAGTCGTGCCAAACACTGTATAGCGCAGTAGCTTGAAGGAACAGGAAGCATTATTATTCCAGTGCTGCGATGAAACTTGTTAAGCTAGATGGCTTGTAGGTGGCGTAAGAACTGCGATGGTTTCCGATCTTTGTTAGTTGCGTATTCAGATCACGTCGGTAAGTCACCAGTGTGGCCGCGGAAGGAAAAAGGGAAGCCGGAGCATCTGCAGCAGTCAGACGTCATTAAAACATTATGGTCGAGTCGTTTACACATTAATGTACAAACTGTGATTGCTTCTCAGATAACAGACATATCGTTGGACAAACTAGCCGAACTCGCGGACAGGGTGTACGAGATCGCGTCCGTGAGCCCTCAGGTTGCCAGCACCGCTACTAGGACGCCCTAAAACTGTGACATTATGGCCAGGTAGATAACTGATCTAACGAGGCAAGTAGCACTTCTCACTACTCAACAGGCAACAACGTTCCCGCTCACACTCAATATCGCGATCCAATTTAAGGAAGCACATTTAAGGCGGAAAACTTACAGGGGTGTCGTAAGTAACGGCCAGCGACTACCCCTCTTCAACAGGTCATTTATTCATCTCTGATCGGACATCAAAAATGCAGTTCCTCGTGGACACTGGTTCAGACCTGTGTGTTTTTCACCGGTCAGCAGTCAAGACCCCCTGCTATAAATCCAGGTATGACCTCATAGCTGCTAACAACATACATACTTACGGACCGATAACGCTACACTTCAATCTAGGATTGAGACGGAATTTCACATGGAATTTCACAATAGCCAATGTGACACGACCGATAATCGGAGTTGACTTCCTCAGCCACTACAATTTACTCGTCAACTGTAGGAATCAACGATTAGTTGACAATGTCACTAGCCTCTCGGTCAACGCCGTAGCCCGCACATCAACGGAGGACATCGCTTCGGTGAAGTCAGTTACCGGAGAAACCGAATTTCACCAAATACTGCGTGAATTCCCCGAGGTAACTCGCCCTCCAGGTATGCACTTACCATGCAAACATAACACTCTGCACCACATCAGGACGACTCCAGGACCTCCAGTAGCCAATAAACCTCGATGCCTGGATCCAATCCGCATGCAAGCTGCGAAACAGGAGTTCTCAGACCTGCTCACCAGCGGCCTAGCCAAACCATCGGAAAGCGCTTGGTCTTCTCCTCTGCACATGGTAAGAAAAAAACATGATAGTTGGGGAATATGTAGAGACTACAAAGCACTTATCAATAGAACTATACCTGACCGATATCCCATCCGTCATATCCACGACTTCTCACATCAACTTACAGGCTGTTCTATCTTTTCTACCATTGACTTAGTCAAGGCGTACAATCAGATTGCTGTCAATCCAGATGACATCATGAAAATGGCAATCACGACTCCATTTGGATTGTACGAATTCCCGTTCATGAACTACGGCTTAAGAAACTCAGCACATTTGTGCTGAGTTTCTTAAGCCGTAGTCCAGAGGTTCATTGACGAGGTGTTGCAAGGACTCGATTTCTGCTACGGATACATAGATGACATCTTAGTATTTTCGTCATCATTTCAAGAGCACAAGAACCATCTGCGGCAACTCTTCGAACGCCTAAAGCGGTACGGCGTAGTGGTAAACACTGCCAATTGTACACTTGGTCAACCAGAAGTCATGTTCCTGGGATACCACGTGTCAGCTGCAGATACTAAACCACTTGAGTCCAAAAGTCGATACTATCAGGCAATACCCCGTTCCAAAAACCGTCAAAGAACTAAGACGTTTCTTAGGCATGCTAAACGTTTACCGTCGCTTTATTTCCATCGCAGCCCAACTTCAAGCACCGCTGAATGACGTTTTCAGTGGCTCAAAAATCAAAGGGTCTCATCCGATAGACATGACTCCGCAATTACTTCGAGCATTCGAAGACTGTAAGAAATCACTGTCTCAAGCAACTCTTTTTGCTCATCCCGACCCAGCTGCAGAACGAGCAATAGTGACAGACGCATCTGAAACTGCCTTAGGCGCCATCCTTCAACAACGGAAAGGTAAGGATTGGCAACCACACGCTTTCTAATATCATAAGCTCAGAAACGCACAGAGGAAGTACAGCCCCTACTACAGAGAGCTTTTGGCTGTGTACGAAGCCATCAAGTACTTCCGTCACATGGTTGAGGCCAGAATATTTACAATATTCATCGACCACAAGCCTCTCACCTTCGCATTCTCAAAAAGCAAAGACAAATGCACTCCTAGACCGTTAAGACACCTCGACTACATTGCTCAGTTTAAAACAGACCTGAGATACCTACCTGGTAAAGAAAACTTAGTAGCTGACGCACTTTCTAGAGTCGAGGAGATCACTACAGCTGTGGACTATGATGATCTTTCACAAGCTCAGGACAAAGATCCTGAACTGCGAAATCTCCTTCATGGCTCTGCCCTGCAACTGAAAAGGATAAACACATTAAATGGTAATTTACCTGTCTATTGCGACACTTCTGTGCAACCGCCACGACAAAAAACAAGTTTTTGAGACACTGCACAGCTTACACAATCCAGGAAGATCAGCTACTGTGCGATTGTTCTCACAAAGATACGTATAGCCAGAGATACGCAAAGATTGTAGTAGAAAGTGGTCAAGACAATACTTGTCATGCCAAAAGAGCAAAATAACCTGTCATACCATATCCCCACCTTCATCTTTCCTCACTCTTTTGTAGAGATTTTCCCATATCCACCTCGACATCGTAGGGCCCCTAACTCTGTCTTCTGGTGACATAGATTGCCTTACCTGCCTGCGCAGCTGCTCTAGTGTCCGGCTGGATAGCCCGATTCGGCTGTACTGCACTGGTGACTACATACCGCGGACGCCAGTTCGAGAGTCACCTCTTCAAGGCTCTCACCAAGTTGGTTGGAGCGCGTCACCTGTGCACAACCGCCTATCATCCAGCTGCAAACGGCATCATTAAGTGACTTCATCGTCAACTCAAGGCGGCAATCATGTGCCACACATCATCACAGTGGACGGAAGCCCTTTCACTGGTTCTCTTGGGCATCCGCAACTCGTGGAAAGAGGATCTACAAGATACGCCTGCAGAATTGGTATATGGTCAAACTCTCAGCTTACCAGGCCAATATCTATCTCCAATAGACGACTACATAACGGCAGACATCACATAGTACGTAACACGTCTACGATCCTGCATGGCATGTCTCACTCCCAATCAAACAGCATGGTACACCACTACAACGCCATTCTATATACCACGTGACCTCCACACATCCTCTCATGTCTTTCTACGTTGAGATCACGTCAGAAGCCCACTCGAACCACCCTACGACGACAGCGCCGCCACATCACCTCCCTGCTCAGGCCGAAGGTCGATAGTGCAGCCTCGTTGCCGACGAACTTGCAAGTGCCAGGAGATTGCCTTATAGTCTGCGGTGAGTCGAGAAGAAGGCAAGTAATCTGCGAGAGTGCCGTGAGGCAGAGGCGAGCAGTAAGGCTCAGAGCCGTGCCAAATACTGTATAGCGCAGAAAGTAGCTTGAAGGAACAGGAAGCATTATTATTCCAGTGCTGCGATGAACCTTGTTAAGCTAGCTGGCTTGCAGGATATGAAGACTGCAGACGATATCTGCTCGGGAGCGAATTGGTGGGGTATTTTATGACGATGATGAAGCTTGAAGTTTCCGGTTGCGTATTCATATCACGTCAGGGTCACCACTGTGTCCGTGGAAGGAAAAGGGGAGATCTCCCGCCGGGCAAGGTGTTCTGCCCGTGAGCGGCCACACTCCGTTTGATAGTTTGGGGGTGTTCTATATATATACTGTTTAGGATTCGGAATTTTGATAGCGTGATTTAGGCTTCGGTGTGTTTCGCTTGCGGCGCGACGACAGCGCAGCCACAAACTTACGAAAAGGAGCATCGATCATAAACACCGATGTATTGAAGAACATTTTTTTTTTCAGTACAAAGTTAGGTATCCAATACAACGTTACTGTTCTTTAGAGTAATGTTTGTTGCTTACCTTGCCTATAATTTCCGGAATATAAATGACCTATTTACATACACTACAAGGAAATAATCTTATACGGAACCATCGGGGCGCGAGTTTTACTCGCAATTGTATGGTTTTTTCATGGGTTAATGGCAGGCACGAATAAAGGATAAAAGCTGTTATACTAATGGGTCTATGCCGCTTTTATGTTCAATTGTAGTGTTACTTAGTTCCACACCAATTATTTTAAATTACTTTGTTATTCATTGGTTAAGTGATTTGTAAATTTTTGATGAATTTTAGAGGAGAGGCCCATGTTGTTGTTTTTATAGCAGGGGACAAACGAGAAATAGGCTCATCAAAGGCAAATGTCATTCGCCGCCCTGCAACTGCAACACCACTTGAATTGCAAGTGCGTTTATGGCCTTTACAAAAAGAATAAGCTCCTTTCATGAAGGTCAGCATGTGATATCGGCCCGGAAAAATCACCGATGGTAGCCGTTTCCAGTAATTATGATTTTCATCGTGATGTGCAATGGTGAAATTAGGCTAATGGAATCAATCCGAACGATTACTCTTAGCACTCCACGGAGTAAATTAATCAGAAAATACTGGATGCCACATCTCTTGGCAGTGCCAGTGAATAGAACCGATCATAAATACCAGATTTTTGTCGCTCATCGGTGATTGAGTTAATTAAAAGGATTTCGCATTTGAGTGGCCTGGTAAAAGGCCAAAGGCAACTAATGAGATGAGAATAGTATTCATTGCGATGCCGAACCTGCGCCTTTTAAAGATGCAAAAGGTGTGGAAGTATTAAATACTGTCCAACTCTATTTAACGCTCCAACATTTAAATACCAATTATAAGTCATTCGATTATTTAATTATAGTTAGGCAGCAAAAAAGTAACGTGACATGAAGCTATGTGACAACTTACGGCTTACTAACATACTTACGACTGTTACTTGAATTTGTAGAAAGTTTATATATATTTATTTCCTTAATAAAGCAGCGAATTTAATGACTAAGAATTTTTAACCAGTCATTTTTATGAGAAATAGAAAAAAAGTGTGTTTTTTTACGTTTCATTAACTACATAATTTTGTTATACCTCAATAGAGCTCAGGAGTAATGACTTTTTAAAACAAATTACATATTTTTATAGAGTTAGTTAGAAATAACTTAAAAAACGCTAGCTTTAAATTGAATGGGCACCATTGGACTGTGTCAACATTATCGCAATTCACTAAAGAGCAAACTCAGTTTGTTCAGAGAACCAACTTAAGCGCTTAATCAATTACCTTTGAAGTTCAAGTAAATTAATATTGACATTGACTATTAGGTTTATTTTAGTGATGCTGACAATAAACTATTAATTATTTATCCTTAAGCTGTAAAACTATACGCAAGATTATACAGAAATATCGCAAATTAGTTTGCCTATCATCTTATGTGAAGAACATGAGTACATTAATAATTTAGTTGAAACGAGCCGCCCCATGTATTTACTTTGTATGCAAAATGAAAAATTTGAAAAAAAAAATGACTGGGTGTCCCGCTTGTCCACCAAGTCAATACATTTTTAATCAATAAATATCAAAAAGTACAGTCTATCGTTAGGGAATAAATGTAATTAAGAATATAATAATAGATACTTGCACATACCGCACACGCGCGCGTGTACGCGCGCGCGCGCGCGTGTGTGTGTGTGTGTGTGTGTGTGTGTGTGTGTGTGTGTGTGTGTGTATGTGTGTGTGTGTGTGTGTGTGTGTGTGTGTGTGTGTGTGTGTGTGTGTGTGTGTCTCAAGTATAAATCTGCTGTAGAATTTACCTTTCTATACTTTACATGAGCACAAAAATGCGTATACTATACCGAAAAGACATTATATATTACCGTTGATGTTACAAATTATTAAAGGAAATCTTAGACTTTATTACTCAATGTAAATCAAAAAATGTAAATCTGTATTTGTCATAGTTGCCACGCTTAGCAGGCAGGTTACTAACTGCGTATATTGACCAAATATTGACGTTTTACATCAGGGTCAAAGAAAAAAAATTACTACAGCGCAATGCGCCTGTTTTAATGTGCGTGCTCATTCAATGCGAATAGGAAACAAGAAGCCGAACGTTTAAGTAACTAAAGTGAATATAATAACCAAATCAATTTTTGATTGCAATTTCCAAGTTCAGTTATGTGCTTTTTGCAATGATCGTATGAGGTGAGGAATAAAATACGTAAATACTGGATAGCTATTGATGTCTTTAGTGATTAAACTTACAAATGTTATAACAATATTATATCTTTATTGCATTTTTAAGATTATGTACACACGATAAATAATAAATACAAAAATAAGTTTACAATTCTGTACTTCCACAAAATATTATGAGACTAATGACCTTTAAACTAGGCGTAGCCTCAGATCTCAGGGGTCTTTTCTCAAACAAAGTACAGATGTCACTACATTACACGCGCCCCTTTTTTATTTTGGTACACGCGTGGCCTACTATAGTAGGCCATATTAAAATTTCTATAACTATAGTCCTATTTATTTTATTAAAACAACCAATGAAATGGAAAAGGTTTTAGTTTTACTTAGTTTTACAACCTTATATTTAAATAAATTATTAAGCGTCAACAATTTCGTAAATATATAAGAAAAAGTAACATAAATGGCACTTTCTATTTCATTAAGATTCATACACATGATTTATACTATATTTCTAATATTTGTTTGCAAATAATTTGTATATGGGTATACTCTAACAACATTTTCATATTTCTATAATTTTCATTACATAGAGTAGTTTTTATGGCATCTGCTAAGATTTTCAACGGTATTACGTCCATCAATCGAAGTAGTAATAATATTCAAAGTATATCTGTCAACAAAATTAAAAGATTTATTATAGAAAAATTATACACATCAGGTTATTATAATATCAAGCAAAATATAAACGAAAATAACCCCTGGGAATGAGGTGATCGCCACCATGCTGATTCTATAAAAATTGTAAAAACTTATTTTAATATTATTTAAGTTTAAAAAAATATAATTCCATCAACAAGTAGGTTTCTTGCTGAGTCTTTCCATGACAGACGTATTTTCCGACGCAGTAGTAAATAAAAAAATTTAATATATTATACAATAAATATTATTCTTTTAATTCTATAGTGAATAAAAATTATTCTGTTCTACTATATTCTACAAATTATGCACAAAATCCGTAATTTTAATAGGGATTTTAAATAAATGAATTGTAAAACTAGTGCCTTGACCTTGCTAACTATATCAACCATTTTATAATTTGGTTACGCTTCGGTCAAACATTTGCTACATTTAACGATCCTTTTCGTGTAATTGGACGACTCGTCGTATCTTTTTACATAATTATTTAGTTTCGGTATTTGATATAATATTAACTGTTTAAATTTCAGTCTGCCGAATCTGTGACAAAGTGGCTTAGCAACACAGAACACTATACAGTCTTCCATAAACCCTAGCGCGAGGGGGGTGGTTAACGTTTGTTTTAAAAAAAGAAAAAAAATTGTAATTTCTATTAAATTTAGAAGTTATCTGCAAGAAATCTATGCGGAAATTATATGCGCATCGAAGATGGGCTCACTCAACCTAACTATGCAAATTCAAAAAGGCTATCATCGGGTTAGGGTTTAAATATGTTGTTGAATTTTATTTCTTATGTAAGTTGTTTGAACTTGTGTTCCCCATCGTATCTTAAACTAATCGCTATCAAATGTGATTTAAATTTATTTAGCCGTGTGGTGGCGGCGTAAGAGAGTAATGAGTGTTGTAAGATGTAAAGTTGGGAATTAGGGAAACTGAAACCAGATATGGGCAGCAGTATCTTCCTGATAAGATACCACTAATAGTACACAAAAAGTATGGTTGCCAATCCTTGAGATTTTCCAAGCGTAGCAATTGGGAGTATTTGCTATGAAGGAAGCCTTTGTGCAGCAGGGGCTTTTCACAAGTTACTCACTCCTGTCACCCAGAGATGTAGGCAGAGACTACATACCTCCATTTGGCACGATCCTGACACACCTCTCTCGCCTCCTTCACATCCATACACCTACGCATACATGCTCGTCGGTTAAGGGTACTCCTAATTTGGCCCGTTTTTAATAAATCGCTAATTGGGTCGATAAATTTTTGCCTCGGGCGTCCCTTTCCG
Organism: Parnassius smintheus behrii; assembly: GCA_036936625.1. Taxonomy (NCBI): domain Eukaryota; kingdom Metazoa; phylum Arthropoda; class Insecta; order Lepidoptera; family Papilionidae; genus Parnassius; species Parnassius smintheus. The sequence continues at coordinate 10,969,957 of JAUPFT010000001.1, read as the reverse complement.
ACTCTGCCATTCACTTCTGCAACATACATTTTCTTTGTCACTCTTTCCTCATTCATTCTTTTTACATGACCAAACCACCGAAGCATTCCTTTCTTAATCCTGGTCACAACATCATCTTGCAAACCACACTCTTCTCTTATCACACAATTTTTCACCCAGTCATTCAGATTCAGCCCTAACATACCCCTTAACGATCGCATTTCTACTGCATTTATTCTACTCTCGTACTTCTTCTGCCACACCCAACTTTCACTACCACACGTTAAAGTAGGGACCAACAAAGCATTGTGAATTGCCATACGTGCCTTTGTTGACACACTTTGAATCTCACAATAGAGTGCAGGGCCCCATTTACTTTGTTTCCTGTGTTCACTCGTCGTTCTATATCCTTATCATATCTCGCATTCCTGCTAAATACGCAACCCAAATATACAAACTCATCTACTTGCTCGATCAACTCCCCTTCTATTCTTATTTCACATATCGTTTTACTTTCATATCTTTCAAAAACCATAATTTCCGTCTTACTTGCGTTCACTTTCGTACCCCTTTCTTTTAACGATCTGTTCATTAATGTAACCATCATTTGCAACTCAGCCGCCGACGACGCAAGAATAACTTGATCATCGACGTACAAAAGGCATTTGACGGTTAACTCACCCATTCTTAATCCGCATTCTTCAACTTTCAAATTTTGCAAACAACTGTCCATAAATAGGTTGAACAGCCACCGGGAAGCCACACAGCCTGCCTGACACCTTTATGGATGCCAAACCAGTCCGAGTAGACCTCGTTGATCCTAAAACAAGCACTAGAGTCCCTATAAAGAGACTCCAATGCCTGTATCAAGCCAGCGCTCAACCCAAATGAGTTCAGTGTTTGCCATAGCACATTCCTATCCACTCTGTCATAGGCCTTTTCCAAGTCCATAAACGCACAAAAAACCTTTTGGTTTTTGGCCAAAAACTTCTCCGCTTTTGTTTCACAATTTGTAATGAATAAATACTTAATAACATTACAATTAAATTAAAATTATCAAAATATTGTTATTCCTTAGGCCTTTTTTCCAAATCATGCAGGAAAAATGATTAAAAATTGCTGCCTTCAATTCTTTCTTCAGTAAGTAAAAATCACCTGCTGGACATGGGCTTCTTCAGACGAAACCTCAAAAGTCAAACTCTGTCTACAATTAATGGCAGAGACTTTTTGAATAGCATTGTCGAGATCGGGAAGATAATAGTTGCTCTGTTTAGTTATTGAATATAAATAGTTCACTATTTTATAATATAAAATATTGAACTATTTATACAACATTGTTTACATACAATTTTCAACTCTGATAATATATTTCGTGAGTGAGTATATTCTGAATTTACAGGATAAGTGTCATTTAAAATCGAAATAAATATAAGTAATAAAAGTACTTTATATTTTAACTTTAGGTATAGCCGTATTTGTTTGAGTTCTATAGGAGATAAAAAATAAAACGATAAATGGAAAGTAAATACGCTTTCTGAAATAATTCTTATGCACTGGTTAAGAGAAGCACTACGTGCAAGTTTATCGATTATGTGCCCACCAATATTCACGCCTTTAGAAATATTTTATATGAAAATTCGCGCATTCTTGAAAATATTTTCGACGTCGACAAAACAGAAAAGGATGCAACTAAACCAATTGCGAAATCTGTATTTTTATTATATTTGGTAAATGGAAAACCTTTTGAGATTCTACCATTTTACTGTGCATTGTTAAAACAACTTCCCAGACCAAACTGTGTAACTTTGTCACATTTAAATCACGTCTGCGGACGTTGTTGAAGTAAAGTTGTTTTAAATTGAAAATTAAAACCCCTTGAATAAATTTTAATATATGTTTCATCAATGATTTTATTTAAATTTTAATAATGTTTTATAAAATATTCCACAATTGCGTTATCTTGCTTAATAACTAAACTTATTACTTTACCTTGCATGTCTTCAGCGCAAAGTACGTAGTTAATATATTGTAAGGATAACGGTTCCCTATCATCATCATCATCATCATTAGAGCCCTTCGCAATTCCATTGCTGAACATAGGCCTCCTCCAAGGAATGCCACAAAGCACGGTCCTGAGCCATCTGCATTCATCTACTTCCTGCATGTTTACCAGGTCGTCACTCTATCTAGTGGTGGGTCACCCTACACTACACATACCGGTACGAGGCCACTAGTGCAAGCACTCCTATTTGGCGGCTGACATAATGGTGTTGGCGTAAGTAGTAATAATGGTCATAATACATGTATAGAGGGAGGAAGGAGACGCTCTTAAGACCAGGTAGGGCTGCACATATTTTCACACGGACCTTAGTTAATTAAATTTAACATATTTGGTTTTTTTGTTGTGTTATTCACATGCAAATTAATTAGAAATGTTTTACATAGTGTTAAATTGGCTACTAGAAACGAAGAAAAAGCCCTTTTCATACAAATTATAAAACCTGGATGTATAGCTTCATAATTAATCTTAACTAATGCTGAATTGGATATTTTGACTAATTTTCCTTATAGAAAGTTATTTCAATAATCATATTTCATAATCTAAAAAGGCCGACTGGTAGCTGTAAGGTAACAATTCGAAGAATTAGGGCTATCCGGATGCCTCTAACTTCGTTATCGCCACTCGAATAAATTGGGTCAATTCAATTTCTTACATCAGTCGAGAGACTCTTTTTAATTTTTTATACATTAACAATTGATGCTTTAAGATAATAAAACCTATTCACTTACCTAATAATATTTATTCTTCATTATTTATTCTTTATTAAACCTTATAAAGACAGTACAAAAGCAAAAGGCGGACTTACTGATTAAAACATTATCTGCCAGTCAACCTCTTGGAAGTGAAAACTCCACGAAAGTGGTTGCAGAGAAAATAAAACTGATATTATAAAAAGTAAACATATACGCACGTACATATATACATATACAAGAGTATTTAAATATATATTAAAGTAATAAAGAGCAACTTTAATGATGACTGAGTTTCGCAGTTTTGAACAATTTAAAAAAAATATAATCAAATATAAATATTTAACAAGAAATACGTTTGGTGGTGGAGTGAGAAAACCCATGGACCCCACTTTACGATTATCGGGTAATCCCAAGTGCGGCGAAGGAAAAGTGGACAGCGTCAAATCTACGAGTCGACTGGTACTGAATGAGGGCTAATAGTTTTCCGCTAACCAGATGTCGCTAGTTGAGAATGAGGTGAAATTTTTTGTCACTCAGTGCCATTTAATTGAAAAGTTAGTTTTAAACTTCAATCAACAATACCAACTAGACAACGGGTTACATACAAAATTACAGCTAAATGCTGTCCGCGTAAATATATACTTAAACAGTTACATTTTTTTACTAAATAACTAAGACAAACAATGTAACAGTCTTAAGTTCAACCCAATTACAACCATGGCATCAAGTAATAAAGTCACAAATCTTACGATCATAAAAAACGAACAAAGCAATACATTACTCCTGACACTTGGAAATGAAAAGACATAGGTTATATAACATTTAGTGTGAAATCAACCTTAAGCGATAAGAAATAAAGTAGTTTTCCCCGTTATTGCCTGGCGAGCTACGTCGTTTTGTTTCATTTCTGTTTTCTTCTTCGAATTTTTTCCAGGAGGTATGGAGACGTGTTGAACACTAAAGTAATTAAACCACATACAATTTGCAAATTAATTTTTAATACGCTTGGAAAAATATTTCTATAAGCTTGGACAATGATTCTGATAACGCACCTGACGGGAATCACAGGGTTCTTGTTATATAGCATATACTCGTATAATATACACATAAGTTTTTGTATGTATGTATGTCTCTAGTATATTATATAAAAATAACTGCCTCGTTGGTCTAGTGTTTGTAGTAGTGCGACTGCTGATCATGAGGTCCTCCCGGGTCGAGCCAAAAAATTAATTATTGAGTTTTTCTGTCAAAAAATTCTCAGTAGTTGCTCGGAGTCAGGAAGTTGGCGCTGTCTCACCCCCGTTTACCGTCCCATCGGATTATGAGAGTGAAGGAATAGAGAGTGCACCTGTGCTTGCGCATACACTTGAGCACTGTAATCCTGTCCAGCGCCGATGGCTAGCCTCCGTTGAGGCAGGCCGCCGTGACCGAAATTCAGTCGGGAGGACAATATATATATATATATATATATATATATATATATATATATATATATATATATATATATATATATATATATATATATATGTGTGTGTGTGTATGTGTGTGTGTGTATTCTTTTTTATTACACCAATTTTTCCTACCCCCGTTATCTTCATGTAATCCTGTCCATTCATTGGTTGTCTGGAAGATTGCTGTCAGCAATGAGACTGCTCTTTGCATATTTCTTAGTTTCGGTGTACAAACAAGCATTTTTAATAAAAAGTTCATAAATAAAATACTTATTACTTTATATTTTGTGTGTGATATGATTATTTAATTTATCAGTGTTTTGATTTATTGTACACAAAAAGGTAATAAACTGCAAGTACGCTTTTTGTGTTTCAAATGTATGTAATATCGGGGGCTGCTTATGCTTGTGCCGGCTGCTTATGCTATATTTATCTTTGCAATTTTTATAACATGAGTGTATTTCTCAAAGTGATCCGAACATATAACCGAATTCTTAGCTGGCTTATAAAAGTCTTCTCTGGTGATAATCGAGATCCATTCTGTAGACAGATTGCTAGTAAAGCTAAAATAAAAAAGCTAAATATCTAATGAAATTACACAAACAGATGCAAAAGTAGCAATTACCATTATTAACGATAAAAATCTACTCCATGCATCTACTGTTCCATTTCACAAATATTTACGCGTGTGTTGGCCAACCTTGACAAGAGATGAAGTTGATGGGGTGGTTTAAAATCAGTAATTCTGTTTTAAATTTATATTATTTGTTAGTTAAGAGTTTTAAATATAACTTGTTTTACATGTACTTATCGAAAGTAAGACTTTGTTAAATTGCTATTTCGGGCATTTCTCTTGAAACTTTTAAATATACATGCGGCATTGTGAAACGTACATTGGCTGAGTTTCAAGCAAACTAAACTAAATAAGAGCTCACGTTTCAAGTGCGCTCTTATTTACTGAGACGTATTTTCGCGCCGACCGGACATCTAGTTAATATTCATAGATTATTTAGACATTAGATAATTTATAGATCTAGATATCGTGTTGCTAACACACCGCACCGTTCATAGTGACACCAGTTATTGATTCATGTGTGCGTGAGTACCACGTGATGTGCATATCTTACGTATCATGCCTGTATTAATGTGCATGACTTTGGTATTGATAGCGCGAATCGATTACCCAAAACGTGGAAGATTTTATATTTCATTTATATTGACATATCTATTGATTCTACAAGTACAAAATGTGTGTGCAAGGCGTGAGCATTTTGTGTGCATGTGTTTTATGTAGGTATGATCATCGCACTTAAATATTGAAGATAAGTATTAAAACCATAATTAATGTAACAGTTAAAAATAAATAACAAAGCACACTAGACATTTTGGTATCTATCTTTCTCGCTCTGGTAAATGACGGTTCTGAATGACCAAAAAGGATAGAAGCACAGGAAAGTGCGATTCCGTTGTGCCAGATGTAATTCAAACCCTTGCCTTAAAATGGTTTCACTCTTTAGGTTGGTTAAAACCCGTAAAATGAGACCGTTTAAATCCCCTATGCAGATAAACTTTCCAGTTGATCATGACATTAAAAACTGGTAAAAACATTTCATAGGCTAGACAACATTCTTATATTATTGCGTAGTATTATTACTTGTATTGACATTTAGCTTTCGTTTTGTTTTACAAAGAAATACACTCGAAAATTGTATACTTGGTTTTAAAAAGTGATGTTCTTATCCCTATCTTTTTTCGTGATCGTAATTTTTGCATGATTTCACAGCACAAACAGTCATTTTGCGAAATAATAAACACCGATGCGTGACGTATTTTTGCAGTGAACGTCGCTGCCGTAATGGCGAAATGATCGAATGAATACACAAGTATTGACGCCTTTTAAATCGAAGCGTTTTAGACGCACGTGCACGGTATCTGGACCTATAAAACATCTTTGTTAGTGTACGGTTACACCACACATTTTTATTTAGTAAACGTTGCAACCTACTTTTAGCCGGGCGTCGCGTGTATTTGAATTTACCTATTTAATTGCAAACTGACAATCGGCAGTACGTCACTAACCGTCCTTCTGAACACCATCTCATTCATCATCATCATCATTACAGCCTTTCACAAGTCCACTGCTGAACATAGGCCTCCCCCAAGTAATGCCACAAAGCACGGTCCTGAGCCACCTGCATCCATCGACTTCCTGCATGTCTTACCAGGTCGTCACTCCATCTAGTGGGGGGTCGCCCTACACTACGCCTACCGGTACGAGGCTGCCACTCGAGAACCTTTCTTCCCCATCGGTTATCGGTTCTTCGAGCTATATGGCCGGCCCATTGCCACTTCACCTTACTAATCCGTTGGGCTATGTCGGTCACTCTGGTTTTACTGCGGATATCCTCATTTCTGAGTCTATCACGCAGAGAAACTCCGAGCATAGCCCTCTCCATAGCTCGCTGAGCGACCTTAAGCGTCCTCATACGGCCAGCAGTGAAGGACCACGTCACGAACACCATCTACTCAATGAATGATTTGGCACTCTAACTTTATTAACTATTTTACTTTTAATTAAGCTTTTAACTTTGGTGATCTTTTCCTTTTGACGTGCTCATCAACAACTACAACTCTACTTCTTAAAAGTGTGTGGCCTTACAAACCATACAGTTAGTACTGTTTATCGAGGGTTTTAAATGAAAGTTTTTCGTATTAACCTTTCACATACCTTACGAAACATACACTTTTTATCGTAGTTTTAATAAAGTTTTTAATTATAAGTCAATACAGGGGCCCGTAAATATCTACATCTATTGTCAATTAAAAATCAAAAGGCAGATGCGTTATCACCTCTTAATACGAAAATGAAATGCCTGGTTGCGAGTAAATAGGATTAAATAAATCGTGAATCTTTTCATATTTTGTGAATCGATCGGACGTCAATGACCTTATAAAGTAATAAAAAAGGTTATTGTGTAAGAAAATATAAGTGGTTTAGATGAATTATGTATGAAGGAGTTAGACTTGGAGAATGTATGGCTAAATGTAAAGAAAGGTTTAGTGCATGCAGCTACCGAAGTATGTGGTGTTAGTAATAGAAAGAATGAAAGGAAAAATAATACGTTATGGTGGGATGAGGCTGGTAATTCTAGCGGTACGAATGATGATATTGAAAGAAAAAAGGCAGTCTTTAGACATTTTAATAAAAGAGTAAAAGAAGTAGTTGAAGGAAAAAAGCAAGAAAGAACGGAAAAGAATGAAGGAAGAATATCGGATAACTTCCAGGCAAATATTAAAATGTTCTGGAAACTGGTAAGAACTGCCAGGGGACATTCAAAACAGCCTATGATGAATGCTATAAGAGACGATAATGGCTATATTCTGAATGATGAAGTTTTGAGTTTAAAAAGATGGAAGGAATATTTGAAAGCGTGTTTATGAGTGAGGAGACAACATGTGTACTAAGTGAAGTAGAAACTCCGAAAGAAGAGGAAAGAGGTAGCGAGATAAGTATAGATGAAATAATGAAAGCAATGAAAAGCATGAAAGCGGGTAAAGCGCCCGGATATGATAGAGTTTCACTCGAAATGCTAAGGGCTGGAGAGGAAGTGGTGGCAGGCCTGCTGCACACCTTGTTTAATTTATGCTGGGAACTGAAACGGGTACCGGTAGACTGGTTAAGGCCGTAATAGTCCCAGTATATAAAGTAAAAGGGTCGCAGCAGGACTGTAAAAACTACCATGGCATCAGCCTTCTTAGCATTGTGGGAAAACTGTACGCTGAGGTACTGATAGAAAGGGTCATGAAAGAAACTGATGGAAAAATTTGGGATGTGCAAGCGGGATTTAGAAAGGGAATGGAATGTACAGATCAAGTCTTTTCCATGCGCATAATCGCAGAGAAGTTTCTGGCCAAAAACCAAAAGGTTTTTTGTGCGTTCATGGACTTGGAAAAGGCCTATGACAAAGTGGATAGGGATTTGCTATGGCAAACACTGAACTCATTTGGGTTGAGCGCTGACTTGATACGGGCATTGGAGTCTCTTTATAGGGACTCTAGTGCTTGTGTTAGGATCAACGGGGTCTACTCGGACTGGTTTGACATCCATAAAGGTGTCAGACAGGGCTGTGTGGCTTCCCCGTGGCTGTTCAACCTATTTATGGACAGATGTTTGCAAAATTTGAAAGTTGAAGAATGCGGATTAAGAATGGATGAATTAACCGTCAAATGCCTTTTGTACGCCGATGATCAAGTCATTCTTACGTCGTCGGTGGCCGAGTTGCAAATGATGGTTACATTAATGAACAGATCATTAAAAGAAAGGGGTATGAAAGTGAACGCAAGTAAGACGAAGGTTATGGTTTTTGAAAGAGAAGAAAGTAAAACGATTTGTGAAATAAGAATAGAAGGGGAGTTGATCGAGCAAGTAGATGAGTTTGTATATTTGGGCTGCGTATTTACCAGGGATGGGAGATATGATAAGGATATAGAACGACGATTGAATGCGGGAAATAGAGTAAATGGGGCCTTGCACTCTATTGTGAAGAGTCAGAATGTGTCGAAAAAGGCACGTATGGTAATTCACAATGCTGTATTGGTCCCTACTTTAACGTATGGTAGTGAAAGTTGGGTGTGGTAGAAGAAGCACGAGAGTAGAATAAACGCAGTAGAAATGCGGTCGTTAAGGAGTATGTTAGGGCTGAATCTGAATGACAGGGTAAGAAATTGTGTAATAAGAGAAGAGTGTGGTTTGCAAGATGATGTTGTGACCAGGATTGAGAAACGAATGCTTCGGTGGTTTGGTCATGTGGAAAGAATGAACGAGGAAAGAGTGACAAAGAAAATTTATGTTGCAGAAGTGAATGGCAGAGTCGGAAAGGGACGTCCTAGGCGAAAATTTATCGACCAAATTGGCGATTTATTGGAAACGGACCAAATTAGGAGTACCCTTAACCGACGAGCATGTATGCGTAGGTGTATGGATGTGAAGGAGGCGAGAGAGGTGTGTCAGGATCGTGCCAAATGGAATTCTGTAGTCTCTGCCTACCCCTCTGGGTGACAGGCGTGAGTGTTTATATTTTTATTTATTATGTTATTATGTAAGCATAAACATAAAGTTATCATTGTAATCTCTCTCAAAATTGAGCATAACATCTTACATAATACTTCAACACCCGCTGCCAAACATTGTAAAGCAATCAAATTACTAGACATGTTTTTACTTTATATCTCTTCAGCACAATCAGTGTTTCCATGCAGCAGTAAAAGCTTAGTCTTTTAGACAAAAACTAATTGTTAATGGTAAAGAAACAAATGCTTTTTATAGTATTTTTATTATTTAAAAATATACATCGGCATTGTTTGTGTTTCAGTGCTTAGAGTTGTTTTAAACCTATCAGGCGAGGATTCCTGGACACTAGGCTAATCTACAAAATAGAGAGTGATTTTAAAAAACTAGAAAAAATGGTTAAATTTTTCAAGTACTGTGGTATAAAGTATCTTTAAAAATTTTATGTCAATGTAAAGTAAGAAAAGTTTTGCGACATAACATCAATTTTATGGCATGGACATAAATGCATGCACGATATTTTACGACATATCATAGCATACAAATATAGATGGTATAACAAATGGTACAGAAATAGAATAATGTATGATCAGATCAATACCACAACTTCGTTGTATCGTGCTTCTTAACGTTCACTGGGTCATAATCTGGCGGCGAAGGAACAATTGAAGACGAGCGTTGATCTCATGCCCTAACAGTGATCTACCAAGTACTGGCTCCCTTTTCTATGCCAATGAGCGTGACCCTGATAAGACGTTTAATTCAGAAACAACTGAACACTCTCTCAAAGAAAGAGGTTGACGACTGAGACGGTCCAGTGGTTGTTCCCGGTCTAGACGTCGGACGTAAACTAAGTGGACTGCATATCTTTTTCAATTACCTACTTATAGGGTCATTAATATACAACATTTAAAATAAAACAACAATTACTCATTACTGCACCTGGAAAATGTGATAAATATTTTCCCTTTACTTTCCCCTCATCCGTTTTTTGTGCTTTATTATAACTATGAAATGTAGATGGTCCCGAATTTGCAAAATAAATTGCAAGTTTTTTTTTACGCCCGAAGCAAATATGGGCAACCCTCCGAAAAGCGGGGGAGTGAGGTGGTGAATGCTCATAGCATACCACGTAGCCGGCTGCGTGGTTATGTGGAGACTTTTACCCACTAAACACCGATTTTATGGATTGGCTTACCGATCTGACGAGAGATCTCTAAGCCGTATACGAACGCGACCCTCCTTGGCAGAAAGGAGGGCGCAAGTGGCGAAAAGCCGCTTAGAAGTGTGCCTAACTAAGGCAGATTAAGGGATGTGTTATGTAGTCTCGGCCTGAGCCACCAGGAGGCAGTTCAGGTCAGCCGAAAGCTTGTTGAGGGGGTCCGAGAGAGAGTTTCTCGGTCTTCGCACACTATAGCGAGTGTGGATAGGGGCTGCATAGGCAGCTGTCTCATGAATGAGATGATTTGGTTGGGAATCTGAGGCTTTGAAAAATCTCTCAGAGAGTGTTTTAAGGAACTGCTGGATTGTTGGGAGCTCTAAGTCTCGGTGTAGGTCGGCATTACGGACATAATAGGGCGCGTTAGTTCGTGCGAGTAGTTCTGTCGTAGGGCCAGAATAGATTTTGAACTATTTGAAGTTCATTTATAACTTTGTCATGATAGGTCGTACACAGACCTTATTTTTCGCTTCGCTTCGGGTTTCGCTTGTTGCAGAGGGACATTTTACTGTATCTGCCCAACATGCTATTGAGCCTACCCATGAAAAATTGCGCGGTGCGAGTTACCTTCTTGATATGGGGCTCGGGGACAAGGGTTCCTAACATCCTGATTGGCGGAGTGGTGGTGAGATGACGTCGTTTATATTCGAAGCAAACGGTGGAGCTTTTCTCCCGGTTTACGTCGATACGACATTTTTGGAACTAGGCTCCTAAGTCGTTAACTGACTTTTGGATCTTGTTCCGCATCTGTGGCAGTGAGTTTCCTTTAGAGTAAAGGGCTGTGTCATCTGCGAAGAGGGCTAGTTTAACACCATTCGACGGGATAGGGATGTCGTTGGTGAATAGTATATATAGGAGGGGGGCAAGCACAGAGCCTTGAGGGACACCGGCTTTGATTTGACGAGTAGAGGATACCGTGCCTTCGTGTCTAAAGCGAAAGGTACGATCCTTCAGATAGGAGGCTACAAGGCAAACGAGACAGTCAGGGAGGGCTAAGTCGTACAATTTGTAGATAAGGCCCTCGTGCCAGACTCTGTCGAATGCCTTGGCAATGTCGAAGAAGACCGCGATGGTTTTTTGAGGACGAGGAAGACGTGTCCCATGGCAAACTAAAGCCAAATACTTAGGCGTCACCCTTGATGCAAGGCTCACTTTCGAGTCCCATATCAAGAAGGTTAATCGCGGCGCATAATCTTACATGGGTAGGCTCAACAGCATGTTGGGCAGATACAGTAAAATGTCCCTCTGCAACAAGCGAACCCCATATAAGGTCTACATACGACCTGTCATGACCTACGCGGACCCCATTTTCGCACATGCTAAGCCCAAAGCTATAAATGAACTTCAAATAGTTCAAAATCTATTCTGTCGTAGGGTCACTAACTCACCCTATTATGTCCGTAATGCCGAGCTTCACCGCGATTTAGAGCTCCCAACAATCCAGCAGTTCCTTAAATCACTCTCTGAGAGATTTTTCAAAGCCTCAGAGTCCCACCAAAATCATCTCATTCGTGGGACAGCTGCCTATGCAGCCCCCATCCACACTCGCTATAGTGTGCGCAAACCGAGAAACTCTCCCTCGGACCCCCCCAACGAGCTTTCGGCTGACCTGAACTGCCTCCTGGCGGCTCAGGCCGAGCCTACATAACACATCCCTTAATCTGCCTTAGTTAGGCATTCGTCTAAGCGGCTTTTCGCCGCTTGCGCCCACTTTTCTGCCAAGGAGGGTCGCGTTCGTATACGGCTTAGAGATCTCTAGTTAGACCGTTAAGCCAGTCCCTAAAAGGTGGGGTTTAGTGGGTAAAAGTCTCCACGTAACCACGCAGCCAGCTGCGTGGTATGCTATGACCATTTCCCACCTCCCTCCCCCGCTTTGCGGAGGGTTGCCCATATTTGCTTCGGGCGCAAAAAAAACCCTCTGGTTTACGTAGGAGGCTCTTGCCATCGCTTTTTAACATTTATACCTAACCCTGTCTACACATATAAATTTTTTCACCCTAAAACTAAACTGTTCTTGTCTAACACAATGGGATGCCTTGTTCTTTAATTAGACATAATGTAAACAAACAATGTGCTTAAAAGCCACAAAATATTTTTAATTTTTTATTCATATCGTATTATTTAGCCTACTGCTATACAATGCACGATTGTAAGTTAAAGCAATAACAGTTCTAAACTTTTTTTACTCTTATTCTTTCAGAAATAAGCATTTATTAAAATTAATTGTCTTCGACATTTAATTTATAAGAAACATCGAAAGATTTAATAATAAGATGATTTGTTTTACTTGGTGAACAAGTAGTTCACAAATATATATGCCGCAGCTATATTATGATTGTGGCACGAAGGAGTGTGAGCTGACTCCTTTGTGCTACAATCATAATATAGCTGCAACATGTTTATTTTTGAACTATTTGTCCGATACCATACCGTACTGTCACGGGATACCAGCGAAAAATATCAGCAAAATGGTATTATGTTACGTATTGGTAGTGTAGAGACCCAAAGACTATTTTTCTGGTTACGTATGGAGAGTGTAGAGACCGAAAGACTATTTTTACTGGTTACGAGAGTGACTACGAATTATTATTACTAATAAATAACAACTAATTTCTGTATAAAACCATCTAAAATATCTATTAATTAATATCTTTAATATTATAAACACAATTATAAATAAAATATTAAAAAGCATAAATTTAAAATATGTACATTCATTATAAACATTAAGTACTAAAGTAAAATAAAGGCCAAATATTGTCATTTCAAACTCATTACATTTATTAAAAATCCGCTGAAAATATCCAAAATGTGTTAAAAAATAGCTATAAATGTCGATTTTTTTACAATAATTATTTGATCAAAGTAACAGCTTACGAGTAAATGTCTTTCGATCAAAATCATATGAAGTTGACGCCTCCTCTGTGCTTGTATACTATGTAGTCATGAGTTGACGGACCGAATAACACGAGTTTTAACCTTCCGGAGAAAAAATTAAATTTTTACTGGTATCCCAACTTATATGAACTCTTACTGGCAACTCTATACACCTCATGTCGTTGTGAATTTATATCCACTATATTTAGGAAAAAAAATGCAAGTAAGCCATTAGGGTTGGTAATCATAAACAGCAGGGTAGAGTTGTACACAGAGGAGTCGTCAACTTCATATAATTTTGATCAAAGGATACTTACAGGTAAGTTCCATTGATCAAATAATTATATTTGTTGACGCCACCTTTTTGTTTGTATACTATGTTTGATTGCTTTATTTTAATTATTTACTGTCACTAATTATTAAAATTAATAATTTACAACAAAGCAAATATAAAATGCAATAAGTTGAGAAATTATAATTTGCCATTATAAATTATTATTTATTTATTTTATGCTTTTCAAATTCTCTACGGCCTCTTATAAAAAATGGATGTAATAAGTTTTGGATGTAATACCACTTCTTCCAGGACGAGAAGGGGATGAATGCCTGGCATTACGTACAGTAAAAATTTATGAATTTTCTTGTTAAAACAATTTACTTAATTGACTGTTTGATTTTTTGCAGAGATATTAAGCAGTTTTTAAAATTAAAAAATAATTTACTAGATTTGATATAGTTTTATTGACATATTACAAGTGATATTGTGAGGTAACTGATACAAAAGGCGTAATTAAAAAATTGCACAACTTGAGTATAAATAAAATTAGAAGATCATCAATTTATTCGAAGTCAATCACATACGCATTATTAAGGACACTTAAAAAAACCACTAGTCAGAAACCCGATAAAATCTACATGGGACCACACGAGAAGTATCAGGAAAATCATTATCACTATCATCATTACAGCCCTTCACAAGTCCACTGCTGAACATAGGCCTCACCCAAGTAATGCCACAAAGCACGGTCCTGAGCCACCTGCATCCATCGACTTCCCGCACGTCTTACCAGGTCGTCACTCCATTTAGTGGGGGGTCACCCTACACTACGCCTATCGGTACGAGGCTGCCATTCGAGAACCTTTCTTCCCCATCGGTTATCGGTTTTTCAAGCTATATGGCCGTTCGTTCGTTCCGATCACATCCTCTAGTCCGACCCTCTCGCAGAAATTCACCAGCCTGACGATGTCATGAGAGGGTAGAGTGTCTTCCTCCGACATGTAGACCGAGACGACAAATAATCTTCCCTCCTGCGTATTTTGCATTGCTTTAGCATACATGTCTCTAGAACAGAAATCTGTTAATTGTTTTGTACAAATATCTTTAGAAGTATAAATACACTCTATAGGCTTGACGTGCTCAAATTTGTAGAAAAACTTACCTTTCAGGTTGTTTAGGCCTTTGATTTTACCAGCCCCAACCCACGCCTCCTGGATTAGGGCTATGGCAATCCTATGTGCCTCCAATCACTTGCGTAATTGAGCCGACGCCGTTTCACTGTGGTGGAGGTTGGATTGCACTAGGCTAGTTCTAGACAAAGGGCACGCCATCATTGATTGTGTCTTCCCTTTTCCCGCCCAAAAATAAGCCTGCCATCTGATCCCGAGTCTCGTCGTCAGCCATCGAGTCCGAATAAGACGGATAAATGCAGTCCTCTACGTCACTAAGTGAGCTGCCGATGAGCACAGTTTCCACTGGGAGCTTCGAATCGGTTGTGCAGACCGTTTCTTCACCGGACTTGGCATACTGTGATTTCGAATCAATAAACTCGACGAAATCATACGACGTAAGCGAAAAACCGTCCCCATAAAAGTACTAAGAAATTTAAAACAAAGATGTCACAAACCGCTTACGCGGCTGGGATTATAAGTTGTATTTCGATTCCTGTTTTTATGTTAACGAGCATGATTACGATTTTCTTTGTTCTGTTCTCATTTTTAAAATGAAATGTAATATTTTTTGTTTGGCTGAGCAATATATAAATGTCTAGCATTAATAGATTGTGACGAAATTATGTACAAGATTTTGATGTAAACATTATTATGAGACAGGGGATTGCGTCACCCAACTATAATGATATATACATATGAATAAATGACTGTATAAAATAAAATTGAATAAAACGAAAATGGATGATGAATAAATGTAATATAATGCCGCCATTGCAAATGCATTACAAGTACACATTGTGTTGAAAAAAAAATCGCGATTTGATGTTACGAAGTCTTCACTGACTTGAAGAAAAGAAAAGAAGCAAAAAACTATGTTGTTTCTTGAGATCGATCTAAATGTATATCAATTTAAAAGAGACTCAAAAAACACAAATTTTTATTATTTTTAACAGCGCTATTTTATAACATATTTTGGTTACTTATTACTTTTATTTTTGTAATTTTTATTAATATTTTATTTCAAAGTTGAATATTATTTTATAGTATCTTTTGTAATGGTTTTTAATGTTCCGTAATAAGATACAATTTTCTTTCTAAAATTTGTAAACCACTTCACATTTTAAATGAATTCCGGATTTAAAATTTAAATTGGAAAAGTTAAGTTGCATCTGTACGAGATTTCTTTGTACTAAATATTAATTCAATATATGTAGTAATTATATGTATTTCTGTGGTACAGATATTGGAAAAAAACGTTATTGATACCATTTTTTTTCCAGAGCCCGTGGAAGGTGTAATGTGGCTAACGGTATCCACTAATGTTATAATAATTATAAATTTAAGATAGTATTCAACAGGACTTGGAACATAATGGTTGTCTCATTTTATAAAGACATTACAAAATGGTCAATAAAAAAAACAGATCTAAATCCACTTCAAAATACACAAAAAAGATTACCTAAACATTATTTCACTATCATTATATAAATCCAACAAAAGTACTAAACGAAAAAACTAACTTACTAAATCTTACATAACTATACACTTATTGCACTTGCACCCTAATAAAAATATTACCACTCATTCTATTCAATCAAACATACAATTACATAAAAAAAACAACAACACACAACTTAAGAAGTAAAAATAAATTATAACTAAAAACTGCACGAACTAATTATGGCAAAAAAAACGCTGTTGTTTGAGGGAGCATAGCTGTTCAATAAATTACCGGATGACATGAAAAATTGCAATAACATGAAGGCGCTTAAAAGTAAACTTAGGAAATACGTACGTACAGCGTAATTTTCTAAATACGTGGTACCACATATGTATAAGTAAATAAGTAAGTTTAAACTACAACACTTTTAGCACTATAGTTAGATGCGATAATTTTATTTTAATATAATAATTACTTTGTATCTCATTACAAGTGAACCATTGTGTGTTCTTATGAGAAATAAATTTCCTTAAACCGAAGACGCTGCTGCATATTTCCTGGTGTGTTTCTCTGTAGCCTCTGACAACACACATGTGATACTACATGGTAATTACATAATATATTGTCACGAGCTTATGGTTCGTGACAATAAAAACTGCTGATAGAATTACCAAAATTGACACTTTAAATACCGAATAAAAACTTAAAACACACTAATAATTAATCACACTTAACACTTTAGTTCACTTAATTTTGCTCTGAAGTCTTCGTTTTGTGTCGCCAATTCAATACTGTCCCGGTCGTGCTCCTTACCGAATTTATATAGGACCGTTTCCATCGAAAACATCTAGAATGTTCGAGTAGATTGTCGAATATTCTAGCAAAGAATCCTCCAGAAAGCCCTCGTGACTCGTTACTAGATGGCACTAGTGGGAAATTCTGGAAAGATCTTGACGCTCCTATTTCTGATACTTGATATTAGATGGCGCTAATAATAACCCGCCATATACCGGGCATTAATTATTGCGTAACACTACCCCCTCCTAAGACATGCTCGTCCCGAACATTATCGGCCCCATAATAACGCACCAGTCGATCCACATGGACTGTCTTAGGAGTACCTCTTGCACCTTTTTGTATCCGGTAGGTTACGTCATTGATCGTTGTCACAGTCCGGTACGGGCTGTCCCATTTAGCTTGAAGCTTAAGAGATTTACTGTTTCAGTTTCCCCCTATCGTCTCTTAATACACCCACGAGATGATATGGGGTATTGGAAATTCTCAAACCGCCACTATATGGCTTCACAATCGCTGTGCGGTACAAGGGAGTATATATAGATTAAAAAAAAATAATTAAATATTTTTAAAATAAACATTTTCACTATTCGCTAATTCAATCTCATCAGTTAAAAGGCAAAGTGTTCCACGTTCAGGTAAAGTTGTCACTTGGACTGTCTATATTTGTTTCGGATTGCTTACATTAGCTCATCGTCCCCAACATTATCATAGCCATCACAAGACTAGTAGTCAACATGGGCCTTCCTCATAGATTGTCATAAAAAACCTGATCTACCATTTCAAAAGGTCACCCAACACGGCACGTGCCAGTAGTAAACGGTAACATGAAGTCCATTCTTTCCTATCGATGTCATATACACTTTGAATATTTATTATATTAGTTATATTTTCAATCGCATAAATACAAAAACTTACATCAGTATCAAATAACATTTTGTATCAAATATACAGTGGGTAAATCCCTCGCATTCTAAATAAGTTTCGCCAAGTTATTAAAAGTGATATTGGTGTTATATAGCACATTGAAGACCGATCTTCTAAACAGCTTTCAAATAAATTCATCCTTGAACTTTATATGTATTAACTTTGTAATAGTACATTGTTAGTTTGATTTGTGTTGTTTGGGATTAACAGCAAATATTTTTGTTTCACAGTCTACCTGATGGTAAGTGGATGCCATGGCCCATCCAAAAAAATCTATTATTGAATAAGAATCAAATTACATTTGCGATCTTCCCCCTGAGGACTGAGATTACCACTAGAATGGTTGCTGGTTTTCTACAGTCACCATTAGCTTCCTAGCTGCATTATGTAGGTAGGTAGGTTATTTATACGAGTTAGAGCCATGCTGTAGTTATACTAGTAGTGTAGTTGTAGCACGAATTGGTCGGCTCGACCGGGGAGGGACCACGCTCTCACAGAATACCAGCGTAAAATAGTAGCTTAATGCTGCTGTGTTTTGTATGGTGAGGGTAGAGAAGCGGAAACCCTTTTTACTGGAAACGCAGCAACTACTTACCATCAGGTGGACTGTGTGCTTGTTTGTCACTCTATATTACAAAAAAAATTAAACAGGGAATCCGTAAGAGCGTGTCCCTTCTCCGGTCCAGCCGACACATTCGTGCTGCAGGTATATAATTGCGGCAGTGTGTAATGCAGATATTCTGCGGATATCCAGCAGAAGGAAAAGGCTTAATGACATAGCAGAATGGATTTTCATATAACGTGAAGAAGCAATAACCAAAGGAGAGGAAAAGTTTTCGAGTGGCAACTCGTACAGACAGTGTTGGGCGCTAGATGAAATGACGACCTGACGAAATATGTATTTACTTGATGGATAGCTTCGGACTGTTATCTGTGGCATTCTTTAGGGGAGGTCTATGTTCAGCAGTGGACTTGTGATGGGCTGTAGTGAGTGAATGACTAATAAGATAATAATTATTTAACTTTAAAATAGTTATTACTCCCAATAGTTTTGATATTTGACAGTGTTTTAATAAATCAAATGTATTAAACTAAGTAAGGCTTAGTTAGTTATTATTTATAAATACATTTAAAATTTAAGAAAGACTAACATTTTAACGTGTCATATTTCTTTGAAATTTTATGATCGCTTCGTAATAATTAAACAAATTGGGAGAGAAATTGAGAAAACATCTTAATGAGGTCATATAATACCGGTGTATTTTATTTCGTTGCTATGAATTGTTATACTCCAAAATTCCAGATGTAGCTCATTATTTTTAATTATATACTCGTGAAATTTTTCATTCTAATAAAAGACTTATTTGCGCGTTACTTAGCCCTTATAATACTTTGCTCTTGAACTACTAATAGCAACTATGAATAAATCATAGACTTAATGTAAACACAGCATTCGAGATAGTATTAAGTCAAAGCACAAACGAACCGAATAAAAAATTGTAGAGTACGCGAGACAAAGAAATAATTTTCATGTTAGAAATTACTCTTAATATTATTTCAATAAATAATATATCTCCGTACATTAAGTTAAAAAACATTAATGAAACACATTGAGCATTTAAAAGTTAATAAAAAAACACTAAAATATGGGAAGTATGCAAGTTTGGTAATCGAAGCACTTGGCTATTATTTCGTAGTTTAGCAAGTCAAATTGTTTGTCTCCTCTCCTCTGATCTCCGATCGTCTGAGCTATTTACGTGGTGTCTCTGACACAGCATTTCAATCCTTTTATTTAAACTATGTTTTCATGTGCCTCAGACAAGATGAAGTAGGGTAACTGTTGTAGGGGGATAGGTTAATCCTGATTACCTAGTGATAGTAGATAGATATATAAAGATACCAAAATACTTAATATAGAACAATCATACAAGTACTTTTCCTGTGTAGTAATATGAAAAATCCTAAATAAAAACATATATACTAGCTTAACTTTTACAAAAAAGAAAAATGTACAAACCAAAATGTTAAGAAGTGCTAATAACTTAATTCTACGACGGCCAATTACCAACTATAAAATAAATTATCTATAGATATAATGAAAGCTAAAAGTATGCTAACATTTAAAAAAACTATTAAAAATAGCCTACAAAATCACAAACTGTAATAACACTCTAACTACTTCTAAACAAAAAAAAAACAAAAAAAAGCTATCAAACAAATAAATATATAATAAACGAATAAGTATTAAAAACCATCACTACGGTTATTAAATATCATTAAACATTCATATTGATAAGCCATATAATATACTAATATTACACAAATTCTTATTATGATCGCTAGTCAATTCTAGTAAAATATCTTTAAATGCACATATCTGTCTTCGCTGCACCATTTGTTTTTGTTTGCACGGGCGATCGTCAATCCTGTTATGATGGTAAAAATCTATCTGTGTACTTTTCCTGACACGCTCGATGACCACTTACTACCTAACACTCATTATGTTTTTTGTTTTTAATGTATTTCTCATTTAAGTGATTTTTTGTAAATTCTTATGAGAATAAATTTCTTTGATCCCATAGTCATGTTGTCATTCAAGACGGATGAAAATCAGCGAGCTCATAAGCGAAGGTATTCCTTAATTTTTTATGATGAAGACAAGGAAAGCAAAAGAAAAAAACAGACAGCTACAGAAGAAATATGATTAGATCATCTCTTTTGAAGCAATGTCTAGCGGTTGTGCTTTAGAAAATATTGGTTGGTTACCCGTAAACTGCGTCCAACATACTAATAATAATATGAGCCTATAATACGTAAATGTATTATCCATAATTTAGAAAAAAGTTAATAAACGATAGGGAGGTGCTTTTCGACATAGGTAAGATACGTCACCCATATTTTTAACTATTTTGATCCTTTAATTAAAAAATAACGTTATACTTCCAATATGATGTTTTCCTGTATCGTTGGTGCCGTTCACACTGAAAAGGAGAATGGCGAACTCCAAACCAATTTTTTTACATTTTTTTCTTGCGTCCTCAAATGAAAAATGGAAAAAATTTGTTCAGTCATGCTGCTGAAGGAAGTCAGGAATTAAATATATTCCATTTTGATAAAATTCTAATCAGATTAGGCTGTATGATATAAGATATTCGCATGCTTTAATTGCTAAATTGTTGCAACAACGACAACTTGTCGGTATAATTTTCAATTATACTTATACCTTAATGACCAAGCTTTTCTCGCATTTTTTTGAAATTACGTTTAGATACAAATTACATACTGATGAAACATGAATAATATTTTTTGATCTAATTGACATTATAGAAAAAACTAAACCGGTTATTTGAATCAAAAATCAAGAGTGCAATTAGTTTAATTAAAATTTTCGTATTTTAAAAAATACTAAAAAGGGGCTCTAAATAAATGATTTTCTCACAAAAGAAGGGAACTTGAAAAAAAAGGAAAAAATCGGACAAACCGCTCATGACCGCTCGATATCCACTTTGGCTATTACGATCATTAACACAGAGTCAAAATTTACCTCCTTATATTGCAGCAGTTTTTCGTTGCCTGAAAACACGGACAAAAATACATTTTCTAAAAAATAAATCCTAGCTGGATCGAGTTATTGCCCCCGAAACTCCCTGGACACAAAATTTTATGAAAATCGTTAGAGCCGTTTCCGAGATTCCGATAATATATATATAAAAGAAGGTCGTATTAGTTACACTACTTATAACTCAAGAACGGCAGAACAGATTTGGGTGAAAATTGGTATGGAGGTAGCTTAGAGCCAGGAGGCGGACATAAGATACTTTTTATCCCGTTCGACAGCGTTCCCGTGTGACTTGACATGAAACGTCAGTCACTATAAAACTTGGTATAACAAAAAAGAATCAGACTTGGAATAACAAAACGCAAATGATAGCTGTGTAATTGACGTATAATAACAGCTATTTAATGACGTATAGATGACAATTTGATATTTGTAAGATATCAATATTCAAACTGTTTCTATTAAATAAATAATTAACAATTATAATGTAATGATAGTGCTATTGCCCTGTTGGCGACGCGCCTATAAGAATATTTCAGTTTATTAAGTCAACCGATGACGAATAACTTTTCAAAGACTCGTTGTCCAATAGAAATGTTCTGATAAGAAAATGCTTAGTTAAATCTAGAAATGTCGAATTAATGATATGAAGGTCTTGGGTTCGACTCCCGGGCCGGACTAGTTTACTGTTTTCTAAGTAATATCTTTCAATAAATTCATATAGGGAATTTTATAATATAGATTATGTTACCGGATTTGTTCCCCGGTTGAAATCGTCTTTCCAACGATGTAAATTCAAAGGAATATTAAAGTGAAGTTAGAGATCGGATTTGTTCCCCGGTCGAGATGATCACTCTGTGCACAAACAGAATTAACGGAAGTTAATTGCATAAGTATTGTCTTCTATAAGTATGATATGTTTTGTACGAAAACAAATGCCTATTTGTTATGAGTGATTAATGAGAACATTCACTTGTATTGTTATCTGATAAGAAACATGATAACTGATAAGAATCTTATCAGAGATAGTTTCCTACAATTTGAAAATTGTGTAGAAGCACTTATTTACATAATATTGTTAAAATTAAGTGTATTTCAGACTTTCATTTTTTCTGATAGCCGAGAGCCGTGCAAAGTTAGTTGTTCAAATAGTGTGAGTTCACGGAAGCACGCTGACCACGCCCCTAGGAGGCCAAATATGTAAAAATTTAAAATGTTTGTAATTTCAGCAATTTATGTAAAAATGACTTGTAAAACATTTCAGGTTGATTGTACGTGCTAAAAAGGTAAATTCTGTGTTATTTTTATGTGAAAATTCCCGTGTATAAGTGAAATAATGATAGTTTTGTATAAGAAATTTAAAAGTGTTTTAAATAGTGAAATAAATAGAGAAAATGTAAATTAAACTATTGTATTAGTTAACACATGTATAAATTCAAGTGGGAAACATTGTTTTAACTTTCTGTGTTAAATATTTAAGAAGTTAGGACTTTGAATTTGTGATTAAAATAGGCATGTTTTGTTTTATAAATTAAAGGATTTTTGTGATACGAAAAAATAATATATATCATGGTGTAGATATTGTTTTGTGCTATCTAAATAGATAACTTGTATTTATGTATGACTTATGTGAATAAAGAAATTAAGTGAAACGTGAGAGAGTAATAGTACAAATTCATGTAATTAAGTTGCGCAGGCACGCGAATGGCGCGGCTCACTTTCGCGTATAGCTCTGGGGGTAGCTTAGTGAACGGGTTTTATTGCAATTGCTAAGGATCTCCTAGGTGTGTGTTGCTTGCAGTATACAGTGGCTGCAAATAACCGCCGGTACGACAAACTCCGCCCACGTTGAGTCCCGCGATTCCGTGAGGCGTTGAGGTCACCGGCCCCTAGGTGATTCTTGGCACTTTATGCGTTGCGTGCATCTAGTGCCTAGTCGCGTTATAAAGTGCCACATTAGCACTTACCTTAACCCTTTTCATTGTAAAAGGGGTAGGCAGTGCCCCATGTGATTATACCAAAGAAGCTTATACCCATCCATCCGCGTCGCGCATTAGCCGAACGGCTGGAACTTAGACAGGGCCAATTAGACTACTGACTCTTAGGTAGGGTTTCACCATGTCCGACAAGGATAACGACAAGGGGGAGCCGCCGCCTAGGATTAGAAAACCACCGGACCGTACATCCATACTAGATCGACCGATAGCATACCGGGACATCTTTCATCCGGAAAGGACTCGAGTAGTGTCTTCCTACTCGCAGATCCCGACCAGGAAGCCCCTATCTCCAGGGAAAGGACCCGCACCGAGGACCGCGCTCTCACCCATCGTACCTGAAGGTACGACTGGGCTAGAACCGGTACCCTTACAACAGCGGGCTAAGAAGTCGTGGAGAAGGCATACTCCACCCGAGACTGCAGCATCGCTTCAGGAGAAGAGGCAATGCCTTGGATCCTCAAACTCCTCGGATTACTCAAGCTCCGAGGAAGAGCAAGACCACAGACCTATTAGGAGATCTCCACTAAAATCGCCATCACCGAACAAACCCACCTCCCCTAGATCAGAGGAACACCACTCCAGCATAGAAGCTGTGGATCTAGAGCAGGGAGGAGAAGGGTCGTATGGGTGGAGCGCTACGACCTATGCGACCTTAGCCCCCAATACATCGGTTGGACACTCGCTGTCCACGTCACCGAGGAAGACAACCGAAAACCCGTCCGGGCGTCCGCTGGATGATGGCCAACGACCATCTACTAGCTACGCCCATATGGTAGCTGCGCCAGCAGTACCACGACCCCAACCGGCGGCAGCGACTTCTGATAAGCCTGCCGACCAGGAAGAGAAAGCGAGATATCCGCCCATAGTGGCCGAATGCCTCCCGGATTGGACGAGACATTTCAAGGAGCTCAACAGAATGTTGGGCCACCCGTTGAATGCCCGTCCATTCGGGAAGGGGGTTCGATTCACACCGCAAAGCGCCACGGAATTTAGGACTGTTCAACGCTACATGGTTGAACTTTCCAAGGCAACACCCAACATGTCGTGGTACTGCTATACCCCGGATGAGGACAAGCCCACCAAAGTGGGCATCCGGGGCCTACCAATGGGTACCGATACCAGTACCATTGAGGAGGCTATAAAGGCAAAGGGCTTCCCGGTGAAATACGTTAAAGCGATTCCACCGCGAAGGGGCAGACCAGGATGCGTCTACTTTGCCCAGTTCGACCACCTTAGCCTGGAGCAACTTAAGAGACTGTATGAAGTAGACGAACTACTCTATATGAGGGGAGTAGTTATTGAGGCCTGGCAAAGGAAAGCAGGACCGGCCCAATGCCACCGCTGCCAGGCCTTTGGACACGCCTCAGCCAATTGCTTCAGGCCGGTGAAGTGCGTACGCTGCGCCAGGGAGCATATAGCGAGCCTTTGCCCTCGGGGTAGAGAGGAGGAACCCACATGTGCCAATTGTGGCAAGAATCATACAGCTAACGACCGCCGCTGCCCAGTCCTGAGGAGGACTGCAAGGAGGCAGGGGATAACCTTACCGGGACTACTCCCGGAGGACCCGAAAAGGATCCCCCAGAGTCGCCCCAAAGCCATTACCATCCAGAATGATGGGTGGGCTACTGTCACGGGGAAGGGCAGACAACCACCCCCCCCCCACCCGTACCACACAAGGAAACGGTGGAACCCGTACAAGAAAGGGCAACCACCGGGGCGACTCTGCAACCTCCCGCCAACACTGCCACAGAACGGCAGCCCTCAAAGAAGAGGAGGCGGGAGAGAAGCAGGAAGAAGTCGCAGCCTCCTCGGGCTGTTACCTCTACCCCGACACCTGGACCAATAGCCCCTCAGGCGCAGGTTATTAAGGAGACCACCAAGAAGGGTGTGGGTAGAGTGCAGGAGAGGGCTCCACCCGAAGAGAGAGCCCGAACTGCACACAGAGCGCGCTCTACCCAAAATCAAGAAACCCAACGCCCGAGACCAGCACCAACGCCTTCAGATAGGAGAACGCCGTCGGCCGGCCTCGAAACAGCTGATGCAATCCAGCGCCTAGTTGGAATTGCCATCTAGGTCGGCACACAAGTCCTGGCCGACATCAGAGCCGGGACTGATCCCATAACAGCGATTATGAAGGCGCTGGCAAACCTCCTGGCCAGACACTATGGAGGATAATAACCTGCGCCTAATGTACTGGAACCCGGACGGAATACAGCAGAAGCTGCAGGAACTCCGCACTGTCGCCCAGCAACAGGACATACATATTATACTGCTGGGCGAAACAATATTAAATCCCAAAACGCGCATAAAGCTGCCAAACTTCCACATTTATAGAAGGGACGAGGTCACCTCTCGAGGGGCCGCCTATAGAGGCACGGCGGTTCTAGTGAGGAGGGACATCGTCCATCAAGAGCTGGATCTACCACCCTTCCAGACAATGCGCTCAATCGGCATAAGAATGGAGGCGGCGGGCGAGGAACTAAGGATCTATGCAGCTTACCGCCCGCCAGGGACTCCATTCTGCTCCTCAGACATCCGGACGGTAATGGAAGGCGATGCACCAGTAATCATCGCCGGGGACCTGAACGCCAAACACCCGGCGTGGGGGTCCAGAGTGATCACCCCACCGGGTCGTGAGCTTTACGAAGATGCTGAAAAGAACCAGTACGACGTTTTAGGTCCCGAGGAACCAACACACGTTCCTACCGACCCAAGGAGGCACCCGGATGTATTAGACATCGTGCTCACTAGGAACGTCAACTATCCGATAGTGGTAGAAGTGCTGTACGACCTCCCTTCACAGCACCTCCCGTTACTGATAACCCTTGGCCTAAAGGCAGTGACTACGCCACCCAGAGCTTTCAAAACCCGTGTCGACTGGAGGCTCTACTGCCAACACCTTCAGCAGAGACCTCCAGCACACCAACCTATATGCACAGCGGACGACGTAGAGGCCGCTGCGACTAGAATCACTAATAACATCAAGGAAGCCCTCCACGCGGCTTCTACGGTCGTCCCGATTACAGCAAGGCGAGACGATCTGCCGCGTGAGATATGCGTGCAGATCAAGCGCAAAAGAGCGCTGAGAAAGCTCTGGGCGCGTACTCGCTGTCCCAGGATCAAAACGCAGTTAAACACCCTAACGGAGGAACTGTCGGTTTCAGTCCAGGCCTTCAGAGGCGAAGCCTGGGATCGGCGCATCGAGAAGACGGAAGAGCAAGATGCGTCACTTTACAGACTAAACCGACAGCTGACTAAATCTAAACCTCCCGTTTGCCCGCTAACTGATAATACGGGCAAACGATGCTACGATGCCAAGGGCAGAGCGGATATCCTAGTCGAGCACTTCGAGGAGCAATTTATGCCGAACACAGCAAGTGCGGAGTTCATGGAGCTTCATGCCCGGAAGGAAAGTCGCGTACGGGAGTTCCTGTTGTCGCCCGCGCCACCTCTTGCAGGAGATTGGTTCATCTCCCCCGCAGAATTGCGGAGGACAGTAACCTGCCTGCAACCGAGGAAGGCGCCGGGGCACGACGGGATTACCAACGCTGCACTCCGACAGTTGCCCAATAGAGTCATAGTAGAGCTTGGTCGACTCTACAATGGGATATTGCGGACATCCCACTTCCCGGAGGACTGGAAAAAAGGCAAAATTATCGTCTTGCCGAAACCCGGGAAGGACAGGCGTAGAGCTGCCAACTACAGGCCGATCACGCTATTACCACATATAGCTAAACTGTTCGAAAGATTGCTGCTAAGACGTCTCCGTCCGTGCATCCAACTTCGGGCGGAGCAGCACGGATTCAGGAGGAGTCACTCCACAGTTACACAACTGACAAGAGTGCTGCACCTGCTTGCGGCAGAGTACAATCGTGGCCGCATATCGTTGGGCGTCTTTCTCGATATTGAGAAGGCGTTCGACCGGGTGTGGCACGTAGGACTATTATTTAAGCTGGAACAACAGACCAGTGTCCCTCCTGCTATATTGCGGCTAATAGCGTCATTCCTGGAAGACAGGAAGTTCTACGTCTGCGTAGAGGACGCCGAATCCGCAACAAGATCCATCAAAGCCGGCGTCCCACAGGGCAGCTGTCTGTCTCCAGTCCTGTACGCGGCTTACACCAACGACATACCTACACTGGCAGGCAGGCTTCAAGAGTGGGAGGACGACGTTGAGCTGGCGCTATTCGCGGACGATAGCGCCTATTTCACCTCGTCCAGAAGAGCCCACATAGCCACTGCCAAGATGCAGCGTCTGCTGGACCTGCTGCCACCATGGCTGGATGAGTGGAGGATGGTCGTCAACGTTGGTAAGACGACCGCTCTGCTCACTCGCCGTCTCAGGAATTTTCCACCTCCGCTGACCCTCAACGGCCAGGAGATTGCGTACCAGAAGGCTGTAACTTACCTTGGGTGCAGGATCGACAGGACGCTGCGCATGACCGCGCACGTCGACTTCGTCGTCCGCCGGGCCCGATGTGCGCGGGCGACGCTCTTGCCGGTCCTGGCATCCAAGCTGCCAACAAGAACCAAGCTCCGGATATACAAGATGTATATCCGGACCATCATCACCTACGCTGCACCGGCCTGGTACGCACTCCTCAGTGACCCTCTGAGGCGGCGACTACAGGCCCAGCAGAATCTGACTCTAAGAACGATCGTCGGAGCAGGTCGCTACGTCCGGAATGACGTGATAGCGGCCGACTTGAAGGTCGAGAGTATCCACGACTTTGTGGCCCGATTAGCGCGCGGCATGTTTGACCGTGCCGATAACGGGCCACACGAACACCTCAACGGCTTTGCGCCGTTGCATACCCGGCCACCGGACGGGCGACCTTTTCCAAGAGAACTCCTCTCTATATGTGATTAGAGAGTTGAGTAACAACCCACAATGCCGCTGAAAGGCCAACTTTGACTCAACCAGATAACCTCTTTTTCCGCAGTTGGACAACTGCGGAAATTATAACCATTATACCACGGAAAAACCCGTGTATGCTATCAAGCCTAAAATAGGCCTAATGACTGTCCCATAATAATGGGATATGAGGACACCCGGGCAATGGGGGACACCCCGAGGCCCGATACCTGCACGTACATTAGTGCGTGAAGACGACATCGTATCGGTATCGGTATTGCAATTCGTTCGGGGAAATAGTTCGGGGAAATATTTCGGGGAAATAGTTCGGGGAAATAGTTCGGGGAAATAGTTCGGGGAAATAGTTCGGGAAAATAAGAAAATACTTCGGGAAAAGTGAAAAACCAGCAGTCAAGAATAAGTGTAGGGAAGTGATAGGGAAAAGTGATTACTCTCTCACGGAACGGTTTGAAGATAATTGCTGTTTTATTCCCAAGTAATTCATCCCTAAAGTTATACAGTCCACATCGAAGAATTAAGGCGTCGGGACCGGGACGACTTAGGAAGACCCGTAATCCCCGTCTGAACCTACTTGCTGAAAAAGAAAGAGGTTATCGCCCTAGTGTGTTACTCCGTTGCGGAGATCACATACGTTGTTCCCGAACCCAACGTAGGCGTTATAGGAGGCCGGATCGAGAGAAGCCTCGATTCCTCCCTTCTGTTTCTTAATCGAAAGTCGAGTTCCGTTTGGTTCTTTTTCAATTGGTCCTTCGAGCCGGATTCTTTTTCAATTGGACCTTCGGAGCCGGATTAAAAGGACCACCCGAACCCCGCCAGCTGGATCAAGGAACCAGCTGTGGACTGCTGGT
Source organism: Parnassius smintheus behrii (assembly GCA_036936625.1). Classification (NCBI taxonomy): domain Eukaryota; kingdom Metazoa; phylum Arthropoda; class Insecta; order Lepidoptera; family Papilionidae; genus Parnassius; species Parnassius smintheus. Next base: position 10,940,717 of record JAUPFT010000001.1, on the reverse strand, counting down.
TGTGGAAAAAGAAGAGCTTCGGAGCCGAGTGAAGATCAGCAACCGAAGGAAGCCGGAGGTTTGAGCTGAAGCAATAGGACCAAAGGCCAGAAGACCAGGACGTCAGCGCTGAAGGACTGGACCTGGAACTACCGGAAGAAAGAAAACCGGGATTGCGGCCTGGGGCGTGTGCTCGCATGGGGCACGTATCGCAGCCGGGCGCAGGTGTCTTGTGAAGGCACTCATCGTGGCCAAGCAGGGCTTGGCATTTTTCCTGTCGGGCAAGCGTGCTCGGCATTTCCTGTCTGACGACCGTGTCCGGCATTTTCCTGTCGGGTCATCAGGGTGCAAGAAGAAGCATCCACCGCTGCTGCTGCCAGGCGAGGGTGCGCGTGGGCACCTGACTGCATCGCGGCCGGAGGAGGGCGCTCGGACGAGGCGTCACCAGCAACTGGGCGGCGAGCACAGCATACATCCCGACCACCTAACGGTGCCAAACGGTTGGGCTCTGGCACAACACCTTCGGGTGGAGCAGTTCTCTCGAGCGAGACTGCGCTTGCACTACCGCTCGACTGTTTCGTCATATTCCTTGGCGGGACAGTTCCTAAACCTTTCCTCCATTCCATTCCTGCACGACTCCATCCCTGGACGGCTCACCTCGGTAGGCCCCGTCCAGGATTGATAGGGCTGATAGGGCTGTTAGGGTGGTAGTAGGGTTGTAGGGTTGGGAGATAAGGGGGGGGAGGGGTAGTGGTGATAGGTTGGGGAGTAGAAGGGTTGTAGGTAAGGGGTTGTAGGGACCGTAGGGACAGTTAGGGACCGTAGGCCAACAATCACCTTCCTGCAAGATGAAGAAGGCACAAGACCAGACAGGGAGAAGCGAAGGGAGCAGGACAAAGACAGGGCTCTCAAGAAAAGCTAAAGAAGCGGAACCATCTGGAGCGACCACAACTACTGCGTCAAATGGAGCAACTCCTTCAAGTGGAGCCACCACCGACACGTCCACATGAACGTGGGACACAGGGACGTCCGTGGCAACGACAAGCAACAGGACGGACACCAGTGGTACGCAGGCCAGCACCGCACAACAATCCGTTATATCCAGGAGTGAAACGGTGGTCGAAAAAGTAGGTCAAAGGACCGAAGAAGCGGCATCGTCAAGGGCAGTAATCGGGCACACTAGTGATAAAGGGTCACAGAGAGGTAGTAGGTCATCGCGATCGGCGAGGCTGAAAGCCGAATTAGAGGCGCGGATTAAATTCGAACGCTCAGAGCTCGAACGAGCACAGGCAGCTGCTGCCTTAGCCAAGTCTCAATTGGAGTTGGCACGACTCAACCGAGAAGAGGAGATCGACTCGAGTGAGGATGATGAAGAGCGGAATACTCGGGTGGAACCTTTCGTAAGGAGTTGGGTTCAGCAGACCATAATGAGCGCGCCGGTGAGTGTAGCACAACCTGATATTGCTGATAAGGAAGCGTGTAAAGGATCACGCCGCAAAGGGGCGGAGATCGAGCGCAACCAAGGAAATGCACAGAAAACACACGCGAGTGAGGTGTCAGAATTGACCGAAGCGATTGTGAGTGCAATAAAAATAGCTGGTAAAGATAAGTCTTCCCAGCTTCATTTCCTCCAGGAATTACCGGTGTTCGATGGAGACCCGGGTGAATGGATAATTTTCAAAACGGTGTTTGAAGACACGAGAAGCCAATTTTCAGGGTTACAAAATGTTGCACGCCTTAGGAGGGCATTAAAGGGCACCGCTAAAGAGGCGGTAAAGTCGCTGTTATTTACTTTGTGTGAACCGGAAGAAATAATGAACGCTCTCGAAAGAAGATTCGGTAGGGTTGAGATGCTCATTCTAGCTGAAACCGAGAATGTAAAGCGTATGCCAAGATTGGCAGAAGATTGCCGGAATATAGGATCTTTTGCAAGTCGTATTACGAACGTGGTTGCCACGATACAAGCGTTGAATCAACCACAGTATTTGTACTCACCGGAGTTAGTGAGCCGCATAGTGGAGAAACTCGGAACTATGATTAAATTTAAATGGTTTGAATATCGAGCTCAGTATCCTTTGGAGCCAGAGTTACAGAAGATGGCCAAGTTTTTAAATTTATTGAGTGAACAATTTGGAGCGTCCTTAAACAATGAGAATGCGCCTGAAAAAAGGAAGCGTCCTGAATTCAGGAAGCAAACTGTACACACTTCAAAGGGAGGTGTACGCAGCTGTGCCGTGAGCGAGCGCTATATGCGCCGAAGTAATTCGAGCGAGCGTCTAGAACGCCGAAATAGTAAAGGGCACAACCGACAGGTGGTTATGACAACCCAGGATAAGCCTGCAAGTCGGGTAACACATAAGTGTGTTATATGCAACAAGGAGCACTCTATAGTGAGCTGTTACAAGTTTAAGGACATGAATATTCGCGAGAAATGGGAAGCGGTCAAAAAAGCGAAAGTATGTTTCCAATGTTTGTCACCTACCCATAGGAGGTTAGAGTGCAAAGCGAAAAAATGTGGTGTAGAGGGATGTAGAATGTCACATCATCGAATGCTACACCGATACCCCAATGATAAAACCTCGCCACAAGGGGACGAGGGGGGTAAAGATGCTCAGATCACAACTGTTAGTACAGTGAATGCACTGGCATGTGCATACTTAAAGATTATACCGGTCGAGTTGTATGGACCTAGAGGAAAGGTCAAGACAACAGCTCTTCTGGATGAGGGATCGACCATGACACTCATAGAGGAGTGTATGGCTCAGAAATTAGCGCCTCGCGGACGTAAAGAGGGATTACGTATCGAAGCCGTGGGAGGTAAGCGAATTAACGACGACAGTTCGTATCGCTTAAACGTTAAGATAAAAGGCATTTACTCGAGCGACTTGGAAGAGATAAGTGTACAAACAATTAAGTCACTTAACCTTTCTCCTCAGTCGGTAAGCCGAGAATTATTGCAACGGTGTTCTCATCTGACACCGATTAAGGATGAGTTGATGTATGAGAGGTCCAAACCTACCATATTAATTGGTCAGGACAATTGGCATCTCATAGTTACTCGTGAATTAATTTCAGGAGGTAAGAACCTACCTGTAGCATCGCTCACCAAACTTGGATGGGTTTTACATGGTCACATATCGGGTGGTATTAAACCGATCAAGATCGTTAACCACATTTCCGCCAAGAAGGAGGAAGATATGGATAAATTGATCAAGGATTATTTTAGTTTGGAATCTCTGGGAGTGTCGGCTAGAAAGCCCGCGAACGACCCAGAAGAACGAGCCTTAAGTATTTTGAACAAAACGGTACGTCGTATACCTAATAATAGGTACGAGACTGCTTTGTTATGGCGCACAGACAATGAGTGCATGCCGTCGAATAGAGCGCAGGTTGAAAGTCGCCTGTTAAAATCGCCGAAGGGCGTAAATGCGTTAAGAAAGCAAGAACCGTTAAGTCTACCCGACTACGGACGATTTAGCAGCTTTAAGAAATTCCTTGGGGCAACTACACGCACCTTACAAGCGGTAGAAAAATTCAAGAGTTTAAGAAAGTCGGTTAAAGGACCCGACGACGCAGCCGAAAAGTCGGTTATGAGTTCCAACAAAGTTTTAGCAAAGTCGGTTAAAGGACCCGATGGCGCGTTGGACATAGCGCTCTTGAAACAAGCGGAATTATTAATTTGGAAGTTCGTTCAAGACGAGTGTTTTTATTCGGAAATAAAATTCTTGAAAGCAGGCAAAAGTGTTGAAAGAAGTTCACGCTTAAGTAAATTATCTATGGAAATAGGAGAAGATAACTTACTCCGTTTAAATGGACGTTTACCTTTCAAGTCTAATTTGACCGAGGAAAGTAGAAAACCCGTCATATTGGACGGTAAACACGAAATCGTTAAAATGATGATTAGAGAAGTTCATCATCATTTTGGACATGCCAATCACCAGACGGTGATGAATGAGGTGAACCAGAAATTTTATGTCTTGAACTTACGTAATGTAGTACGAAGTGTGTCACATCATTGTCAGTGGTGCAGGACATACAGATCAAAACCGCAGAACGTGCCACAAGGAAATATTCCTCTGGAGAGAATAGCTCATCATGAACCACCTTTTACATGCTCAGCTGTGGATTATTTCGGTCCTATGAGTGTGACTATAGGAAGGCGACACGAAAAACGTTGGGGTGTTTTATTCACGTGTCTGACTACCAGAGCAGTACATCTGGAATTAGCAGCCTCGTTGACACCAGCGTCAATGATAATGGCGTTGAGGCGATTTATCGCCAGAAGAGGAAAACCAGCCGTTATATACAGCGATAACGGGACAAATTTCAAAGCTGCGAATAAAGAATTATTGAAAGCATACGAAGAATGCCATGAGGGCATGAAAAATGAGTCATTTAAGAAATACATTAAATGGAAATTTATACCTCAGGGAGCACCGCACATGGGTGGTGCCTGGGAGAGGTTAGTAAGGTCGATTAAAATTGCGTTGACCGCTACGCTCAGAGAAAGGAGCCCACGAGAGGAAATTCTACATACGTTGCTTTTAGAAGCAGAGCACACAGTAAATTCCAGGCTTCTGGTAACATTCAGTATGGATAGTCCTGAAGAGGGTTTGACACCCAATCATTTTCTTCTGGGACGCTCATGTGGTGATCGACCACCTGGATTATTTCTAGAGCAGCATCTGACGGGTCAACTCAATTGGAAAGCTGCACAGAGGTTAGCCGACCATTTTTGGACAAGGTGGCTGAAGGAATACATGCCTACCTTAATACCGCGAACAGGTAATAACGGAAAGTTCATGGAACCTAAAGAAGGCGATATTGTTTTGATAATAGATCATTCGTTGCCACGAAATACGTGGCCGAAAGGCAAAATTAGTAGAACGTTACCGGGACCAGACGGTCACACCAGAGTGGTTGACGTCATTACTAGCACAGGTATCTTGAGGAGACCTACATCCAGAATAAAAGTCCCGGTACCCGCGACGCCTCCCAAATGATGGTGCTAACGCACGGGGGGGAGATTGTTGGCGACGCGCCTATAAGAATATTTCAGTTTATTAAGTCAACCGATGACGAATAACTTTTCAAAGACTCGTTGTCCAATAGAAATGTTCTGATAAGAAAATGCTTAGTTAAATCTTAAAGAAATGTCGAATTAATGATATGAAGGTCTTGGGTTCGACTCCCGGGCCGGACTAGTTTACTGTTTTCTAAGTAATATCTTTAAATAAATTCATATAGGGAATTTTATGATATAGATTATGTTACCGGATTTGTTCCCCGGTTGAAATCGTCTTTCCAACGATGTAAATTCAAAGGAATATTAAAGTGAAGTTAGAGATCGGATTTGTTCCCCGGTCGAGATGATCACTCTGTGCACAAACAGAATTAACGGAAGTTAATTGCATAAGTATTGTCTTCTATAAGTATGATATGTTTTGTACGAAAACAAATGCCTATTTGTTATGATTGATTAATGAGAACATTCACTTGTATTGTTATCTGATAAGAAACATGATAACTGATAAGAATCTTATCAGAGATAGTTTCCTACAGTTTGAAAATTGTGTAGAAGCACTTATTTACATAATATTGTTAAAATTAAGTGTATTTCAGACTTTCATTTTTTCTGATAGCCGAGAGCCGTGCAAAGTAAGTTGTTCAAATAGTGTGAGTTCACGGAAGCACGCTGACCACGCCCCTAGGAGGCCAAATATGTAAAAATTTAAAATGTTTGTAATTTCAGCTATTTATGTAAAAATGACTTGTAAAACATTTCAGGTTGATTGTACGTGCTAAAAAGGTAAATTCTGTGTTATTTTTATGTGAAAATTCCTGTGTATAAGTGAAATAATGATAGTTTTGTATAAGAAATTTAAAAGTGTTTTAAATAGTGAAATAAATAGAGAAAATGTAAATTAAACTATTGTATTAGTTAACATATGTATAAATTCAAGTGGGAAACATTGTTTTAACTTTCTGTGTTAAATATTTAAGAAGTTTGGATTTTGAATTTGTGATTAAAATAGGCATGTTTTGTTTTATAAATTATAGGATTTTTGTGATACGAAAAAATAATATATATCATGGTGTAGATATTGTTTTGTGCTATCTAAATAGATAACTTGTATTTATGTATGACTTATGTGAATAAAGAAATTAAGTGAAACGTGAGAGAGTAATAGTACAAATTCATGTAATTAAGTTGCGCAGGCACGCGAATGGCGCGGCTCACTTTCGCGTATAGCTCTGGGGGTAGCTTAGTCAACGGGTTTTATTGCAATTCGTTCGGGGAAATAGTTCGGGGAAATAGTTCGGGGAAATAGTTCGGGGAAATAGTTCGGGGAAATAGTTCGGAAAAATAAGAAAATCCTTCGGGAAAAGTGAAAAACCAGCAGTCAAGAATAAGTGTAGGGAAGTGATAGTGAAAAGTGATTACTCTCTCACGGAACGGTTTGAAGATAATTGCTGTTTTATTCCCAAGTAATTCATCCCTAAAGTTATACAGTCCACATCGAAGAATTAAGGCGTCGGGACCGGGACGACTTCGGAAGACCCGTAATTCCCGTCTGAACCTACTTGCTGAAAAAGAAAGAGGTTATCGCCCTAGTGTGTTACTCCGTTGCGGAGATCACATACGTTGTTCCCGAACCCAACGTAGGCGTTATAGGAGGCCGGATCGAGAGAAGCCTCGATTCCTCCCTTCTTTTTCTTAATCGAAAGTCGAGTTCCGCTTGGTTCTTTTTCATGCCCATTCGTATAAACAGTGAAGTGAACTATAAAACTCGGTATGGTTGAAAATTTGAGTTTTGAAATAAATTTTTAGGTGAATTGAAGTGAAGTGAAGTTTAATTAATAACGCCATGAGCAAGACGATCGAATCTTTCCCGACAAAGCCGTAATGCAAGAAGAATACGAAATACTGCAAATGAAAGGACTGAAGAAGAACAAGAAATTGCACGTGAACAGCGCCGCGATAGTATGGCTCGTCTTCGTGCTTCTCAATCACGAGAGCAAAGTGAAGCAGCCCGTGAAACAGCTCGGTTGGCAATGCGGAATCGTCGAGCGAACAACAGAGGTCAACAGATAGATAATTTGCGACGCAGAACAAGATATTTATCAAGTGCTGATTTGAATCGAGCCGCGTTTCGATATGATTGCAGCATTGATTACAGCTTGCATCCTAGCGTTTTTATTGGGCAAATGGACGTTGTTAGTGATTATTGTGGTGCATGGTCAGCTAGTATATATATATATATATATATATATATATATGACTAGGTATAGGACCTCCGCCTGCCTTAATTGGCGAATCGTAACTACTACAACAACTGGTCAATTTAACTTTGAATTAAGTATGACGATTTTTTTTCCAGACTTCGATAGGCCATAAGCTTAAAACGTAGTAAATTATTTTATTTATATCTGTAGTGGTGATATAAGTAGACACTTAATAATTTTATCAATAATTTTTTCGCCATGGTTCTTTAACAAGGACAAACTTCCACACTAGGAACAATTATTTTTAGGCCATATAAATACTGCTCCATGTGGGATTCGAACCCGCAGCCCTGCAACTCATTTCTAAGACACTGCGCCATGGAACCGTCCTTTTTTAGGCGGAACTCGTCTAATTAATGTTTTTTTTTTGTTTTCGTTAAGACACCATACATAGCTATATAAATCATAGCACAAGGACATAAATCCAGACCTTAAACAATTTTACTTATTGTTCCGTACGCCCAGTGGCGTAGCTACCTTGGGGCTAGGCGGGGCAGTGCCCCGGGGCCCTTAAGCTCAAGAGGCCCCTCGGCCTCCATGAATGAAGTTCAAAATTATATAATATCTTAGTTGAATAAATAATTTTTGACTTTTAACTGTTTGGCCCTTGAACCATCAAACCTCGAACGGCTCAAACTGAAATCACAAAAAATTCTTCCACCTCCAGAACATAAACATCATTGTTAGAATAAAATCGTCTACTTCGTTTTAGTGTCATAGTACATATATTACGAGTAGTGACTGTAATCTACTTCCTCACTGTTTATTTTTAGCAGATTCCACCAACATTGAAAATTATCCCATGGGATCCTTTTAACGGGATGAAAGTATCCTATGTCCTACCCTAGTCGAGCTCTATCCGTATGCGAAATTTCATAAAAATCCAAATGGCAGTTTCGACGTGAAAGCGTAGCAAAGATTCAAACTTTCGCATTTATATTAGGTCGTGAAAAGTTTATTCGTATTTTATAAATAAATTCAAGACTTTTTTTTTTCAAAGTTTATTTGTAATACATACATATGTGCCATTTTGTTCGATAACTTTTTTTATAGCATTCGGTGACAAACGACCACACAGTCTACCCGATTGTAAGTGGATGCTGGGGCCCATAGACATTCACATTTATCCTCAATTAGGGATCAAAATGCAAATGTGTTGTCACCCCTGAGGACTAAGATGGAATGCCTCGATTCCAGCAATGAGGGTCTCCGGTTCTCTACACTCACCATACGAAACACATCAGCTATAGGTACGCTGCTATTTTAGGCTGGTAATCTGTGAGAGCTTGGTCCTGCTGCGGGTCGAGCCCGAACCATTCATGCTACAACTATAACATAGCACGTAATGTTAAAATGTAAACTTGTTGCCATCTTGTGACAAAATACCGTTGCTGTAGAATTCTTGGGATTTTCATTAAAAAAATGCGAAAAATAGTTTTAACGTATACTATTATTTTTAATTTTAGGGTGTAGGTATGCAATAACTTTCAAATAAAAAATAATTTTACTCTGGTCCGAATCTGAATTTATTTATTTCATATACAGAGTACCTCTGTTACGTTTTAGTAAGTCAATCACCCCGTGAAATAAAAAGTTTCATACAAACTGTAACACCCTATTTCATCCCCTTAGAACTTGGATTTTACTAAATCTTTTCTTAGTGGATGCATACGTTCTAAAAGGCAGCTACTGTCCGATTTTCAGAAGTCTACGTTTAACGTTTGGATTACGCGTTGCCAGATGATTCAGTAAGTCAGGGCATCCTCCTTTAGGCCAGTTTTAGAGCTCGACCGACCGTCGGGGCGTACGTCGGTCGCGCTTGCCATTTCTATGAAAATTCACAAGCCGTTACAGTGCTCGAACGACCGCACGCACGCGTATATTGCTACGCAATGCGTACGAGGACCGTCGGTAGAGCGCGTCCGCATGCGTACCGTCGGTGGACCGACGCGCTATGGAAACATATTGACGCGTTCTCTGCTACACCGACCGTACGCATGTGTGTATCATCGTCAGGAAAATCGAACCTAAACTTCAATAATTTTGTATGATTATATAGGTTTTAACTTTTAATGTTAGTGATTTAAGTAATTTTTATCAAACATGGCATATGTCGACACCGAATGCCTAATTACAGAAGTCCGTCTTCGTGAACTTCTGTAGGACAAACGCCACGTGTTATAAAAAGTCCATGATGTTAAGTTAAAGGCCTGGAAAGAAGTTTGTACAGATTTGTTTCCGAATTTCAATGTGCGTACTTGATATCTATGTCTTCTGTTCTTTATACGTTTACGTACGTAAGTAAGCAGCAACTAAGCAATTTGCAAACGCGTCCATTTCGTGTACGTGTTTGTGACTGTACCAGACGGCCAGTTTCGTTGCCCAGGAGAGCTGAACGCTACAAACTGACGATCGGTTATGCGTATCGTCAGGACCGATGGTACGCACCGACGGTTGGTCGAGCTCTAAAACCGGCCTCATATATATGTCGCAGGTATATTGTCAAAGCCGTGATATTACAATTTCACTAGTGGTATTATAATTGAACGGAAGATTATCAATCGACTTCACTTGCCCCGGGGCCCTTAATTACGTAGCTACGCCACTGCGTACGCCATACTGTTTCGGGGGGGGGGGGGATGAGCTTACGGCTTAGTACCGTAAATCAGTGCAAAGCCATTGTCTATATGCTTGTAATGTATGAAAATAACTTTTTTACTAGGTACGATTTTTTCACTTCTTAATCCTTATTAACGAACGGAACGTCAGCAAGCACTAACTTTTGCCCAAATGAACGAAACCTTTTAGGATAAGCACAATGTTTATTTTAGTACTCCAAATAGCTTACGTAATTACAACGATGAGAACATTAGTGGCTAAGCACTTATGTTCTTCCGAAGAAACTGCTAATATTAGGACGGGAAACGCTCATAAAAATTATAATATCGCCACGTTATGCTTTTATTATTTTATTAATAGTCTACCTGATGCGTGTAGCGGAAGACTGGATTAAGTGACGCACCTTGATAGAGTTCTATGTCCAGCGGTGGACTTTGGGAGGCTGATAATGATGAGATGTAGGTGGCTCAGAATTGTTCTTTGTAGCGGACCTTGGGGGAGACCTATGTTCGTCATTGGACTTGAAACAAACTCTAGTGTAATGTGTGCTGGATAGGATTCATAAAATAAATAATGCATAAAAATTAAAAGAAATGTACAAATTGTGTAAACTGTATCATTGAATGAATTAACAATGTATTTTGGAACAACATGTTAACAGTGTGTGTATTGTTATCATAAAATTAGTTCTAGTTGTACCTAGTTGGTTAACTTTCATTAGTATTTAAATACCGATAGTTATTGTTTTATCTTTTGAGTTTGCCTTTATCTCTATCACAATAACAACTTAATATTGATAATAGTGATGATGGTGGTGCACCACCATTTTGATGATGAAGTCAATGCTGCTGACGATGGTGATGGTGGCGATGGTGATGATTATGATGGTGAAAATGATATCAGTTTACCAAAATATGGTACACAGTTCACTTGATCAATTGTACACCCTATAAAAAATGGAAAATAGTTGAACTACTAAACTGCTAGTGTAATCTTCTTAAAGATAAAAAATAGGTAAAAGAATTTGTAAGGGGTAGAGTCACGTTTCTGCGTTTCACGGCTTCAGTAAGAATGGATTGACAACACCATTTTGTTTATGAAGATAATGCTGCTGACTATGATGATGATAGCCACGACGATATCAGTATACCAAAATATGGTACACAATTCACTTGGTCAATTGTACATCCTGTAAACGATGAAATATAGTTGAAATACTTAACTGCTAGTGTAATCTTCGCAAAAATAAGAAAAATAAGTAAAAGTATTTAATAGGAGTAGATTCACGTTGCAACGTGTTATGGCTTCAGAAGGAATGAATTGGCTCCACTGGGGAAGGAGCAAAAATGCACAGAATACGAGTATGAAGTTGCAACATAATCCTAATATCTCGCCTTTTACGACACTCAACGATTATCTTACGCTGCTGCCACTCAGCAGCACTCTTAAAAAAATCTATTCAAAATAATTAACTTTCACTCATATTGAAATAATACTAGTTTTAACGGAATTTATCGCGTATATTTAACTTTTTTACCCGACGTTTCGAGAGCTTTACAGCACCCATGGTCACGGGAAGGACTGAGATGTGTGACCATGGGTGCTGTAAAGCTCTCGAAACGTCGGGTAAAAAAGTTAAATATACGCGATAAATTCCGTTAAAACTAGTATTATTTCAATGTGTAGTGTTCGCGTAAATATAAGAAATCATAACTCTCACTCATGTCGGAGACCGACATCATTTAGCAAAATTTCTTTACCTTCATTGTATATAACCTTTTCCCGTAAAATCGTCCGCGTAGTAGTCGGAAATAATATTTATGTTGCTACAACCCAACAATGAATTTCATAATTTCAAGAAGACTCTGCTTTCGTATTTTTCATGTGGAGATTAAACTTATGACATGACAGTTATAACATAACGTTATAGAAAATATACATTAAATACATAAAATCATTCTTATCTTCATTAATTAATTAGAGTCTATCAGTCTATCTAGTCTATCTACTGCTGTACATAGGCCTCCCCTTATAAGGGATTACCTCATAAGGAGGATATATATCAATATAAAAATTTGTAGGAGTCCATAAGAGTAGACAAAGGTTATATGAACTTTACAATGAAAGGTCATATAATCCTAGCGTCGAATTTAGGGAATATGTAAAAAAATATTCCAAAATATTTAAAAGAGTGTGCTCCTTAGCCAAGTCATTGTATTTAAGCAACAAAATAAAGACTGCTTCTAATAAAATTAAAATGACATGGAGTATAATTAATAGTGAAACTGGTAAGGTCAACTCTCGAAATTCAAACTACCAGTTAAGTTTTAACAATAAATTAACTAAATCAGATCAGGACGTTGCAATGGTTTTTGAGAAATATTTTACTGATATTCCGATCTTAACCACTAAGTCACTAAATTCTTCTCCTGCAGTCGCCGAATCATTACTTAAACAAAATGTAAATGTGTGTACAAAGAATTTTACATTTCATAAAGTTTCATCAAAAGATATTGTAAAATATTTTAAGACTATTGATATTAAGAGAACCGCCGATCTGTGGGGGATTTCTGTTGAAGTTATTGCGTCTATAATAGATACAATCGCACTTCAACTATCTATTATTTTTAATAGTAGTATCAAATCTGGTGTGTTTCCCGATTTAATGAAGCATAGTAAAGTAATATCTTTATTTAAATCTGGTAGTACATTGGACCCCTCTAATTTTAGACCTATTTCTGTACTGCCAACACTTAGTAAAATTTTTGAAAAAATTATTCTGGATCAATTGTTAATTTTTTTTAATGTAAATAAATTACTTCATAAAAATCAATTTGGTTTCACAAGGGGTCGCTCGACAACTGATGCTGGTGTTGAGCTGATTAAATATATATTTAATGCATGGGAGAATTCACAGGATGCTTTGGATGTGTTCTGTGACCTATCCAAAGCCTTCGATTGTGTTCACCATGAAACATTAATCAGGAAACTTCAACACTACGGTGTAAAAAATGATGCTCTTAAATTAATTATTTCATATTTAAGTGACAGAACACAAAATGTTGTTATTAATAGTATGAGTTCTTCCGGGTCCATTGTACAAATGGGCGTGCCTCAGGGCTCAATTCTCGGCCCTTTTCTGTTTCTTGTATATATTAATGACTTACCTTACATAGTAGGGGATAACCATGATATAGTATTATTTGCTGATGATACTTCATTAATTTTCAAATTAAAACGACAGTTATTAAATTACGACGAAGTTAATAATGCTATAGCTAAGTTAGTCAATTGGTTTAATGTCAATAATTTGCATTTGAATGGAGCTAAAACTAAATGTATGAAATTCTTAACTCCTAATGTTAAACTTGTCAATACTAATGTAATTTTAAATGGGGAGGAACTGAGTCTTGTTGATACCACCATTTTTCTTGGAATCACACTGGACGCAAAGCTTCAATGGCTCCCCCATATATCAAAACTAGCTAGCAGACTTAGTTCTGCAGCATATGCTGTAAAAAATATTAGAACTCTTACCAGTGTTGAAACAGCTAGAATAGTTTACTTTAGTTATTTCCATAGCATTATGTCGTATGGTATTTTGCTATGGGGACACGCAACTGACACTGAAATTATATTTATTTTACAGAAGAGGGCCATTAGAGCAATATATAATTTAAAACCAAAAGAGTCACTGAGACAAATATTTAAGGAAATTAATATATTAACTCTGGCCTCTCAATACATTTATGAAAATGTAATGTACGTACACAAAAATAAAAGTAGTTTTGCGAAAATAAGTGATATTCATTCTGTAAATACTAGGAGCAGACACAAGCTGGTAGTACCAGTTACTCGACTCCACCGAGTCAGTAATTCATTCTTGGGGCGATGTATACGCTTTTACAACAAAATCCCAGAAAATATACAAAATTTGTCATACACAAAGTTCAAAAACGTTATTAAACTAAGTTTGTATAAAAAGGGTTATTATAATATTAATGAATTTATAGATGATAATAACCCCTGGGAAGGGTGATCGCTACCAAGCTATTTCTAATTTGTCTTGTGTTGTTGATTGTAAACATGATTGTAAGCTATTATTAAAAAAAATAGTCCCGCTGTGTTTCTTGCTGGTTCTTCCCAGGACAGAGGTTTCTTTTGCGAACCAGTGGTAAATTAAAAAAGTGACTTTCAATAAGTATTTTTATAATCTATATTGAATGAAAAGTTTCTATTTCTATTTCTATTTCTAATTGGATCGCTTGGCTTTCTGATTTAGATTTTATTTTTATATTCAAGGTGTTATAAGGAAAATACTACAGCCCATCTTCTGAATTGTTTCCCTCTGACGCCTCTATCGAAACCCACGGGACCATACAGGTTGGTAGATATTCAGGGGTCAATAAAACCGTCAGATATAATGACGCAATTAAAATTTTTCTACAACGTTGTGAATGGGGGGATTTAAATAAGTTTTCACTATATGTGTGTAGTGGCGGTTGAGAATATCCACTACCCCATAACTTCCCGTGGGTGTCGTAAGAGGCGACAGAGGGAGACAGGCAGGAGATGGGCATCAGCATCTTCCTGATAACAACTGTGACGTAATAAAAAACTGCGGTTGCCAACCCGCTCGCCAAGCGTGGCAACTATGGCAATTACCCCCCAATGAATAAATACACAAACAGACGGCCCCCAGTCCCCGGCGGCCCCGCTATTCCTGGCTACGGTGGCGACCATGGTAACGGCGGGGCAGGGGGTGCTAACAATCTCCGGTGGAGGTTCGGTTGCCACCTAAGACGACTCGACCTGGCAGCATATAACGCACGCACCCTGAGGACTAACGAGAAGATACTGGAGCTGGAAGAAGAGGTAGACAAGTTGCGCTGGCATATTATTGGATTATCCGAGGTCCGAAGAGAGGGGGAGGACACGGCAATCCTCGAGTCCGGCAACTTGTTCTATCACCGGGAGGGCGACCATCTGTCCCAAGGAGGTGTCGGATTTATTGTCCACAAGTCTCTCGTCAACAACGTTGTAAAGATTGGGAGTGTGTCGACGAGGGTCGCGTACCTGATACTCAGAATCACCAAACGGTATTCGCTGAAGGTCATTCAGGTTTACGCACCAACCTCGGCACATCCCGATGAGGAGGTGGAGGAAATGTATGAGGATATTTCCAGAGCCATACATTCCTCCAAAACCCACTACACGGTGTTGATGGGAGACTTCAATGCAAAACTAGGCACAAGAGAAAGCGGTGAGCTGAAGGTAGGGAAATTTGTAGTGGGGCAACGGAACCGAAGAAGCCAGCAGCTGGCCGACTTTATGGAGAAAGAGGGACTCTTTATGATGAACTCTTTCTTCCAGAAGCGGCCCCACAGGAAGTGGACCTGGTCGAGCCCCGACGGTTCGACAAAAAATGAGATTGACTTCATTATGACGACCAGACGCCAACTGTTCAGTGATGTCTCAGTGATCGCAAGGGTGAAAACTGGCAGCGATCACCGAATGGTTAGAGCCACACTGAACCTAAACGTTAAGTTGGAGAGGTCTCGTCTAATGAAGTCAACGCTCCGTCCCCCTCGTGCTCTAATCCAGAATCCCGAAACCTTTCAGCTCGAGTTACGTAACCGCTTCCAGTGCCTAGAAGATTGCAATGCAGTGGACGATATGAACGACAAGCTCGTGGAAACTGTCCATGCGGTCGGAGCTAAGTTCTGCAAGACCCGTCGCAGAAGAACACAAAAACTCTCCGATCACACTCTTAATCTAATGGCTGTTAGACGGGAGATGAGGCTGCAATCGTCAACAGATTTGACAGCATACAGGCAACTGAACAGACAGATCTCCAAATGCATGCGGCGAGACTTACGCAACTTTAATACTTCTCGTATTAAAGAAGCGATCGAGCGGAACCAGGGCTCCAAAGTCTTTGCCAGAGATCTGTCTGCAAGAAAGAGCTAACTGTCAAAGCTGAAGACTGAGTGTGGCAACATCGTTTCCGGGACACCTGAGATTCTGAGTGAGATTGAGAGGTTCTATGGGCAGCTGTACACATCATCGTTGGAGCCACACGCAAGTGTGAGTAACGATCCAAGAGCAAGTCTTATCCGACACTATTCCGATGATATCCCGGACGTCAGTCTGAGCGAGATTAGAATGGCTCTCCACCACCTTAAAAACGGCAAGGCCCCGGGCGAGGATGGAATTACAGCGGAGCTTCTGAAAGCGGGTAGAACACCGGTACTTGAAGTCCTTCAGAAGCTTTTCAATTCCGTCCTCCATGGTGGCACTACTCCGGAGGCGTGGAGCAGAAGCGTGGTGGTTTTGTTCTTTAAGAAAGGCGACAACGCTCTCTTGAAGAACTACAGACCGATTTCCCTTCTGAGCCGCGTCTACATGCTATTTTCGAGAGTCATTACGAATCGTCTCGCACGCAGACTCGACGACTTCCAGCCTCCCGAACAAGCCGGTTTCCGAAAAGGCTTCAGTACCATAGACCACATACATACCCTGCGGCAGATTGTACAGAAGATCGAAGAGTACAATCTGCCACTTTGCCTGGCATATGTGGACTATGAGAAAGCCGTTGATTCCTTCGAAATTTGGGCGGTGCTACAGTCCCTTCAGCGGTGCCAAGTTGACTGTCGGTACATCGAAGTGCTGAAGTGTTTGTACAGTAAGGCTACGATGGCTATCCGAGTACAGAACCAGAGTTCGAAACCTATCCAACTGCAGAGAGGTGTAAGACAGGGTGATGTTATATCCCCGAAACTCTTCACCGCTGCATTGGAAGACGTTTTCAAGCTACTGGACTGGAAAGGATACGGTATTAACATCAATGGCGAGTACATCACTCACCTTCGATTTGCCGTCGATATAGTCCTTATGGCAGAATCGCTGGAGGACTTAAGCATTATGCTCAATGACCTCAATAGTGCCTCCCAACGGATAGGTCTTAAGATAAACATGGACAAAACAAAGATCATGTTTAATGTCCATGTCACACCTGTGCCGGTAGTTGTTGGGAGCACTATGCTCGAAGTTGTTGACGAGTACGTTTACCTGGGACAAATAGTCTGACTAGGTAAGTCCAACTTCAACCGAGAGGTCAATCGACGGATTCAACTCGGCTGGGCAGCGTTCGGGAAATTACGACATATCTTTTCGTCAGGTATACCTCAATCTCTAAAAACTAGATTGTACAACCAGTGCGTGTTGCAAGTGATGACTTAAGGATCTGAGACGTGGTCCTTCACATCTGGCCGTATGAGGACGCTTAAGGTCGCTCAGCGAGCTATGGAGAGGGCTATGCTCGGAGTTTCTCTGCGTGATAGACTCAGAAATGAGGATATCCGCAGTAAAACCAGAGTGACCGACATAGCCCAACGGGTTAGTAAGCTGAAGTGGCAATGGGCCGGCCATATAGCTCGAAGAACCGATAACCGATGGGGAAGAAAGGTTCTCGAGTGGCAGCCTCGTACCGGTAGGCGTAGTGTAGGGCGACCCCCCACTAGATGGAGTGACGACCTGGTAAGACATGCAGGAAGTCGATGGATGCAGGTGGCTCAGGACCGTGCTTTGTGGCATTACTTGGGGGAGGCCTATGTTCAGCAGTGGACTTGTGAAAGGCTGTAATGATGATGATGATGATATATGTGTGAGACGTTATTATTCACGCTATCGTATATACGTATATCCTTCGACAATTAAGCTTTTCTTATATAAAAATAATAGCTTATATAAGTCCTGGGCACATGTCGCCTCTCATTTCCTTGCCCTAAAACCGTTTAAAAAAGTTTAAGGCAAGGGAATATCTGCTGCGCTACCCCAATGCGTGTTGGCAGACTTCATAAATGTCTACGAAACTTTTTTTTTATTCTTCAAAAAAGAACAGAAGAAGAGGAAACATGCATGTTTCCTCAAGATAATTTCCTTCAACGCCGAGGACGTATTAATTTGCACTCAAAATTGAAATTAGCAATTTAATCGGTGCTGGCGGGGATCAAACTCGGGTTACGCGCGTACTGTGATATTTACAGCGAGCGCTTAGCCCCTGTGCTACCATGGCTTATTCATACTGGGTAATTTTTTACCTTCTGGAAAATAATATGTCATTTTGTGTAAGTAAATTAGAAGTTATCTTTCACAGTATTTGTAAAATATAATTGAAAGGCCAAATTTTTAAATATCTATAAAATACATAGAAACAATTCATACTACGGAATTTCTGTAAAACTAAATATAAGGTTATATTAAACGGCGTAGACTGCTAGTGAATGAAAGTTAAAAGCGTGAGCGAGATCCATGCACAGACGGCCGAGCGAGGGTGGGCGACACATCTCTGTAGCCAACATTTAGAATCAGGCGTATATAAAAAGACCTAGCTAAAATATTTGTCTTCTTAATTCGTCATTTTCAACCGCATTGTCTATCGCAAAAAGCTGATATATTACATTATGTGCATTACGACTAGAGGTTTTTAATACGTCTTTTTTCTTATTTGGCTGCGACATACATTCGTGCTTGCTTATGAGCGTGCAGCGCGGTAGCCTTAGCGCGGGCATTTTGGGGCCTGCCGACTGAGTGCAATTGAAGCCAGCCACGGAAACGAAAACCGAGCTACAATTTCCTAATGAAATACGCACCGTTCTGATTATCTATTTTTACAGATTATTATTTTTAATTTCGATCTTTCGTTCATGCTTTACAGACTTAGAACCGTCTACGATGCTGTAAATGAGTAGAATGGCATGTTAAAATTTATCTCGCATTACAATGAATTAACAAACAGTTTCTATTAATAATTTTTGTGCCTTCTGTATACTAAAACATCTAAGGCGTATGTAAAAATTAAAACCAACGTATATACAAACGACACTGATTGATATTTACAAAATTATACTACATTGTCGTAATTTACAAAAAAATACCTTTTAGCGATATCGCAGTAATTGTTCATAATATCTTTTTTTATTTGTTTGTTAAACTCTAAAGCGTGTCTCTATCACTTTTAATCACATTAAAGTGACTATTATTTTTTATTTCAGTTAAATTATTACTGGGAATTTGAGGAGCAGTGAAACTGCCCCTGCGCAACAATTATAGGTGTTATTTTTCTGCGTACATTCGTTTCGCACCGTCTAAATTTTCACCAGACAAGATATAAAATATCACCATTGCTGGGCACTGGACGGTAGAGTATTTTTTTATAGAAGAGGCAAACGATCATACGGCTCACCTGATGTTAAGTGACTACCGCCGCCCATGACCCGCGCAACACAGGGGAATTGCAGGTGCATTGCCAGCTCTTTAGAAAGGAGTAAGCTCTTTTCTTGAAGGTCCCTAGTTCGTATTCGTCCGGAAAAATCACCGGTGGTAAAATATTCCACAGAGAGGTCGTACGCGGAAGAAAACTAGATGTGAAACATACAGTAGTGGACCGCCGAGCATCTAGATGGTGTGGATGGTATCGGGATGTTTGCCGCGTAGTGCGTCCACGAACGCATGGGATTAATCCGAACAATTCCTCAGAGCACTCCCCGTGATATATGCGAAAAAATGCAAAGAAATGTAACATCTCTTCACAGCGCAAGTGAATCGAGAGCACTCGGTCGTCGACGATTCGAGCCGCTCTGCGGTGGATGCGGTCAAGTGGAAAGCCCAGCCCAGAGATGGTAACAGTATTCCATGTGCGGCCGAAGCTGCGCTTTGTAAAATTGCAGGCGGTGTGCCGGTATGAAATACTGTGCCACTCTGCTGTACACGCCAAGCTTGTTAGAGGCCAATTTGGCCTTCTCTTCCAAGTGACCACGAAACTGCACGTCACTCGATATGTCGGTGCCGAGGATTCCCATACTGGCTGAGGCAACAAGGTCAGTGGCTCGAAACTAAAGAGATACTATAAAGGGGTTCTTTTTAGCGTTTAACGCGCAAACTTGTGTCTTCTGAGGGTTAAACTCTTTAGTCGCCCCCAATCCGAGACTTTGTTCAACAAAGACTCTACTTCGGACACAAGTTTGTCCCGGAACTCGGAGACGTTTTCCCGAGAAATATTGGCACGGTCGGTGTACAGAGCGTCACCAGTGCTGTCATCTGCATATCAAAGAATGTTACAGGTTTGCAACATATCATTGAGTATTAGTTTATGTTTACGATATCTATCAGCTGGTGGCCGATACGCACGCGGAATCGCGGAGCATAGGCGGATATGCGGAAGCGGCACTTGTGCCTCCAAAAGGACATCGAAGAGAACTATGGTGGGTACTCCAATTATCGGCATCGGTATTTCATGCAGAATAGTAAGGAAGTTCCTGCAAACTGAAGAACAGACCACAACTATACTTAGGCAAATTACCTGACAAGCTAACGCACAGGTAACTAAACAAGGCAGCTCACAGGATATTACCAAATCCAGCACTAATATACACTTGGCTTAAGTTCGTGTTATTATTTCAGATCTAGATCCATAAAGAAGTTCCTTCAATATGCATAATCACTTTTAAATAAATCGCTCCAATGAATAAGCATATGCCGTCACATCATTCGGTGAACTTGTTCGTAACATTGTTGCGGCCGCCACGCATTCTGCTCAAAAAAGAATAGAGATTTATCGCATTACTGCAAAGAAGTCATCTATTCGTGCTTTTGCAAACATCCCTTATGCGCTACAAAAGCAAGGCAGCTCCAACAGACCCCTGAAAATATTATTATATAAAACACGAATGTCAGTGTTAGCGTGCATCTCGGATTTCCTCAACGCTCAGGATCGCTCAGCGAGCTATGAAAAGGGCTACGCTTGGGGATTCTCTGCGTGATGAAATCAATATACCTGCGGTAGAATCAAAGTACACATATCCCAACGGATTAGTAAGCTGAAGTGACAAAGAGCCGACCATATAGCTCGAAGAACTGACAACCGATGATAAAAAATGTTTTGGAGTGGCAGTCTCACACCGGTAACCGAAGTGTAGGACGACTCTTCACTAGATAGAGTGACGATGGATGCAGGTGGCTTAGAACCGTTCTTTGTGGCATTCCTTGGGGGAGGCCTATATTCAGCAGCGGACTTGTGAATGCGCCCTTTAAAAAAATTGGCTCATTTCTCGCTAAGCTGAGTCCTTTTGTTGAAGTTTCCTAAGTCGTATCGGTCCGAAAAAAGTCTGGTGGCTTAGATTATTTATTAATATTGATAAATTGTTTCTAAAGTTAACATAGAAATAATATTTTATTGACAAAGCAATATTGACAAATGATGGAAAATAGTTTATATGTAATGATTGGAAATAATCAAGGAGAGAATTAAAAATAAAACCAATATATGGGGTATATAGTACAAAATCACTGCGAAACTGCACTGCAAAAGTACTGCGGAGTAAGTAAAATTAAAGGTTGAACAGACTATTCAGGACACTTTATCATAATTGCCACAAAGATTTGGCAGTAAAATTGGCGAAAATAGAAAAATCGTATATTAAATCATATCACATTCGTAGGCTTCACGCCCGTGTAGATTCTTTATGGTGAGTCAAATGAAATGTCTTTTGAAAAAGTAATTTCTTAAAGTTAAGACAAAAATAATGTCAAACAAACTAGAAAGCAAGTACATAACCTTAGTGTAATGTTACGAGCTTAAGTTTCATGACAATAAAACTGCCGATTGAATTACCAGAGTTGACACTTTAATTATCTAATGCCATTTAAAACTTAAAACACACTAATGATTAATCACACTTTACTTAAGTTCGCTTTATTTCGCTGCAAATCTTTTTGTTGTATCCTCAATTCAATACTACCTGATTGCGGCTCATAACGGCTTTATATATAGGGACTTTTCAACAGAATGTTCGAGTAGAATGTCGAAATTCCTAGCACAAGTGATTGCCCGACTTGAAGTTTGTTAGTATGCCAATGAGATAGCAGACCGAGAGATAGAAGCCCTGCCTTTGTGATACGGTCTCCAATTTTTTTTCTCACGGCTAGAGCGGACGGCCGAAGCACGTCCAGCCGTGTGAAGCTTGGCACCAACAATACGAGATACTGTCAGTGCGGGACCAAAAACAATAGAATCCGTCTCGCAAAGTTAACGACTGGCTTACAAATAGGTCAGCAGCATTCGGTTTAGAGCCTCACGACCTCCCAATTCCGCTTGCTTAAGTAATGCGAGAAGTCGAGGTCGATCCTCGAGAGCCATACTGCACGTTTCCCTAATAGCCTCTTCCAATATGCTCCTCATGCTTGGCTGGCGACACGCATGCTGTCGCGGCCAACTCCAGCTCCAGACACACCCTGTAACCTTCAGGCCATTTCATGGGCGTCAGTTAACGGGAGACGCTCAGGCCCGGCACCGTTTCGTGGTTCGCTCATATGTACAAACGGACTTTTCCAACCTCAGTCTTGCCTAGGCACGGTGCTCACACCTCTTGTCAGGGCACTGACTGACTGCATCAACGTAGTAGTTTTGTCACTTAACTGCTACGTTAGCGGTGGATGGGGTCGTCACTTCCCTACGCATATTTATTATTAAATAAATATTTAAAAATATCCGAATGATTCTTGTGATTATAATATCAAAACCATTCTTAGAGTAGAAGTAGCAGCAAATAGCTGTTAAGTGCTTTAAAGTCAAATCACTTATTGACGGTATTTGCAATTCAGTGTTTGCTTTGAGCAGCATGACTTACAAAACTGTTGTTAAAAGTTTCCATTATTTTACATCAAATTTGTTTTACTAATGGATCATTAGTAAAATACTCAACTACATGCATAACTATATGATTCTTTCTTTATTAAATGGTTTATACTAATTTATATACAATTATATAAATAATTAATAATTTTATAATAGTTTATACAAATTTCAAGACAATTTGTCGAACTCGCACCGACTTTAACCTTACGGTGAGTGGCACTTCGCTCCCTTAAAGCACTGAATTAAATATATAAACATATTGTGTGCATACATACACTTTTATAGAATAGGATGAAAAATGAGCACACAGTCCACGTGATGGTAAGTGGTTGCTGTGGCCCATAGACATCTACATTTATCCTCGATTGAGAATCAAAATGCAGATGCGTTTTCACCCGTGAGTTCTAAGATGGAATGCCTCATTTCCAGTAAAAAGAATCATCGGTTCTCTACCCTAACTATACGAAAAACAGCAGCATCGAGCCGTGAGGTCTAAGATGGATTGCATTGTTTCCAGTAAAAAGGGTCTCCGGTTCTCTACACTAACTATACGAAAAACAACAACATCGAGCTTTAAAAGCTTAGATATGAATATAGGGCATTTAACAAGGGATGCCACGTGAATTGGTCCTGAGCCACCTGCATCTCCTGAGTCCTAAGGTTGGCATTTGAGAATCCCCATCAATTGTGGTTGGGCCATTGTCACTTCAACTTACAGATCCATTGTACTTCATGTCGGTTACTCTGGTTCTACGCTTGATATCCTCATTTATACTTTTATGTACATAAACATTTACATTCCGTAAATATATACGTCTTGTACCTGTCGGTACGCAAGATGTTAACGATCCGAATCGACGAAAGAGGGTATAAAACTGTACTAAAGGACACATTACACAAACGTGACGCTTTGTGCACAATTAAGGAGAACCTTTCACGTTAAGTGCTGAGTATTTATTTTTAGCTGCGATCGAATACTTTTCCCTAGTGGATAAACGATTATATTTATTACTAACAAATGTCACTCCAAACACACTAAAGCAATCTTGTGACGTGATTGTTTCAAGTGAGCTGCCAAAATAACCTGCATAATAATGACCAAGGTTCTATAAATAAATGTATGTACAATTATGATATTTGTATGAAATTAAAGCAGTGTAAGATATTTACTAAAAGTATTTAATGATATAAATGTAAATTACAAATTAGAGGTTGTCCTAATGGCATGCTGTGATTGCCTTGGTTAGGCCTATGTTCTACAGTGGACTTTGATAGGCTTTAATGAAAGGACTGAATACGGGTATTGGCGGTATAAAATATTCACTACCACATGTCTTCTCGTACGTCTCGTAAGAAGCTACAGAGGGAGACAGGCAGGAGATGAGCAGCAGCATCTTCTTGATAACATCAATCATACGATAAAAACTGCAAATGCCAACCCACAAAGCGACATAAATAAACGGCCCCCCAAACACGGCAGCTATTCTTGGCTACAATGGCGACCATGAAAACGTCAGGCAGGCATGCTAAGAAACTTCGGTGGAAGTTTGATTGCCACCTAAGATCACTCAACCTGGCAACATGTAACGCACGCAACTTGAGGACTGTCGAGAAGATCCTGGAGCTGGAAGAAGAGGTAGAGACGTTGGTGGTGGTCCAAGGAGAGAGGCAGGATACAATAATCTTTGAATCCCGCAACTTATTCACCGAGAGAGCGACCATCTATTGAAAGGAAGTATCGGATTTATCAACCTCAAGTCTCTCATTAAACACGTTGTAAAGATTGGGAGTATGTCGATGAGGGTTGCGTATCCGATCACTAAACGGTATTTGCTGAAGGTCGTAGAGGCTTGAGCACCAACTTCGGCACATCCCCATTAGTAGGTCGAGGAAATGTATGAGGATATCTCTAGAGCCATACATTCCTCCAAAAGCTTACTATACGGTGTTGGTGGGAGATTCAATGAAACCTAGTGAGCTGAAGGTAGGGAAATTTGGAATATGGCAACGAAACCCAAGAGGCCAGTAGCTGGTTGACTTCATGGAGAAAGAGGAAGTCTTTATGATGAAATCTCTCTTCTAGAAGCATCCAGCAGCAAAATAATTGAATCTGGTCAAGCCCCGATGGTTTAGCAAAAATGATATTGACTTCATTTTAACTACAAGATGCCAACTGCTCAGTGATGTCTCAGTGATTGAGAGGGTAAAAAGCAGCAGATATCACCGAATATTTTGGGGATATTGGACCTAAATGTTAAGTTGGAGAGGTCTTGTCTGATAATGTTAACGTCTTTGTCCCTCTCGTGGGATTCAGTTATTTATAATAATAACCGTTTTCAGTGCCTATAAGGCTGCAATACAGTGGAGGATATGTATAACAAGATCGAAGAAACTGTCCATGCGGTCGGAGCTAAGTTCAAAAAGTTGCAGTCTTCAGCAGATTTGACAGCATACAGGCAACTGAAAAGGTAGATCTCCAAATACATGCCGCGGCACTTACGCGAATACAATACAGTTTGTACTGAAGAAGTGACTGAGCGAACCAAGGACTTCAAAGTCTTTACCAGAAATCTGTCTGCTAGAAAGAGCTGTCTGACTGTCAAAGCTGAAGACCGAATATGACAGTATCATTTTCGGGGCACCTGATATTTTTAATGAGATTGAGAGGTTCTATGGGCAGTGAGTAACGTTCTAAGGTCAAGTGTTATCCAACAATATTCTGATGATATCTCGGAAGTCAATCTTAGTGAGTTTAAAATAGCTCTCCAGCACCATAAAAATGGTAAGTCCCCGGGAGTGGATGGAGTTATAGCGGAGCTTCTGAAAGCGCGTGGAAAAACGGTACTTGAAGACATTCAAAAGATTTTTAATTCTGTTTTCATGGCGGCACCACTCCGGAGACGTGGAGTAGAAGTACGGTGGTCTTGTTCTTCTAGATAGAAAACAACGCTCTCTTGAAGAACTACGGACCGATTTCCCTTCTGAGCCGCGTCTACATGCTGTTTTCGAGAGTCGTAACGAATTATCTCGCACGCAGACTTAAAGACTTCCAGCCTCTCGAACAAGCTGGTTTCCGAAAAGGATTTAATACTATAGGCCATATAAATGGCCTTCGGCAAATTATACAAAAGACCGACAAGTACAATCTGCTACTTAACCTGGCGTAGCCTTTGATTCCATCGAACTTTAGGTGCTGCTCCAGCTCGTTTAATAATGCCAAGTTGACTGTCGGTATATCGAATAACTGAAGTGTTTATATATCAGGGCTACGATGGCGAGTACAGAACCAGACTACAATACCTACGTAACTGCAGAGTTTTGTAAAAAAGGTGACGTTATATCCCCCAAACTCTTCACCATGCATTGGAAGACGTTTTTAAACTACTGGACTGGAAAGAATACGGTATTAATATCAATGACGTGTACATCACTCACCATTGATTTGCCTACGATATAGTCCTTATGGCGGAATCACTGAAGGGACTAAGGACTATGCTCGCAGTTTTTGATGAGTATGATATATTATAAGCAAAATACAATTGAATCACATGTAACTATATATGTTACGCATATATAGTGACGGGAATCGCTGTTTTCTTGCAAATATTTAAGGTTTATCAAATCTTGATGTAATACCGGAGACGAGCCTGAATATGTTCACAGTCTCACCTTTAGGTCTGCTTCTCATCATAATTTTAAAATCCTTTAATAAAGCTTATACGGAGTGCGTTTATTACCATGGTATTATTCAAATATTTAACACATTTTTAAAATTAAAATTGTCCGATTAATTAATTAAATTAAAATATTGAAATGAATAAAATTTAAGATCAATTTAGTGCACATATTTCTGTAAATTGTGACAGAATATGCTTTAATTAAATTTTTACATTTTGAGTATTCAGCCTTAAATGTACAAGATTCCGACAATGCTCATTTACGCTATTACCTATTTATTATAATGAGAATTTGTTATTTTTCCTTTTCGTGATCCAGTTAATGGCACAGTGGATATTATGGCACTTATTACGTGGTAGAGCCATGCTGCAGTTATATTAATAGTATAGTTGTAGCACGAATGGGTCGGCTCGGCCGGGGAAGGACCACGCTCTCACAGAATACCAGCGTGAAATAGTAGCTTAATGCTGCTGTATTTCGTATGGTGAGTGTAGAGAACCGGAGACCCTTTTTGCTGGAAACGAGGCATTCCATCTTAGTCCTCACGGGTGACAACGCATCTGCATTTTGATTCGTAATCGAGGATATATGTAGATGTCTATGGGCCACAGCAACCACTTACCATCAGGTGGACTGTGTGCTCGTTTGTCACCCTATCCTATAAAAAAAAAGAAAAAGAAAAACAGTGGAATATTAATTATTTTGATTTTTTTGTACATTTAACAAGTTTTAATACGGGAAAATTCTATAAAACTGCTATATTCGTTGGGTTTTTGGGGCTTTCACAACTTTTTCCTTTTATGAACTCATTGGTATATTTTTCTTTTTTATGCATAAAAAGACGTGTGGCACTCGGGGACTGCCGCGGTAAAGCTATTGCATATCATTTTGTATCAACTTATGCAATTATAATTATTTATTTATTTTATTTATGCAGTATTACTTTTTCTTTGATATTAATTCAAGTTACACTTTTTGAGCGTGGTGACCGATAAGAAAACAATTTTTTTTCTTTTATTAAATAAATAAATAATAAATGCACTTTGTTCATTCATATTCAAAACACTTTATACACAAATTTTACAAGTACAGCTATTCACTGTTGTACATAAATACCTATACACCTATATAATTTCTCATAACACAGCTGCTATTGTATTCGTCCGATTTCGGAGCAGCTCGTCTCGATTCGTGCGAGCTTCGTAGAGTCGTACAATACGTCTAGTTGCACGCACACAAACACCGTGTCGAAGACTGCCGAAAAGAAACGACGTTAGACAATGCACGGCCTTCAAGCCACACCTCCGTGCCCGTCGGAGTGGGGAGCGTGAGGTTTTTTTCGTTACGGAATAAATTTCTGGATTCGGTCCCCGCGCTCAAGGCCCGCGATAGAAGCTATGCAATAGCTTAATAAACCTGTTTTTATATTATTTATTTAAATTTAATTTAATAAACACTTTATATTATGGTTAAAAAAATCTCAAATAACACTACATACATGTTGCGTTATTTATTATTTATGATGTCTTACAATGAAGTAAATTGTAAGAATTTTATAGTTTTTTATTAGAGAGACGCTGCTGCCCATCTCCTGATTTGTTTCTCTCAGTTGCCTCTAACGACACCAACGTGACGATATGGCATTTACCCCAAATCGTCAAGTTGGTAATATCCACTAGGATATTCTGAACGCCACTTCACGGCATTGACACATAGAAAAACAAAATGAGAAACATATATTGGACATGGAAAGGTCTTTGCTTGCGCCACACCTTATCCAATGTCAGCGTTTACCTTTCTGTCCGATTACAATCTGGACATCTTCAAGGCAAGATTGAAAAGGCTTATGTTTCGCTAAAACATTGCAGTTTATCATCTAGTGCTTCATCAACGTTTAACAACAGGTGAGATTGTAGTCAAGCAATGGCTAAAATAAGTAAAAAAATATATAATAAGACTACTCCAGACCTAATTTCAGTTACGGCCGCCAGTCTCAACAGAGAAGCCATCTGTGCAGGACAGGATTATAGTACCCAATTGTATATGCAATAAGAGGTAATCTCTGTATTTCCTCAAATCTCATAGTCTATTGTAATGGAAATGCGAAATGATCGGAGTTTACGTGTTTTACGAGGCACGGGGGTAAAACACCAACACCTTCATGACTTTTAGCTGCTCCTAAATTTCTTGACAGAAAACCTCAAAAAAGATTTTAGCCTAACCCGGGATTTCAACTACGCGATGAAAAATAGATGCAGTCAAAAATGCACACTTTTGAGTATAAACGGTAAATATAGCGGTATTCAAAACCATACAAAAACGTAAATTACCTGAAAAAGGAGTTAAGACGGATAAATGTAAGACTGCAGTGGAGATTATAATTGAAGCTAGGCAATCACAAATACATGTTTACAAGCACGGACAAATTATACTAATTTTTTGTTGGTTCTGGAAACGACCCCTGGTTCGTTACTGAGATTGGTATGCCGAGCTTTGTTATTGATTTGAATAAACATGTTTGCTCACTTTATTTTAAACTGACTTTTCCATTTCACGGCGAGTAAGATTTAGTGTGCTTGTAGTTGTTGTAGCAATTTAAATTTACAATTACATTTAAAGACTATATTATTTTAAAAGTTTTTATTGCTCTCGTGGTAAATTAATAAATTATGTAATATTAAAAATACTATATTTGACGCTATAGACTTACTGTTCGATTCGAATTTAGTAATTGAATTAAAACTAACTTCTCAAAAAGCCAGAGATTTTATTTTTTTAACATATGAGTAGCGCAGAATTGGACGACTTATAAAAATATGAGTAAAAAACCAGGTGAAACGTGGTAAGAATCAAGTTATTTACAATATTGAACACGGCTTTATTAAGATAATAAAACTCTTTGTGTATATGAGGGACGACAAATGGGCACACAATCCAACTGATGGTAAGTGAATGCTGTAAGATCCGTAGAGATCGACATCTATCCTCGATTAATATAAAAATGTAGATGCTTCGTCACCCTTGCGGACTAGGATGAAATGTTTGGTTTTCAGAAAAAAAGGTCTACGGTTCTTTACATTCAGCATACGAAACACAGCAGTATTAAGCTGTATTTTTACGCGGGTGTTCTATGAGAGTGGTCCTTCCTTGGTACAGTCAACCCATTCCATATACTATTATAATATAGTAATAACTGTAATAACTGTAATAAAAAGCTTCAGCATGGCTCTAGGACCGCAACCCCTGACCACAGCCTGAGAAGAACCCATCGATTTTGACTTACTTTCGACGCAGTTTTTTTAAAGTACAACGAGGTGATTTGATGTCTGATGTTGATTAGTCAAATATTTTAAAAGTCATTTAAAAAAACTTGAATAATTTTTTTAAAAGTTTTTTTTTAATGTCTTTGAGGCTTTGAGGGCTAGACCGATTGACTTCAAAGATGCAGGCACCCAAGCACGCACGCATACACGTACACACCCACACGGCTGGACGTTCAGCCGGAAATAGTCCGAACAGCTTCCTAGGACCGCAACACATGGAGATCTGATGAAAACTCGCATTCTAAAAATCAGACCGAAATCTATACCTTCATACTTTAGAAAAAATTTGATTTTCAAAGCGGGAACTTAAAAATGTACGCGTCAAATATCGAACCTTCTCAATTTTTCAAATGGTGAAAAATTAAATGAGAAAGATGAAATTAAATTATTTAAAATTAATTTGAAACTGAACCTACATAATTTCCTTAAAATGTCAATACGTCCTGGGTGTACTTGATGTATCAGGAAATCCGAACATGTTTGTGAAAAAACTACGTCGCATAAATCCTACAGTAAAGCAGTTCGATATAGAAAAGGTATTGACGTATATTTCAACGGAGGGAGGGGAGCATTTTGAAGTGAAAACTTCTTTAGCGGCGTTGCACACTTTTTTTGTAATGAGTAAAAAATGTTAAACTCGCGTCAGGACACGTGACCCTGATCGAAAATTCGTAAGATAGATGGAGAGAGAGAGACAGCTGGTGCGGCGTAGGAGAGGAAGTATCCCCCTCTCTTTCTACAGCGCGGCGAAAATATATGCCTGCGCCTGCTGTTTCGTTTAGACTTTAGGCGGCGCAGGGCGCTTGCGCGAATGTTCCTGTGTGATAAAGCAATTCATGCAAAATATTTCCTAATCATTCCAAAATATCAAAAAAGCAAAACGTTAATACTCAAGTTTACACTTCTGCCGGCACTCCCGGAGTGCAACCCGTCGTTTTTTACTTTTATATTACGTGTCGAATAGCTTCTTATCTAATATTTTAGATAAATATCATATCCTTTTGGAACGCTTAAAAAATTAATTTTTATGTCTTTCTCGTCTCTAAAAAGTTCTTATTGTAATAGAGCAAAAAAGGTCAAAGCAAAACTTTTTTATCTGTTTATTAATAAACTGATAAAAATTTACTAACATTATCATTACAGTTTATCAAATATCCACTGATGAACATAAGCCATCCACATAAATTGTCTCAATATAGGTGATCCCTATATTTACCATAGCTGTCACGCTTGGCAACCGCAGTTTTTCATTCAGCTAAATATGTCCTGGCTCAATTTATCTCTATTACTTTTAACGACACCTATGGCACGATTTGGGGCAGTAGATATTTTAATATCACAAGGTACAACAAGAACTAATTCTAGTTGTTTTCGGTAGATTTAAATGATTTATTGTATTAATTATAGTTGATTTGATACGAAGTATCCATCTGCAGCCTGTTGGTCCGCGGGGCTGTTTTATTTCAACCCAACCCTCTAGAGTACGAAGTGCCCATTGCGCAAAGCAATCATTGCGCGAGCTTTTCCCATTCGCTACCTGGGGAAGCATTTTCTGGGGATCAGGCTTTCACGAGAACATATCAAATTCTCGCTGAGAGTTTCTTTAAAGTGTTTTAAGTTAAGTTCTGCGAATTGCGGATTGAATATCGTGATAACAGATACTTGGCTGCCACAATACAAAACCGAGTGAAGATTTATTATTTAGTTTTATAGAACAAACACAAGACACTTATAAAGGTATTAAAATATTATAATTTCTGATTATTTTAAAGGACCTAACGTAGGTATTCTATCTATATTCTAGCTCTTCATCTCATCTTTTTGTAGAAAACTATTTAATGAAAATATAGATACAAACATTTTAACTCCACTTTGTTAGGGATTTTTCTTTGCTTCAATTTGTATCTAGATGATGAGTTAGTGTATCTTCTAGCGTCTTTCAAAAGTGCTCAAATCACTTCTTTGATACTATAATCGTGGTAGAACTACGTTGTTTCTTTTGTTGTGTTCTGTAGGTTGAGTGTGAAAAACTGGAGACCCATTTTTCTGGAAACAAGGCATACCATGTTAGTCCTCAGGGCTGACAGCGTATCTGCATGTTGATTCTTAATTGAAGATATGTAGATATCTATGGGTCACAACACCCACTTAACATTAGGTGGATTGCGTGCTCGTTTTCCACCCTATTGTATAAAATAAGGGCGAAAATAACTTAATTTATATATTAATTTTATGTGATATTTGAAAAATTATTTGATATTTTAACTTAATAATAGACTTGATCAAAGGCGGGTCCCAATAACACTAATGAATGAACAAGTAAATACCAAATTGTCAACCAATTTCTCTTCTATTAAATTGTAGCTAAAATTCGACAAAGCTACGTTAACACTATTTATAATTCAGTGCAAACGGAGCGTTATAACGTGAGTTAAACTTTAAATTGAAGTTGCAGTTGTTAACGGGATTGTATGGGCACTTATCATCAGATAGATTGCAAGATGCTGGCTCGTATTTCAGACATGTTTATTTTAAAAAAAAACTTTACTTATAAGCTCTTTCTGGATACTAGTTGTGTTCAGTGCTTGTAAATAAAGTTTAATTTATAAATGTTATTTGATCTCATAAATATCAAATAGGACTTTTTTATAGAAGCCCCTCTCTTCTAAAACGAGCATACGGTTCTACCGCCTACCGCCTACCGACTACCGCCGCTAATGTACATCCGCAACACCAGAGGAATCTCAAGTGCGTTGCCGATACTTTAAAAAGGAGTAAGCTCTTTTCTTGAAGGTCCTCAGGTCTTATCGGTCCAGAAAAATCTCCGATGGTAAAGTATTCCACACAGAGGTCGTACGCGGAAGAAAACTCCTTGTGAAACATACAGTGGTGGACCGCCAAGCATCCAGATGGTGTGAATGGTATCGGGACGTTTGCCGCGTAGTGCGTTCACGAAACTTGGCGGCTGTGATTAATCCGAACAATTCCTCAGAGCACTCCCCATGGTATGCGAAAGAAAATGCAAAGAGATGCAACATCTCCTCGCAGCGCCAGTGAATCGACCCACTCGGAAAGTACTCGGTCATCTACGATTCGAGCTGCTCTGCGCTGGATGCGGTCAAGTGGAAAGAGTTAGTACTCGGAAGCTCCAGCCCAGAGATGGGAACAGTATTTCATGTGCGACCGAACCTGCGCCTTGTAAAGTTGCAGGCGGTGTGCCGGCATGAAATATTGTCCCACTCTGCTGGGCACGCCAAGCTTTTTAGAAGTCAATTTGGCCTTATCTTCCAAGTGACCACAAATTTGCACGTCACTCGATATGACAACGACGAGGATTCCGATACTGGCTAATTCAACAAGGAGAGTGCCTTGAAACTGAGGAGATAGGAAAAAGGGGCTCTTTTTAGCGGTTAGCGTGCAAACTTGTGTCTTTTGAGGGTTAAACTGGACTAGATTTAGTCGCCCCAATCCGAATTTTTGTTCAACGAAGACTAAACTTCAGACGCAAGTTTGTTCCAGTACTCGAGACGTTTTCCCGAGAAATATTGGCACGGCCGGTGTACAGAGCATCACCAGTGCTGTCATTTGCATAGCAGTAAATGTTGCCGGCTTGCAGCATATGCATCATTGATATGCCGAAAAAACAGGATTGGTTGTAGCACGCAGCCTTCTGGAACACCACCATTAATAACCTTGTAATCGGAGCTTGCACCGTCTACAACGACTTTGATGCTCCAATCTGCAAGAAAGCTGGTGATCCAATTGCACAATTTCTCGGGATGCCCATAGGAAGGGAGCTACGAAAGAAGCGGTTTGTGCCAAACCCGATCGAAAGTCTTGGACTCTACTGCTGCCACCCATCTATGAGTCAGGTAGACCAGAAGATCACCAGCTGATCGACCATGACGAAAACCGTATTGGCGATCACTAATCAGCTTGTGATCCCCAACGTACCTCATGAGCTGACAGTTTACAATGGACTCCGTTGTTTTGGAGAACAAGGAGATGATGGCGATAGGCCTGTAGTTGGACGGGTCTGAGCGGTCGCATTTTTTAGGGATCGGGTGGACGAAACCCACCATACATGATTTTTGAACTACGCCTAGGGAGTAGTAGTAGTACCGGAAAAGACGCATTTAGACCGGTGCCAACTCTGCAGCACACGTCCTCAGCACAGTGGGGGGATACTGTCAGGCCCACTCGACTTCTGGATGTCCAGGGAGAGGAGTGTTTTAAGAACCGAGCGCTGTATGAAACGCACCTCGGGCATGGAGCAATCAAGAGTTGAGTTGGACGCAAAGAAAGAGCCTAGCAGATCGGCTTTCTCCTTTGTGGCATGGGCCAGGTAGTCGTCATCTCTGTGCAGAGATGAAGGAAACGGCTGACAGAAATTTCCCTGGACAGCCTTGGTGAGAGTCCAGAATGCACTGGATCCGGAAGAAAGGTGAACTCGTTTCTCGCCAATTCTGCCTATGTAGTTCCATACCCTGAAGTACCACACCAGCAACAGAATCAGCAACAACGTTGGGATTGTCAGGTGAAAAGAAACCACCCACCCCTAAGGGTAGGATGCAAAGAAAGACTGCATCGTACCCCAATCAGCTGACCTATGTTGCCCAACTCGGCGGTAGCCTGCAGAATGCAACCGCGATTTCAGCGTGAGTGGCCCCTCACTCCGGACAAGACAATGGTTTGAGGAGCCTAAAGAGGGGTCGACGGAAATCTGATATCCATCCGAATGAGACGTCAGCAGAAGCTCCTACAGAAAAGGTGCATGATCCTTCATATCTGGAATCCGCGTAGGCAAAAAAGACCACTTGTGTCAGACTACAATGACAATGGTCTGAGGAGCCTAAAGAGGCGTCGACAGAAATCTGATATCCGTCCGGATGAGAGGTCAGCAGGTGGTCCTACAGAGAAGGTACATGATCCTCCATATCTGGAATCCGCGTAGGCAAAGTAACCAGTTGTGTCGGACCATACGCAAAGGCAAAACCATGAACAGATCTTCCCGCATGATTGGTTGAACGTGAACCAAGCAATTCGGCGTGGTGTGCGTTAAAATTGCCGAGGATCACGATCTCTGCGGAGGGGATCTGCTGTAGCAACGAATCTGTAGCCATTTGGACATGGTCGAAGAGTCGGTCTGTTTCGGCATTACCGCTACGGGACCTACACCACGCACCCGTAGGCACGCGGATGGTCGTCGCTGTCTACGCGTAGCCAAAGGACGGACAGGTCCGAACCTTCAATCTCTCTGACGTATTCGCAAACTCCAGCCTGAGGCACAGAGGAGTGTTCCAGTTGTATCCCGGGTAGGAGAGATACGAAGCATCAGCCGGAGAGGACACCTGCGTCTCAGTCAGAAAGAGCAGAGCCCACCTCGCCGTCTTGAGATGGTAGTGGATAACGTTTATGTTGGAATGAAGTCCCCTGATAATGCAGAAATTCACGAATAGCGTGGTAGGGGTTGCCTTGGTCTTGTTGCTCAGTTTGCCCTGAGCAGTTATTGTCTTGAGCGGAATTTTCAATAAAATAATAGTTTAAAAAAAAACTAAGGAAACACGATAAAGATAAAATTATTTTATTTTAGCTTAGTAATCCTATTCAGGATAAAGTTATTAAATTAATGAATTGTCAGATGTCCTTGATGCGGGCAAATTGATGAAGCAAAGGAAACGGGTGAAAGTTCATAGAAAGCTGGGCCTGATATTACTACTATTGTAACGATTACTGCATTACTTTATTTATATAACAATACCATTTTAAAAAAAATGTTTACGACTGCTTCGTGGTAGAAAAAATATAGGATGTTATTGGTTTGTATAAAAACAATGTTATTGCTTACGTTATGCTTACAATGTTATTTTTACACCAAGCTCTTGCATTACACTTAAAATAATTATTAGACTTTATTGTAAAGTAGACTTTATCATTTTGTATATTATAGGACATTACACATTGTATACATAGAGTATTCAGACGCCGTGGCGCCGTCCAACTAAATTCTAGAGGTTTGAAATAATTATAAAAAAGCAGGAGTATGAATTAAAAACACTTTCTCTTTTAATGATTTATTAATCGTCCACTTCATTTTAAACAAATTCGTCTATAAACTGTGCATGCGGTATTAAATGCTCTTGATGCTTTGCCCAGCTTAGATACCATATTATGAACGTTACATGGCAACAGCAACCTACAGTTCTTTTTTCTACCAAGCAATTAAAATAATATTGCT
Source organism: Parnassius smintheus behrii (assembly GCA_036936625.1). Classification (NCBI taxonomy): domain Eukaryota; kingdom Metazoa; phylum Arthropoda; class Insecta; order Lepidoptera; family Papilionidae; genus Parnassius; species Parnassius smintheus. Next base: position 10,904,896 of record JAUPFT010000001.1, on the reverse strand, counting down.
TGATGGCCTCTCTAACATTAAGCGAACTGTCAACTAACATATATGTAAAATATGTTTTTGAGCTTAAGTATATGTCTTGATTTTATTCGACCTCTTAATAGCCAGCTATAATAGTTGGATATTGACAGTTCTCTTAGTAGTATAAAATTGCTTCATATTACTTTATCAATTACAAAAAAAAACTGTAAAAATATTGATAAATATTTCACTTGCGTAACGTTAGGCCCAAATTCATCCGTCTCCTTTTTACGTCAATCAGTAGTCTACACGTCGGTGAAAATAACTTTAAAAGATTCTGTTACATAAAGAGATACATGGATCAATACAAGCGATGCTAATAAAAACGTGTTGAAAATAGAATGAACCGAATTGCAAATACTTAACTTAAACTTTACCGTAAAATGAAATAATTACTAAAATACTCCTAACTCTGTTAGGTGAGGGTATCGTAATAAGCATTCCAAAAAAACTGAAACATGAAATAGGCAGTAGCATCTTCCTGATAACAAGTATAAAAATTATAAGCCTTGCCGTGTAGGAGCTGTGTAAGACAACCGCTACCTCATGTCCTCCCGTGTGTGTCGTAAGTGGTGACTTATGAAATTGTCAGCATAACTAAAAACAAATGGGCAACATCCTAATCCTACCGGTCAAGCGTGACATTAACAGCAAATCCAATGGAGCAATCTATGGGGGAATTCTATGTCCCATCCTTATGTTCATAATTTTGTGTTCCTAGACTACTACTACTAGCTATATTAATTGAACTTATATTCACATTTATTATCACTTAAATTCTATAGTGGTAGAGCCATGCTGCAGCTATATTAATTAATAATAAAACATATTGTTACGCCGCGCTCAAATCAGCGCACTAGCGCCATCTAGTGTCAGGAACGAGAGCGAGGGGAGCGTTGCAGTTTATGACATCACACATCTTTCGACGGACAGCGCCACCCGAAGAACTAAGTTTCTAGAAAATCTATACTCGAATTCTCGTTGCCCGGCGCGCATTTACGTGAATGTTCGGAACGCTTCTTTGCTAATTATATAAATAGGCGCTGCAAGATGCGATCGAGGCAGACAGAGTTGAACTCGGCGACAAAGCGAAGCTTCGGAGCGGAATTAAGTGAATTAGTGTGTTTAATTATTAGTGTTTTTAACTTTAATTTGTATAAAGTAAATTAAAGTGTTAATTTAGGTAATTCTATCGGCAATTTTTATTGTCACGAACCTCAAGCTCGTAACAATTGGTGTCAGAAGTGGGATAAAATAATGCCGATTTTACCTAAGGAGGAAACGGAGGGTGTCCGTACCCGAAGTCAACGCCAGCAGGAGACGGACCAGAGGAGATTTGGTGGTGCAACGCCGCAGATGTCTGAGGGCCAGCCGCCGGCCACGGAAGCCGGTCCATCAGCAGCTTTTACGTCTGTGGCACCTGACTTAGGTGCTCTGATGGTGATGCTGCAGGAGCAGGCTCGCCGACAGGAGGAGCAGTCTCGCCGACAGGAGGAACAGGTCCGTCGGTTCGAAGAGCAGCTGAAGCGCGGACAGGAGGAACAGGCCAGTCAGTTGAAAGAGCTGCAGGAGGAACAGGCCCGCCGACAGGAGGAACAGGCCCGTCGGTTGGAAGATCAGCAGGCGGAACAGGCTCGTCGGTCGGAAGAGCAGATGCTCCTCATGAAGGACCTTCATGCTACCTTTGGGAAAGAGATAAGGCAGGTGAAGGATAGGGTTGCTCAACACGACAACCGTCTGTCGGAAGCTGAAATCCGAATCGAAGAACATGAAACCCGAATCAACCATGTGAACCATCGGGTTGACAACGTGATAGCTGACGTGAAGAAAACGCTGAACGACCTCAAACTTGGGGATGGAACTGCAGCCCCCGCAGTAGCTACTACACCTTCGCTACGTGGGTTCAAGGTGCCACCATTCGACGGGACTTCTTCCTGGTCAGCCTACAAAATCCAGTTCGAAGCTGTTATGAAGGCGAACGGCTGGAATAGAAATCAGGCCATGACTGCTCTCACACTAGGCCTGCGCGACCAGGCCTTAACAGTTCTGGAAGCTCTCGGTGAGGAAGTGACTTATGAGCAACTCTTTGAGGCATTGGAGGCGAGATATGGCGACGCTCACCTGGAACACGTCTTTCGTGCGCAGCTTAAAGATCGCGTGCAGCGCAGCAACGAAAACCTGCAGCAGTGGGTTCTAGAAGTGGAGAAGCTGGTGCGAAAAGCATACCGGTCTGTACCTGCGCTCATTGAAGGGAACCTGGTGCAGACATTCATCGACGGCATCCGCGACCTGGAAGTCAGAGCTGCTGTGAGGCTCGGGCACCACGAGACGCTTAAGGAAGCCTTGGCCCATGCACTGGAAGTGGAAGCCGTGCGGCAGGATCATCGTTCCCATCGCGTCAGGGAGGTTGCAGCAGCTACAGTTCGCGACCGCAACAAAGGATACAGCCCAAGGTGCTATGGCTGTGGGGAAAAGGGCCACCTTCGATCCAGCTGCCCTAAGTGAACCGCAGAAAGGGAAAGTGAACGATATCAGGAGGGTAGTGCAGCTAACGGCACTGCCTGGCGGCGACAGGATCATCGTTCACCTCACGCTAGGGAGGTTGCAGCAATTACGGTTCGAGACCACAATAAAGGATTCAGTCCTAGGTGCTATGGCTGTAGGGAAAGGGGCCATCTTCGATCCAGCTGCCCTAAGCACACCCTAGGAAGGGAAGGTGAACGGTCTCAGAAAGGAAGTGCGGCTAACAGCACCGCCCAGCAGCAGCAGGAATACGACTTTACTATCAGACACTGCAGCGGGAAATCTCACGGCAACACAGATGCATTGTCAAGAAGACCTTGTCCTGAAGATGGCAACCATTGTAGTAGGCAAGGTAAGGAAGTGGTATCCGTGAGGATGCTCAGGACAGACCACCTCAGCAACGGGTGGAAGGACAGCCTACGACATGCACAGCAGGAAGATCCGGACATCAAGCCGATTCTGGGGTGGATGAAGGCCCGTGCTACCAAGCCTAAGTGGAGGGACGTCTCAGCGATGAGTTCAACCACGAAAAGCTATTGGGCCCAATGGGACAGCTTGCTGCTTCAGGATGGAGTCCTGTGCCGTAAATGGGACAATGGTCGATGAGACAGCTGTCGTTTGCAAATGGTCGTCCCTAAAGCTAGAGTGCCGAATGTTCTACAGCTGTGCCATAATGGTCGTTCAAGAGTCCATCTGGGAGTTAAACGAACTCTACTGAAGATCCGAGAACAGTTTTACTGGGTCCATTATCGTGACGATGTCGAGGATTGGTGTCGTACATGTACAAGTTGTGCGGCCGTGCGGGGACCTCAGACACGTAGTAGAGGAGCACCGAAATTGTACAATGTTGGTGCACCACGGGATAGGACATCCCTTGACATTGCGGAGCCGTTACAGAAAGGCGCAAGAGGGACTCCTAAGATCGTCCATGTGGATCGCTTGGCGCGTTATTATGGGGCTGATAATGCTCGGGACGAGCATGTCTTAGGACGGGGCAGTGTTACGCCGCGCTCAAATCAGCGCACTAGCGCCATCTAGTGTCAGGAACGAGAGCGAGGGGAGCGTTGCAGTTTATGACATCACACATCTTTCGACGGACAGCGCCACCCGAAGAACTAAGTTTCTAGAAAATCTATACTCGAATTCTCGTTGCCTGGCGCGCATTTACGTGAATGTTCGGGACGCTTCTTTGCTAATTATATAAATAGGCGCTGCAAGATGCGATCGAGGCAGACAGAGTTGAACTCGGCGACAAAGCGAAGCTTCGGAGCGGAATTAAGTGAATTAGTGTGTTTAATTATTAGTGTTTTTAACTTTAATTTGTATAAAGTAAATTAAAGTGTTAATTTAGGTAATTCTGTCGGCAATTTTTATTTTCACGAACCTCAAGCTCGTAACAATATTAAAACAACGTGACTCAGCGAGTACAAGAATGAACAGAACTATATTTTCAAAAGACAAAGGTAAAGAATCACATAGACAACATTTGTTCACACTTTGGTACGAAATGTCGTTAGTAGTAGGTACATAATCTATATTTTGCTATTAGTAATACTCCCGCTCAAAATATAGACATTAAAAAAAACTATATAAACAAAAGAAACAATTACACTTTAACAATTCCTAAAGTATTCAAATGTTAATAATGTTTTACAGCAGCTAGACTATTTGTAAACAAATCTGCAGGCATATTTGATGTACATAGATAATTAACACTTACAATGTTTTCATTAATTAATTATCTACAATCTGACATCAGTATGCTTCGTTTTATTATGGAATACAGGGTTTTACAACAATTTCTGTGCGCTCATACTGTAATTATATAAAATGATTTTATACATCCTTTTAGTAAGTTCAAATTGTAAATTTCTCAATTAAACTGCCTCTTTGCAGGCTTCTGATTTGGATACATATTCAGATTCGGTACTGGAAAATGTAATACATTTTTGCTTACTACAACTCCAAGATATAACAGACACAGACAAAGTATAACAAAATCCTGAATATGATTTCCTATCATTAACATCACTACACCAGTCTGCATCAACATAACTTTCAATGTTTACATTTTTGCCCCTACTATATTTCAAACCTAAATTTTTTGTCCCTTTCAAATATCTTAAAATTATTTTGGCATAAACCCATTGTTGTTCAGTATTACAATTATTGAATTGACTTAAATATGACACTGCATAAGCTATATCGGGTCGTGTGAGCACAACTAAATACATTAGGCTCCCGATAAGCTGCTGATAGGGATCTTCATTACTACAATCATTTTCCTTCTTAGAAGAAATAATAATTGTGAAATTGTTGTTTTAAATTTTATAGAGTTCATTTTAATTTGAAACGATAATACATTAATTGAAATTGAATGATCAAATAATTTTATTCGATACCATACCTGCGCCACCTAGTGTAAGTTTATTGTACTCTGCTTATAACCTGTGGGCAATAGCGAGCAATAAGTTGACAAAGTCTTACCGTAATCTAATGAACGGTATGGCAGCGCATAAAATACGAACAAACAAACATTAATTTCTATATGTTATATTAACTGTATTCATACCCTATTCATTTTGAGACAGTTCCCTTTTCAGTCGATTACGTTTTCACGCATGATTACGTGATATTAGATAAGGAAACACTTCATTGAATAGAGCACTGATAAAGTAAAATTTTGTATTAATATTCGTACTTTGCACAAATGTTACAATAGCATTGATGATTAAGACGGCCGAGATTAAAATTTGAGATAAAAATTTGATGTTACCTAATAACTAGCGGTGAATGTCACGATAAAGTGTTAAACTCAATCTGATTAGACTGTCCTATTGTTTTTTTAACACAAAACTTACCCAAAATAGTGAAACATTGAACTAAAAGTGTAGTGAATAAAAAAATAATAATTTGTTTAACTAAATCAAAACAACTTCAGTGTATGTCTTTCAAAAACAATATCATAAACATAAAAAATGGTGAACTATAGAAATATTAAAGAAAACAAAACGAAAATCATAAGACGTGTTGTTTAGTACACTATAACGATAAAAGCTGTATAATAACAAAAACAAAACATACAGTTACTAAAGCCTTATAATATCGTTTCAAAATAAAACGGACCAATAATATTTGTGAAAACCAAATAGTAGGTAATCAAGTAACAAAAAAGTTTAGTAAAATCTGTTAATAAAACTTTTGACTCAGTTTTTAGAAGTAATTAGTGTTTTATTACGAACAACAAAACTGCGTACCACGGTTATGTGGAATCAGTATTATGGTATGGTGTCCGCTCTTGGTGTAACTCTGTAGACAATGATATGATATTCAGAGCCCAAAAGAGATGTGTAAGGGCCATTGTGAAGTTAAAACAGACGGATAGTTGTAAACCATTTTTTATTAGTCTGAAACTGTTAACACTTCCATGTTTTTACATGTATGAGGTAGCCGCCTTGTTATTATGCATATTTCTTTATTCGAGTATCCACACAGTAAACGTAATAATCACAAAATATGTTTTCCATCAAACAAAATAGCCCAATTTAACAACAGTATATTTTGTATGGCCCCTCGAATTTATAACAATTTACCATTACACATTTTGAGATGCTCTAACATAGATAATTTTAAAATACTAATGATATATGAAAATAATAGTTATTTTGCAATCACCCGCTAAATTAAATAGAATTATGTGTCTTACCTAGTTTGAAGAGCACCTCCCGCCCTCCCTCAATTGCATGCACTAATCCCGTCACCACTAAACCCAGTACCACTACTCCTAACACCACTATTCGAGGAAAGACACACCATCGACGTTAATACGACACGTATTTCGCATCTACATGAGGCATCTTCAGGTGATGTTGACTCTACGGCGGCTGACCGCTACAAAAACCGATTAAAAATTTCTTCGAATTACGGTATTATTTAATACTAATGACCCGCTTCGGATTCTCCTGGGTGGGATAGGGTGATGTCATTTAGGGTTTTTTTAATAATAAACAACGACTATTTAATTTATAAATATTTTCGTTTCACAAAAACAAAACCTCCAAGCTTTCCACATAAAATATAATCACATATAACTTAGATCACTCCTATCATTACTCTTTATCTGTCGTAGTAAGTGTGCGTGTTTAAGCAGCGTTAAGCTGCTATTATACGATGTTATTCTGTAAAAGTGTCTTTTTTCTCCGGTCGATCCGATGTATTCATGCTACAAATATACATTGTACTAATAGAGCTGTAGCACGAATCTATCATGTACGAGTATATTACAGAAAAACATTTCATTTTTGTTAAAAAAATACTTTCTAATTTCAATGAAGCTCTTAAATGTGTCTTCAACGTATAAAGTGGATGTAAATATATAATTCATATCACGTGCAGAGTGAAATAAAGAGCTAACGCGCACAAATATTGTGTGTTGGGGAGATAAAGTTGATTTTGCACTCAACTTTGTGAGGGCGAATGGCTTTTGCGATTGTTCAAAGTGGACTTGAGCTCTACGACACACAATTTATAGCTCTAAAAGATAATAAGAATCTATTGTGTAGACTTTCTTGCTTGTTGTATACACTTTTTTATTTTTTACTTAAGTATCGCTTAATCATGGATCCAAATAACTCGCTTCTTGTGCTTAATATTTTTATGGTCATTTGTAATAAAATAATTCGTTACAGGTCCGAGATAAGCGAAGTCTTCAATTTTTGGCCACAATCGAATTTTCTACCGTATACTAACGGTATAAGAATATCTGCTAACCTATATCCTTTTGTGTGTGTCGTAAATGATGAGAGAGGGAAACAAACCCGGGTATGGGCAGGAATATTGCCTGCTAAGTGTGTCAACTATGTTAAATATCACCTTTGAGGCAAATATAACCTATAAAGGAGGCCTATATGTAGGAGTGGGCTTTTGATAGGCTGTAATGGGAGTTCGGTGATAAATATAAGTCTAAGAAATTAAAAAGTCCTCCAACACTCATGAAAGCTCGGTGAACATTTTCCTGACGCAAATCTCTCTTAAAAAGTAATGATGCAACTACCTTTTGGCAAGATATTTTAGTATATATAAATTTATAGTAAATAATAATTTATAGGAAGCACGTTTTCGAGATACATAATTTGAATCCGTGGCTTAGTGACCCATGATAAACGAAAAGGATATCCACATGGCTAGCTCGAGGCGAATGACTTAGGATCTTACTCCAGATGAGAGTTGGTAGACTTTGGTCGTAACCAAAGCGAAAAAAAATAGTGTGATATTTTTTTAAATCTTAAAATATTTTGAGGTATCTCATTGACAAACGAACTCGCTGTTATTATAATTGTGATATTAGCATATTGGGAATAAGATTGTTTATTTTAATGACACAACGTAAGTTATTAAAATAAATACTATTTGTTGAAACGCATTATGATGAATAAGGCAGTAATTTATAGAACACGCCCATTATGAGTTTTTAATTGTATAATATCACGCAATATTTTTAATTAACAACCTGTGCAAACAAAGGTTTTCCTTTACATAATTTAACTACTTTTCCTATAATGTCAACAATGGTAACCATAATGATGAGGGGTCAGTCCGGGTAGATGCCACCTTCTTATATATTTTTTATAGAACAAGGGTTGCAAACGCACTCTACCTGGTAGTAAGTGGATGCTGTGGCCGATAGACATTTATTTTTACATTATTTATTCTTCATTATAACTCGAAATGCATACTATGAGTTTTTATCATTGAGGACTAAGATAGAATGACTCATTTCGAGTAAAAAGGCTCTCCGGGTCTCCACACTCATTAGGATTGACGACCACATTACCTGTGTCTGCACCCATGGAAGAAAGAAAACAAGAAACTTTAGTCATCGCTACCAAACAACACACACACACACACACACACACACACACACACACAAAATATACGACATTGCTCTGCTACCAAATTAGTTTAGTGATTGTATATGCGATTACTGGTCCTGGGTTCAAATTCCAAGGTAATAGGGATTTTCGTCAAAAAATTTCACACCCGTGGCTCAGAAAGCTTAATTACCGTTCCATCTAACTGTGAGAGTAACGGAATAGTGATTGCATCTTTGCTTATGCACAAACCCAAGCACTATAAGTGTGTCCTGTCCCGCACTATTATCCGTTGTAACTGGCCGCCGTGACAAAAATCGGTCTGGAGTAAATAACTATATGAACTTTATTGTAAGAGATTAATTAATGATAATTATTAATTAATAATTAAATAATTAAATGAAAATGATATGTAATACAAAGCCTTGTAATGTGATAAGATGGGGGGAAAGGAACAGCGAACAAATAAATTTTTATCACGATATTTGTAACAGAAAATTAAAAACTATCGATCTCCCTGAGGTATTTAGATGTTGCGCTGATCAAATATGTAATAATGTGGATCATAAAGCACATATTGATATTTTTTATAGCTCCATTATTAACGTATTAAAGGAAGCTGCAGTAGATAGTTATAAAGTACGTTGTAATAAAAGAAAAAATATAGCGGGGTGGAACAGGCATGTAAGGGAGATACATAATGAAGCTCGACTCTGTTACCAGATGTGGATCCTACACGGTAAACCTACATCTGGCGTTTTGTATGAGAACATGTGTGAGACCAGAAAGCGTTTTAAGTCTCGACTTAAGTGGTGTCAAGATAATGAGACACAAATTAAACAGGACATTTTGGCCAAACACCATAGGTCAAAAGACTTTAGGGCGTTCTGGAAACACACTAAAAAGTTTAATACAGAATTATGTGTCCCAGCTAGCGTCCAGGGCCAACATGAGCCAGGTAAGATAGCTGAATTATTCAAAGATATTTTTAAGGTTCAATCTTCGATGGCGTCGACGCAGCAGGTGCTTAGTGCTGACCAAGAATTAAGTGGTGAATATCACCGTATTAAAACTGAGGATATAGCTCGTGTAATAAATGGGATGACTAGAGGTAAGTCTCCTGGTCACGACGACCTCAGCATTGAGCACTTGCAACATGCGGGTGTGCATTTGCCAAGGGTGTTAACTCTATTGTTTAACCTATGTCTAGGACATGCGTACTTACCTGGAGAGCTTATAAAAACCATGGTTGTACCAATATTAAAAAATAAAACTAGTGATGCCTCCGTTGGGTCCAATTATCGCCCAATATCTTTGGCTACCGTAGTTGCGAAGGTTCTGGACAGTTTGCTTGATCAGCAACTCAGCCAACACATTCACCTGCATGAGGCTCAGTTTGGTTTCAGGCCGGGGCTTTCAACTGAAACTGCCATACTGCGACTCAAGCATACTGTCCAGTATTACACTACGCGAAAAACGCCGGTTTACGCGTGTTTCTTGGACCTGTCGAAGGCATTTGATCTGGTTTCGTACAACGTGCTATGGGACAAACTTAACCAGGAAACTAGCACACCCAAAGAGGTAATTAACCTCTTCAAGTATTGGTATCACAACCAAGCTAACTGTGTGAAGTGGGCTGGCTCATATTCGTCGGAGTACAGGTTGGAGTGCGGGGTGAGGCAGGGCGGCCTTAGCTCCCCCCAACTTTTCAACCTGTATATCAACGGTCTGATCGTGGAGCTCAGTGATGCCGGAGTCGGCTGCTCAATTGACGGTCATTTTGTTAATAATATAAGCTATGCCGATGACATGGTGTTGCTGAGTCCTTCGATCAGGGCCCTCGAAACGCTAGTGGGCATCTGTGAAAGGTACGCGGCGGCTCATGGTCTCAGATATAATTGTAATAAGAGTGAACTACTCGTGTTTAAGGCTGGAAATAGAAAACCTAAGTCGGTTCCTCATGTTAAACTTGGAGGAGTTACACTGAGTAGAGTCACCAAATTCAGATATCTGGGACACTGGGTCGCCGAGGACCTTTCTGACAATTTAGATGTTGAACGGGAACGTAGAGCGTTGGCAGTGAGGTGTAATATGCTTGCCCGCAGGTTTGCTAGATGTACGAATGAAGTTAAGATAACGTTATTCAAAGCTTACTGTCAGACATTCTACACCTGCAGCCTGTGGACGAAGTGTACTCGCCGAATTCTTAATGCGCTGCGTGTTCAATACAACAATGGACTCAGGATGTTGTTGGGGCTGCCACGCTCTTGCAGCGCATCGCGTATGTTTTCTGAGGCACGTGTGGACAGTTTTGCAGCAATATTACGCAAAAGAATAGCCTCCTTAATGCGTCGCGTGCGAGACAGCACCAACGGCCTCCTAGCTTCCATATATGGAAGGCAAGATTGCCCTGTGATGAGGTACTGGAACACAGTGCATATGGGTTCCAGACCCAATATGTTTAATAATAAATAAATAATTTTTGTGTAATAATTTATGTATTTTGTGAATCTACTAACCCCTAGTTTTAAGTTTTAAAGTGTACTAACAAAATGGGTGTACTTACCTGAATATTGAAATAAATAATAAATAATAATAATAATTAATGATAGACTCCCAAAGTTTTTTTATAAGGCGAATCAATTCAGCCGGTCAACAAGGCTTGAAACTACGTTCAGCATTATTTGGATATTGTGTGTACTTGCTTCAACAACTTACCACCCATCGCCAGTTTAAATATCTTCTGTCCAAACAAGATGACCACATCTATCGGAAACAAGAAGACTTTTCTGTCATTACCCATAGCTGCCCAAAATAAACCAAACCACCGAAAGAAATGGGATGTAACAGTATCTATACTGTTACTCCGCCACCTTAGAGTAGTATATAAAGTATAAGTGACTGGTTGTAATATCGAACTAATTGTCTATCTGTCTGTCCAGGCTATTCTTCAGAATGACTGAACCGATTTTAATAAAACTTTATACTTATATTCGAAAAACATGACTTCTTTATGAAAGCACGTAAAATTTACAAAATAAAATGGCCTTTGAATATCTCAAATCTAAATGTAACGAATTTACGAAATGTAGATATTGTTAATATCCAGATAACTTGTAAACTATTAAAATTGTAATTATATACGTAACAGTTCGCATAGAAACCACTGTTAATTTTCCTATTTAAATTTGTAAGTATCTACATTAAAATTAGCAATAGTTTACCGAATCGTAGTTAGATATTACGTTGTAGTTTTTGTAAAGAACAGAATTGCAATTGTGTAGTTTTAAATGTAATAATTTTAAGCTCGTAGTATCCTGCTATTTTTCTTGTATTATAATTATTTTACGAGCTTAGGGTTCATGATAACAAAAACTGCCCATTGAATTACCAAAATTGACACTTTAATTACCGAATACCAATGACATACCGGGTTTTCATTTTATCAGACATTTGCTGGCCTGATTGTCGGACTCGCTCATAAATGTCATTAGTTTTGTTCCGCAAGTAATTTGCATAATCGGTTATACTGCGTGGGGCATTAGGCGGTATTCCGGTGATCAAGTCTGCAGGCAGTCGTAATTCTCTTCCAAAGTTGCAAAGCAGGTGTCACAGATGTGCTATCGTGAATAGTGCTTCGATATGACAACAAAAACGGTTGTATATACTTGTCCCAATCTCGTTGCCGATTGTCTAAAACTTTTGCTTGGTACCCTCCAACGTTTGATTAAATCGTTCTACCATTCCATCAGATTGCGAACGGTAAGAAGTTGTTCTTGTTTATTGAGTACCATAACTCGGCAAGTTTCCTAGAATATTTAAGACTCAAAATTCCTTTCTTGATCGTTTTGAATCTCGAAAAGTACTCTACATTAACAAGTTTATTTTCAACTGTGGGCAAAGACTTCTCGCCACTTAGTGAAGTAATCCATCACAACTATGAAATTCCTATACCACTTTCATCGCTGTTAACTATAAATTCCTTGCAGAATTGCAATATCTCTAATATATATATATATATATATATATATATATATATATATATATATATATATATATATATATATATATATATATATATATATATATATATCCCACCAAATACATTCTGTAAAAAACTAGCCAAGTCTCGATGGAGCTGCTTGTTTATCTCTAAAAAGTAATGAAATCTAGACGAAGTCGTGCCAAGTCTAAGCTTCCTTACTGCGATTTCTTTATTATTATAGTTAATGTTGTGTGACTTGGCCATTGAAGGGTACACAAGGGTACAAAATCAAGTGCTACATGACACCCTTGCACCAATCTGTCGCCAGAACCGCTATCCATTGACGATGGAAAATTGCCACTTCGAAAACGTTGATTGAATAACCAGTCAATTGTAGGCGTCAAATCGACCACCGATCTAACATAAAATAGACATACAGACGGACTTCTATCAATGATTCGAAGTCCGCCTGTACTGGAAATAATTTTTATACTGTTTGTTTCAGGCTCGCCTATACAAAAGTATTATTGAAATTCGCAGCTTTATCAAGCCTACAATTTACTGGTTATTCAATCAACGTTTTCCAAGTGGCAATTTTCTATCGTCAACGGGTAGCGGTTCTGGCGACAGATTGATGCAAGGGTGTCATGTAGCACCTGGTTTTGTACCCTTGTGTACCCTTCAACGGCCAAGTCACACAACATTAACTATAATAATAAAGAAATCGCAGTAAGGAAGCTTAGACTTGGCACGACTTCGTCTAGATTTCATAACTTTTTAGAGATAAACAAGCAGCTCCATCGAGACTTGGCTAGTTTTTTACAGAATGTTTTTGGTTTGATTTCACTTCTTTTTGTAGAAACGTGGGCACATTGATTTATTTTATTAGATTTTCTTATTCGACACATTCTTTTTCTTTTTAGGAGTAATTTTTTAATTATTACAAATCTTTCTTTTCTTTTTTTTCCGGTTCTGATTCTTGTACAGTAGCAACAGTTTTTCGTATTGCCCATTCGCGTTCATTATTTATTCTTTTAGACTGTTTAAAAGGTTTAAAATCTGAAAGATCGGCGCGGTATTTACGCCTAAGCTGGTTGTATTCGGTGATCGCTGAAGCTTGAGCTTTTATACTCTTGAAGTCAACATTTATGAGGTGCATCCCATGAAGATTGGTTACTCGTGAAAGCGCCACGTAGGCTTGGCCACAAGTGAATATGGAGGGGCCAATGTCCATGAGGGCATTTTTTAGACTTAGACCTTTGCTCTTGTGAATTGTTAGGGCATACGCCACACAGATTGAGAATTGTTCCCCGTACACGTATGCCCGGGGTATAATCTCAAATTTTGACTTAGTAGGCAATAATTCGTGAATAAAATTATTAGCGAATTTTACTACCAATTGTTTAGGCTTTGTTTGGTCTTCCGGGTCCCACCTCACTTTTTGTACAACGCCTAATGACCCATTCTCTAAACCTAAACTAACATCAATATTTAACCTAAACATTACTTTAGCTCCCTCTTTAATGATTATAGTTTCTTTCAGTCCAGCAGTCATTGACGTATCATCTTCATATTTTTGTAAACACGCCCGGGCTTTCGTTATCATACATTTTGAAAAATCCAAGGAATCTTTAGCAACTAACTTTATCTCGGGGTGCGGAATCGCTTTTAACATAGCATTATTTAACTGCATACACATATTTCTAGTCGGTAGTAAACAAACAGTATCTTCTGGTAAGTCTAGTGTAATTTGTTTATTTAAACTTTCTCTTACTGCGCCCGCCGTAACAAAAAACAGCTTTGTCACCTCAGCTGGTGGCACTTGTTATAAACATTTATGTTTCTTACTTATGTTTAAAGAGGTTTTTGTTACAGTTATTTAAAGCCGATAAGATTTTCGATAAGTAGGAACAATAACCATAACATCTAAGTGTTTATTTTATTTTGTACAGCTCTTTGTTTCTAATTGATCTTGATAAAGTGTACTTACTGACAACAAATTTAGGAGAGAGGTTAGAGGTTTTTTGATTCTAATTTTTTATCAATTGAAACATAAAAAGTTACTGTTGTTGTAACTTAGATCATTCAAAAACATTACGTAGTAAAGATAAATAATATTACTTACAGTTTTTTGAAAGAAAATTCAACTAAAATCACAATCACAAAACTTCAACGATTACGCAACTAACAGCACAAAAGCCAATGGCTGTTATATTTGATTTTGTCTATGTAACCGAGTGAATATAATTCTTCAGAATACTCTTTAGTTCGTTCCGAATCGAATGAAATAGCGTTCAATTGAAAATATACTGTATTTTTATATCAATTAATGAAGAAAGTAGCAGCACATAATGCGGACATGAATTCATGTCCGCGGTACTCAACGTGGAGATGATTTCATGTCCACGGTACCTTAAAGGAATTTGAGTAATGTTCGAGTAGAATAAAGTTAATCGTTCGACTATTTTTTTCTTGTAAACTTGTAAGTATAAGTATAAAAGCCATTCTAGTGTTATACAGAGTTTTCCTTTAATTTTATTTATATGCGTATCAAAAGCAGAAGGGGAGGCATTCGCCCAGCAGTGGGACACTATAGGCTAGATTAAATTAGATGTGTCCCACTACGCTGGATTTTTGCAATGACAATAGATTTTTATGTACCAATGGTAGAAGGGAGCATTAACATATCTCTAATACAGCTGAGACCAACTGAGGGTGCTTCATCAGATACTTTAGACCTTCGATTTTTGATATCAAATGAAGCGGGCCACCAAGTTGAATATTTTTTTGTAAAGGCGGTATGTCGATCTCTTCTAATAGTTTCGTTGGGCTCTTGTGTTTTCTAATCAGGGTCACCAGGTACTCCAGATGTTCGATTATCCTAGTTTTTATAGTTTTCCCTTTATTTGGCCATTAAACCCTAAATCTGTACCAAATTTCAGCTCTCTGAGTTTATGGGAAGTAGTAGTTCTATTCTGATGATCATGAGTGAGTGAGTGAGTGTCTAAAATGCGAAGCTTTGCTTTCGCTTAACTTCGGAACTAAATGACGTTCAGACTTGAAAGTTTGGATTTTAAGTATCTGATTATAGTTTACTGGATGACGAAAATTTCTGCGTTCCGGTATTATCCAGAGGTTCTCAAATAGGGGCCTGAAAATGCGGCGAAATGGTTCCAGTAAAGGATGGTACGCCAGTATTTGCTTCGCGCTTGACTTGGCGGCGCGAATATATATATATATATATATATATATATATATATATATATATATATATATATATATATATATGTATATATATATATATATATATATATATATATATATATATATATATATATATATATACATTAAATATTAAATATATTATAATTCCCCTTTACATTAAAAATTATATATTTGTGACCGTACCGACCGTGTGCGTGTAAACGCCATACAGAATACGAACGAATCCAGCGGCAGTGAATCAGAATCAGACTCAGAAATTATTTATTTGCCTACTTGTGTATTTATATTTGCATCCTCACGGTCGGTCAACCGTGTAAGGTTGAGTCAGCTAACTTATGTCCTAGGTGAGTCTGTGTTTGCTGTGTTTTGCTTATTCATAATAAAGTTTATATAATAAAATTATTATGTATTTCATTTGTTTTTGTATTCTTATTTGTTCTCCGTGGCTCCGTGAGCGCCACCACCTGCCAGACCGCCGCTCCTGCAGACGTGACGTAAGTGTATGGCATCACCACCAATTGCATGATCAGCACGGCTACTACGGCGTGTCATGAGTCTACCGCTCACCTCAAGGGAATGGGGTCCCACGTTGTGCGGCTTTCGACCGCAGCCTTGAGAGTCTTCTCAGATCCTCCCGCCAGGTACCACCATCATGAGGTCAAAACATGTGCTCCACTAACCACCACCAACGGCAGATATAGCCAAAAGGCAGTTATAAGATGTTAGTGATAATTTGCCATCAGAAAGGTTTTGTGTCACTGACGTTGAGTAAGTGCATTTTCGATCATGTTTGTCTCATCCACCAACAAGTTGCCTTCAATCATTCAAAGGTGGGAAAGTTACAGAGATATATTATTATGTTGTTATATCAAACATTGTGGAGGGCAGACAGTCTGCAGCCCCGTAATAAAAGAACCCGACTTGAGCAAAGCTACTTAGGTGTGAGTCAAACGAAGACGCAGAGAGCGCCATTGAAAATAGCGTCCCACCAAACAACCATCACAGAGACGCAATGCTGCAGAGCGCAACAAGCATCAACACGACTATCGTCGGGCTTACACCACCCCAAGGTCCCCCATACATCCCAGCAGACATCACCACCCGCATATCTTCGTGAACCAGAACCACAAAAATGCGTCGAATCAGGCGCAGCACACCCGCAGATCCATCACAAGACGCAATACCGCAAGAAGCAGTAAGCATCAATGCAACTACCCCCCACAACACACCCACATGGTCCTTATCGACTTTGGTAACAAAGTTTGTATTGTTGTTAACTAAAAAATATCACCAACGTATCATAGTAGCACCCTACTAAGACGCCAGTGAACAAAACTTCACGTATCGTAGCGCTAATGCACTAAGACATGAAGTTGAGTATGTCTGTTATACTTAAAAGTGCTACCAAACACACTCATACCAATCCGAAAGATAGACGACGCATCGCTATGCGCTACGACGTCGCCCACAAACGGTATCGGTGTGCGATGTCCACGAGAAAGCCGTATTGCCACAACAAACCCGTTTACCACCGGCACTAAGATAATATGTCTAGGACACATCGGTTAGCGAGCCCAAGTTTACCTCGGACCAATTGCTCGTGAAGCAGCATACATGCCACCATAATAATCCTTTTTAAAGTCCCTAATAAGGACTAGTCATTTTGCTACAGTACTAAGAGCAATCAGTCACCCGACCACCCCATATAATGCTTATGCATCAAAGAGACCTTGTATAATAATGATTTTGTATCATAGACCTTACTTTCATAAGTCATTAATATAGAGGACTTAAACCCACGATTCTACTATTGTAATGCTAATTAATCATAGAGACCTTCTATAGTATTACTTTTGTATCATAGACCTAACTTTCATAAGTCATTAATATATTGGTCTTCAATCCACGACCCTACTATTGTAATGCAAATTCATCATATAGACTTTCTATAGTATTCTATAGTATCTAATTTATAATATCTTTTGTATAATTGAGTTTACTATCATAATTCCCTAATATAGGACTAGTCATTGTGTTACAGTACTTCAAGCAGTCGGGCATTCGACCACCTCATATATATGTAGAACTGCAGATATGTATCTCCGGCAGCTCCTCCATACAAGACATCTATACATGAACACCTTCCATAACTTGGGAAAATTTTCTTTTATACATTAACTCCTTCTAAGACTTAGACAATTTTTAACAAATTTTCTAATTATAAATGTTATTTATCTTTATTTTAATAACAATGGCTAACTGGGAATGCCTGTCTGGTCTACTTGGGTAATATTATCATCGTAGGCCATACGTTTTAGGAACTTCTTTAAAACTTGGAAAGCGTGCTCATAAAGATCCAGAGTGCCAACCTTAATTTGAGTTCGAAGAAATGTTCACGATTCTAACGGCAAGTTAGCTTTTCGGGGTATGTAGTGTAGGAAGAAGGTATCCGCACCGATCCAGAAAAAATCACTGCTGTCAAGGATCAGCCGGTTCCAAAAAACAAGACGCAGCTTAGAGCATTTTTGGGTTTGTGCTCCTATTATCGGCGATTTGAGAAGAATTTTGCAGATATAGCCAAACATCTGCACAAGCTAATCGAGGAGAAGCGACATTTCAGCTGGGATGAAAGTTGCGATATCGTATTTCAGGAGCTAAAGGACCATCTGTGCAAAACACCATTTTTGGGGTACCCTGATGCACGTGTGACGGCTCATCATTATTAATAACAATTAAATTCAATATAAGAGGGCGTCAAAAATAATCTTAAACGACATATATTTAACCATAAAATTACATTAATAAGCATAAAATTAAGATAAATACACAACATACATTTCAGACATTAGAGAAATAATATAGTAAATTAAAGGCAAAATTAAAGACAATTTCAGAATAAATAAATTTATTAAAAAACTTAAAAAATATGATTAATAATAGAAATGCAAGTAGTATCCTTCACCTCTCTTATCTTTTTCCCGAAGCATGAAGGTACTTCACGAGGACAATCTGCTCTTCCTTATCACGTTTGAGCTGCTCTTCCAAACAACGGGCCTGTTCCTCCTGCTGCTCTTTTAAACGACGGACCTGACCGCAGCTGGCCCTCCGACACCGGTGGCGTTGCACCACCAAATCATCACTAGTCCGTCAGCAGCTGGCGTTGACTTCGGGTATGGACACCCTCCCTGTTGTCCTTAGGTAAAATCGGCATGATTTTATCCCACTTCTGACACCAGTAGTTACTCGTACAATTGCGTTCGTTAGTACCTAATGATGATCTTTTTGAACCAGTCTTGATATAACGATCGATTTTGGGGGCATTAAAAACTCTAAAAGTGAGCTAGCTACCAGAATGAATTCCTTAACCGAAAAATATGACTACAATATTTTTGAGAGTACTAAATTCTTGCATAGTCATATAAGTTATCGTTTAAGAGGATTAGATAGATCTAATCCTTCATTCGAAAAAAATAATTCTTTAAACTAGGAATTCGACGTACTATCGATAAAGTTATTTTCTATGCAAAAGTTAGACTCTACTAATAACACCGAATTCGAGCAAACTAGTTGCGCATTATCGCGTCGCATTATACGACGGCTAATCGTGAAAAAAATAAATTGTGTCGGTGCAGTGCGGGCACTCGAGCACTGGCGAGCTGCATAAATTAAAATATGACAGTACAAGTTGCGTTCGTGATTTCATACAAAAGTTAAAATAAACGAGTTTTTATTAACCTAAAAGTCTACATTATTCCGTCGGTTATATCGCCTCTTATTTTACGTGTGGACTTTTGGAAAAAAATTCAAATTATTTCCAAAATGCTCTACGTCTATTTCATTATCTCACACTTACGAGCAGCAAGTATCTTCTTATAATAATAATTCTACAGCCATACATTCCTATAATGACTGAATCCTACAATTAATGAAGTTCAAAAGGACTCGGAAAATAATATATCAGAAAATTTGAATTAATATCGTATGAGAAAGTAGGACTTGAATGCACTCATCTGATAGAATAGAGACCCACTGCTCATCCGCCAGCAGTTTATGTACTTAATGTTTTTACTATAGCAAAAACAAAACGTTTTTAAATATTTTTCTGTATTTAATCTATGGCAATATATAATAAAACCTATTTTTTATTATAAAACCGCCTTCATTGACAAACATATCACAATATTAAAACATTGAAGCAAACCTGTAGAGATTAATACTGAATAAAAGAAATTAAGTTAGAAAATAGGTTGAATAATAATAGGTCGAATATATGTATACGCCGGCTTTGTTATTAAAATAAAAAATAAAAACACTTGTATATTATCTAAAGACTTAGAGTATACTGGCGTATAGACGACCTGACAGCCTGACAACACGTGACCAATTTTTATTTGTCGTTGTGTGCGTTAGCTAGGTAAGTGCATTTTACTTATAAAGACTATGGAAAAATGATTGCTAAGAAAGATAGGTAAAAAGATTAAAAAATTATTTTAGTGGACGTAACTAAGTAACTCAAAATTTAACTGTATTATCGCGTGATATTCTAAAATAATTACAAAATTTTCATACAACATATTCCCGAAAATTAGCAGCACCTACATACATTTTGTTAGATTTTAATTAAAAATATACAAAATCCTAATAATCTCTGAAAACTTTTAAACTTTCCTCTGAAAATTTTATTTTTGACCTTTAGAAAAAAAAATTACTTTCATGGACAGTTTCCTCGGAATTTTTCTTTCAATATAATTTTTCAATATATTTTTCTGGTGAAATAGAAATAAGGACACGGATACATAGTGTTTGCATTATTTTTCTTATTCTAAGTATTACTTTTAACAATTACAAACATTTAATTATTAACAGTTAAATACATTATGGAAGTTTATTTTACATTCAACTTAAGTATGGATGTTAGCCTGATAATTTAAATAAAAGAACTTGTAAGAATCAGTTAAATAATATTGCTGTGTTTAAACACCAATATTTTTAGGAGGCTACTCCATAGAATACTATAATACATACATAATAGATCGGGTGAGCAGGCGGAGCTCGATTAGCCACTAACATGTGACTAGCATGTCAATTCACACCTATAAATATCAACACATCTCTTTTGATACAATTGTTACAATCGTTTCCAATTTTCGTGTCAAGCGTCGCTGCATGCAAATTATTCAAAAATGGCAAATTGTTCAATAATTACGTGTCGAAAGAACCACGAGAAATGTAATTTTAATAAAGAAGGCATATCCTACCATCAGTAAGTCGAAACTATTTATATTTTGTGAGTATTATAAACAAAAATGAAATATTATTGTGTCAAAAACAAAAAATATTGCAAGAACTATAGATGTTACAAAATTTTACTATACCGATAAGCCGGAAAATATTGTCACTTTTAAAGCAGATGTTCCAAAATGGGCCAGGGCTATGTAAGAAAATCAAAAATAAGAAAAAAATCCGAAGCATTCGGGAAAATACAGATAATTATTTTAAATGTATCGGGAAAATACAGATAATTATATTTAATTTCGTCGTAAACAATTGATGTTTATCAATTATTTAATCGACTTTCAAGATGGCGTCTCTTTAGTAAATAGTCAGTAATCTATGATGGCGTCATACCGATTTAGTTACTCTGTGCTTATAGACAATGTAGGTAAACCATGAAGCGACCATTGATCATATCAAGAAAACTGTCAGTTATCACTACAGTGTCAAAGATACGTATTAAATATGTCAAATGTCATTTATCAATAAAAATGAAAGCTTACCGCCAAGTCGGGTTATATAATATTTCGGAATGAGTTACAATAAAACCTTTTTAAAAATTTGAATACTGACCTCTTAAATTATCAATGAGATTTAAAAAAAAATAGAAAAAGTTTACAAACAAGAACTACGTCGATGTAGAGTTGACACGTCGTTAACAGAAATAGAGCTCACGCGTGAACATTTCCGTGCTATCACAATTTTCGTCGTGGCTTATCTCAAGACAAATGTCTCAGCGAACTTGTTTCAATTTATAATGTTGAAGCACTGAGTCAATCGACAATATACCGCTGGTATGCCGAGTTCCGACGCGATCGTGTGTCGCTCAGCACTGTTTCTTCTGCAGGTCGACCAAGAACAGCAGTCACGCCAGAAAACATCGCAACTGTGCGAACTATTTATTATATTAGATGTCTGTCATGTGATATACGAGCAGATTCGGGCTGTTATTAGTATCAGAATGACTGCAATTCAGTCGATATTACAAATTAGCTGTGTGAGAGAAAGCTAGTTTCCCGCTGGGCTCCCCACAATTTGTCCGAGGAGCAAAAAGCGGCTCGTGTAGATTGCTGCTGGAATACTCGGCAACGCTTCAACGCACGGAAGTCAAATGCCGTTTATATATCGTCACAGGTGACGAATTATGTATATGTTCATACAAACCTGAAAGAAAACATCTGTCAGCAGTTTGGGTCTTCGAAGGCGAGGTCAAACCAACTAAGTGGTTTGCTCCCGCAGTGTGTTTTTGAAGATTTATTACGCGGTTAACGGTTTGAAGACCCCGAAGCAGCTTTTGAAGCGTACAAATCAGCCATTTTGTCAACATCAACTTCACACTGGAATTACTGTTTTGATGATTGGTTTGCATGAATGGAAAAGTGCATTAAGTTGAACGGAGAATACTTCGAAAAACAATAAAATACAATTTAGCAATACCGTGCATGTGGTTTTTCTTATTCCAGATCATTTCAGTTTCCCCTTATAGTCATAGTATAATAGTAATGTAAGTTGTCGTATCTATGTACCCATCATTTTATTCATCAACTTTTCAGCAGATGGGCGGAGGCAGTAGAGTTCAAGGGGGAGGCATTGGCCGTTAGTTTGGACATTGCGAAGACCTTCGATCGGGTTTGGCACAAAGCGCTTCTTTCGAAGCTCCATTCCTATGGGATTCCCGAGAAATTGTGCGATTGGATCACCAGCTTTCTTGCAGATCGGAGCATCAAGGTCGTTGTAGACGGTGCAAGCTCCGGTTGCAAGCCTATTAATGCTGGTGTTCCACAGGGCTGCGTGCTATCGCCAACGCTGTTTCTTCTGCATATCAATGATATGTTTCATACCCGTAACATTCATTGCTATGCAGATGACAGCACTGGTGATGCTCTTCACACCGGCCGAGCCAATATTTCTCGTGGAAACGTCTCCGAGTGCCGGGACAAACTTGTGTCTGAAGTCGAGTTTTTGCTGAACAGAGTCTCGGATTGGGGACGACTAAATCTAGTCCAGTTTAACCCCCAGAAGAAACAAGTTTGCGCGTTAACCGCTAAAAAGAACCCCTTTGTCGTATCCCCTCAGTTTCAAGGCACTCCCCTTGTTGCCTCAGCCAGTATCGGAATCCTCGGCGTCGACATATC
Organism: Parnassius smintheus behrii; assembly: GCA_036936625.1. Classification (NCBI taxonomy): domain Eukaryota; kingdom Metazoa; phylum Arthropoda; class Insecta; order Lepidoptera; family Papilionidae; genus Parnassius; species Parnassius smintheus. The sequence goes on along the minus strand of JAUPFT010000001.1, from coordinate 10,881,866 downwards.
GAGTGACGTGCAGTTTCGTGGTCACTTGGAAGGGAAGGCCAAATTGGCCTCTAAAAAGCTTGGCGTGCTCAGCAGAGCGGGACAGTATTTCATGCAGGCACACCGCCTGCAACTTTACATGGAATACTGTTCCCATCTCTGAGCTGGGGCTCGCCAGCACCAGCTCCTTCCACTTGACCGCATCCAGCGCAGAGCGGCTCGAATCGTCGACGACCGAGTGCTTTCCGATCGGCTCGAGTCACAGGCGCTGCGGAGAGATGTTGCATCTCTTTGCGTATTTTATTGCATCTATCACGGGGAGTGCTCTGAGGAATTGTTCGGATTAATCCCAGCCTCCAAATTTCGTGAACGCACTACACGGCAAACGTCCCGATACCATCCACACCATCTGGATGCTTGGCGGTCCACCACTGTACGTTTCACAAGGAGTTTTCTTCCACGTACAACCTCTCTGTGGAATAGTTTACCACCGGCGATTTTTCCGGACCGATACAACTTGGGGACCCTCAAGAAAAGAGCTTACTCCGTTCTAAAGGCCGGCAACGCACCCACAATTCTCCTGGTGTTGCGGTTGATCATGGGCCTTAATATCAGGTGAGCCGCATGCTCGTTTGCCCCTTCTTCTATAAAAAAAAAACAAAACAGTTGATCAGAAAAAATGCGTTTACAAATAGTAATCTAAATTGATTAAATTGTGAGCCTGTTAATAAATAATTGACTTACCAGTCAACGACGCTCAATATTTTTCGTTTAATATCGCTTAAAACTACGAAAGTAAACCACAGTTTAGTTGTTTTGTCTCTATTGTGCAACTAACATTGTTCTTAACGTTTTCCAAGATCTGGAGCGCTTTATAGCGCAAGTATCAAGTAGCCTTGTAATATGAACTTACATTACCCGGCATGCTTGCAAATATTACATGGTACGGCTGATGTCCATAGATATTTTACTAGGGATGAGATGTCATACCACTTCTTATGTAACTATTAGATTTCTATGGTCTGGACCTGAAAATTATTATTGCACAATAAGGTTACTCTCAGCTGTCGTAAAATGCAACCTTTTTAAAGAAATAATTTTTCTCCATAAGAAATTTGGCTGTAAATTTTTACATCAACAAGCATTATATACCTTAGAGAAATATTGAATCTGCAAAAGCACTTTCGCTGTTCAACGGATGTGACTGTAATAAAATGCAGGTAAAATATTTCTGGGCGAACACTGTTTGGTTACAAATTTATCTTTCGTTATTTTCTTCAGTGACGAAGATTTTAGAAATAATTTATGTTTTACATACTTCATAATCAGCTATATGGTGTTACTGAGTAACAGTACACTCTGTACAAATTTTGTTTCCACGCTTTATTTTTTATATTGAAGAAAATGTTGGTTTATATCAAGTCGCTTATAGGAGGCAAGGTATGTTTTTTTACTGTTCTGTTTTTTTTATCTTTCTCAAGCATAGTTCAACTAACATATTAAATTATGTGAAAGTTAAACCCCCGAAGCGAAGAAAAATTAAAAAATTATTTATACCTTCAATCCCCATAAAAATTCCATGCAGTTGCATGCGTCTATCCCGAGCGGTCATATGCTACCGCGAGACTACTATACTATGAAGAAGTGGTCTAAAAAATTCAAGTTTTACTTCGTTACGAAAAGATTTTATTGTATTTTGATAACAAAAAAATACATACCAAGCGGATGTCGGCAGCGTGAAAATCACAAATATTTCTATATATATATTACTCGAATTTATTTACGCAAAAAGATAAATTATATTCACACAAAAACTTTCATCACAATCTTATAATAAAACACTATACTAAAACAATAATAAAAAATAATAAAACTAAAACACTAGAAAAATTCAAAAATCAACACAATAACATTCACACAAAAATGGCGTACGAAATGAACGTAGATTAGAAATCAATATCCATTAACTAACTGACTTTTTATTTCACTAGATGATAGAGAATTTCATATTGATTCTATAGTGCCAAATTTCTTCAAAGAAAAGTAGTCTCTAAATGTATGGATGGGTTAAAGTGATGTGGGTGGGTGCGGTCACATTTGACCTCTTGAATTTTGACGGAATATCGAAGCGGTCAAATTTGGACGCTTGCCGTTTGAGAGGTTAATGTATTTTAAATGGGGACTTCATTTAGAAGCTGTAAAAATATAACCTTTACATTTCCTTTAAAGTGTAATGAGTAATAATTGTGCACATATGTTTGATCGATGGGCACCACGCTTTCACGGAATACCAGCATCAAATAACAGCCTTATTCTTCCGAACAGAACAGTATACCCTTTTTACTGGAAGCGAGGCGTTCCATCTTAGTATTCGGGGGTAATAATGCATCTGTATTTTGATTCATAATCGAATCTGCATTATATTAGGTATCAAGAATTATATAAGAGCATATTTTTTGCATTATGGCGGCCCAAGAGAATCTTTCTCCTCATTTCATCCAGTAGATGTAGTTAGAGGCAGCGTTAAGGAATGATAGTAAAATCTTATGGATTGCGATAGATGACGGTATAAAGTCACGCTGACTCAACGGCAGCAGCGTCCAATGTGCGAGGAATGTCTATGGGCCACAGCATCAACTCAATATCGCGTGGACTGTTTATTCATTTGTCACCCTTATCAGTAAAAATAAATAAAAAATACTTAGTTTTTTTATACGTGATAAAACCACGCTGGAGCTATATTTTAGATGCAGCAAAAATGGCTCAGAATGATCGGGGAAGGACCACAGAATACCATCATCGTCAATAGCATCTAAATGCTGTTGTGTTTCGTATGATGAGTGTTAAACACCGGAGACTCTTTTTACTTGAAACTCTTTTTACCGAAAACATTACGTCTTAGCCTTCAGAGGTAGCAGCACATCCACGCTTTTATTAATAATTTTAGTAAATTAGCTGTTTTTTTTTTGTTTAGGATTGATGTAAATGCCTATGGACTACAATATCCACATATCACCAGGTAGACTTTGAGCCCATTTTTCATCGTTATTCTGTGACAAAAAAAAACACTGTTTGTCAATCTGCTTCCCAGTTGTATTAGGATAAACCCTCGTAGAAACGAGAAAGGCTCATGTCCATCAGAAAAGTTTTCACAAGCTAATGAAAAAATAAAAGATAATTTAATAATTTGGTGACTCAGTAACACAGTGGTGATACGCTCATCTGATTTTGACTGCAGCTTTACGGACTAATTGCTTTATAACCCTTTCAGAAAACAAATGAAACATTCGTAAAACAGTGGGGTATACTGTGTCTGTAACTTATGGGAGCCTTTTTGTTGTTACAATCCTATCAATATTTTATTTTTATGCTAATATCGTATTTTAATATATGTACGTTAATATAAGGGTTGTTTTGTATGTTGTTTATTTCTTTATTTTAGTTATATCTAACAGGTGCATTCTTAGATAGGCCTACGTTTAACAACGGACTTACAAAATAAAATACAGTTGATTGAATTATTATTACTTTTTTGATCGTATTCTAGATTACTTTAAATTTGAAAAATTCTATATTCATTGTTGGCAACACCAACAATAAAAATTAAAAAAAAATTAAGGCTTCCGGCCGCCATTACTTATTACTCTCACTACTGTTCTACTGTAGTCATGCGGAAAACAGTGCGTTTTAATTTTTAAAGTGATGTAATATGACATTACATTTCGTACCGAGGAATGTTGCATTACACCATGACTCCAAACATGACGTGAAATGACGTGCTAGTGCCACACGCGATGGCCATTGTTATGAAATGCTCGCGTGGTAGTAGAAGATATACCTAAGTACATCATTTCAATGAGATACCGCGTTATATTATTGTTACGCGCTCCAGTCGACGACACAACTAGCACCATCTAGTGTCAGGAACGAGATCGAGGGGAGCGTTGCAGTTTATGACATCACAAATCTTTCGACCGACAGCGCCACCCGAAGAACTAAGTTTCTAGAAAATCTATACTCGAACTCTCGGTACCTTGCGCGTGTTTACTTGAACATTCCGGATATTTTGGCGACGCCTGTCTGGTCTACTTGGATGACATCATCATCGTGGGCCGGACGTTTGAGGAACACCTTCAAAACTTGGAACGCGTGCTCATGAAGATTAAGAGTGCCAACCTCAAGTTGAGTCCGAAGAAATGTTCACTATTCAAACGGCAAGTCAACTTTTTGGGGTATGTAGTGTCGGAAGAAGGTATCCGCACGGATCCAGAGAAAATCGCAGCTGTAAAGGATTGGCCGGTTCCAAAAGACAAGACGCAGGTTAGAGCATTTTTGGGTTTGTGCTCCTATTACCGACGTTTTGTGAAGAACTTTGCAGATATAGCCAAACCTCTGCATAAGATAACCGAGGAGAAGCGACATTTCTGCTGGGATGAAAGTTGTAACATCGCATTCCAGGAGCTCAAGGACCGTCTGTGCAAGACACCTAATTTGGGATACCCTGATGTAAGCAAAGAGTTTATAGTTGACACAGACGCAAGTGATATAGGACTTGGCGGTGTGTTGTCTCAACGTAATGGTGACCAAGAGGTCGTGATAGCGTACTTCAGCAAGTCGTTGTCAAAACCGAAAAGGAACTACTGTGTCACAAGACGCGAATTGCTAGCTGTGGTAAAGTCGTTGCAACATTTTAGCAAATATCTTCTGGGACGAAAATCCCACTTCTAACACCAATTGTTACGAGCTTGAGGTTCGTGAAAATAAAATTTGCCGACAGAATTACCTAAATTAACACTTTAATTTACTTTATACAAATTAAAGTTAAAAACACTAATAATTAAACACACTAATTCACTTAATTCCGCTCCGAAGCTTCGCTTGTGTCGCCGAGTTCAACTCTGTCCCGATCGCATCTTGCATCACCTATTTATTTAAATTAGCAAAATATCCGGAATGTTCAAGTAAACACGCGCAAGGTACCGAGAGTTCGAGTATAGATTTTCTAGAAACTTAGTTCTTCGGGTGGCGCTGTCGGTCGAAAGATTTGTGATGTCATAAACTGCAACGCTCCCCTCGCTCTCGTTCCTGACACTAGATGGCGCTAGTTGTGTCGTCGACTGGAGCGCGTAACATTATTTATTTATTTATTTAATATTCTTTATTGCACACCATATAAAAATTACTAATAATATTCACAAAAGAAGTATGCAGTGGGCGGTCTTATTGCTGATTGCAATTTCTTCCAGACATCCAGTCATCATGGTGTGACATGAGAATCGTCAAACGAAATACGCCCTCGCTACGCCGGAATGTACCTGCACATTCTTTTGCTATACATAAAGTCGATTTTCCTTCATACTTAACCCCAATCTACGGAATCATTTAATCAAAGGGGCATTCCAAGCTTAGGACTGGCGATAAATATGGATTGCAATATTGATTATTGACCAAGTCTACAAATATTGGCGAATTAAAAAATCGATTTCATATATAAAATACTGAAAACATGTAATATGAACACCGAACAGCACGGCGGCGCGCGGCCCGCGCGCGTCATGTTTGACTGTCACGTGTCATGCTTAATTTGGTCGAGTCATGTGTAATGCTACAGTACGCGGTCGGGTTATATGACGCGCAATGCAACAATCGCATTACTTACACAAGTCTATTCTACTGACACTGTGTGTTAATTGGTATTGTCTGCAATAATTAAAATCTCGTGTGTCCACCGTAGTTCTCAATAAAGGTGTTCAATGCAAGACGCGTTTCACTGTCAAGATTATGAATTATCAACCTTAACCAGCGCAACACTGCTACAAATGGTCCTATCGAAGCCGTCAATCAAGATCTTGATAAGCCTACATACTAGACGCGGAAGGCCCTAGACTGTATCCAGCTCATGAGGTTGGTCATCGTCCATCAAACCTGCAAAGTGCGTAAGCCGCCTTTCAATACCTACCAAATACCAGAATACAAGAACTACGCTTCAAGAAACACGCAACGAGCAGCAATATATCTACGATTTGTGGAAAGTCATACCTACAAGGCTATAATATAATTAACGCATATTTATATGACTTCTACCTAAAATAACAAACACACAATTTTCTATTTGCTTGAGCATTTTTCATTGAAGTAATATGTACTTACGTAGTACTAGAACAGCTATTTCAAACAAAAAATGTGCGCTACTCTGTGTTCGCACGGTTTGTTTTCTTATCATATAATAAACATAGGTAGAATGATCAGTAGGTAATAAAAGATTGTACTGTTAAATAGGTAAATTATATCGAGAACATTTTTTTTAAATGTCATTTATTTTGTATATTATATTTGCTTATTTAATATAATGTTATATCACAATTACATTTTAATGGTATTTTTATCTCAATATTTTAAAAGGTATCTATATCAAATTTAAAAAACAAACTAAATGTATGTTTAAAAAAACTTGTTAATATAACATTTAAATTACAAATATATTTATTTAAATTAGAATAAGAGCCGTCCATAAATACTGGGCACGCCAGAGTTAAAAATTGACGAATTTATTCCACTTTGACTATAATGTGGAAACTTAAAAATAAAATATAAGAATAATTAGCGGATTTAAATATAAAGAATTTGGCCTAATTATGATAAGTCATATATATATATCTACAAAAAAAGTGTATAATAATATATTCGTCCTATATTTAAGTATCCACAAAAATATCGCATCTGAACAAATTAATTTCATAATCTATATTACGTGACACAAGATGGCGTCTTAGGAATAATTTGTTTTATTACTAATTTATAATACTTTTTTATTGATTAAGTATCTTATAAACCAATGAAAAGTAATTCCTTGGTTTTTACTGACATTTCTTGAATTATTTGTGCAATATCTAAGTACGCACGACGGCATATTTTTATCACGAGATTTTTTTAAATCAACACAACACGTGCCAACAATGGCGTTTTTATCCTTGTATCGAGAACGTTCTTTTTGTTCCATGGTCACACACGCTGCATATTTTCGTGTGCGACAAAGAAGAAGATAGGAACAAATGAAAGTTAGAACGAGACAACACGACGACGCAAGTCAAACGTCAACGTCAACTTACGTCAGCTATACTACGCTGCGACAATCAATCGGCGAGCTGCAATTGGGTTGCCGCGATCATACTGTAACGTGATTGGCTGTAATTCGTTCTCTACGTAGCATAATCACCTATTACATCTCTCTTTTATCTAGATGTTAGTGCTGTTAGTCTATGCGCTCTTAAAGCTTCATTTTGTCTCAGGGCTCGCTAAACTAAACCTATCCTATTACATCCAACGGCGCCTGCGACGCACAACAAGAAGATGCCGACTCCATTTGTGTTACGATTACGAGTTCTCTCTGTAATTATTTGTAGAATAATTTTTCAACATATTACTCGATTGTTCACGGTGCATCTAGTTTTTAAGTATTGTAATTGTATTTACAAAGTGGTACATTAGTATTGTAAGCATAATGAGCAACGACGATGAAAAAGCCGTTCAGTTAAAACAATTGGGCGCCTCAAGAGGCTATGCGAAAGCCTCCATTACGCGCTTATATTCCTTCGTATCTAATGTACAGGACGTCGAGCTTAGCACTTTAACAATCTTACAATCTAAAAGAGCACGTATCACCGAATTAATAATAATAATAATAATAATAATATTCCACAACTATCACACAACGCCATCTAGTCCCAAGCTAAGCAGAGCTTGTGTTATGGGTACGAGACAACTGATAAACATACTTATATATTTCTAAATACATAAATATTATAGATAAATTACAACCAATTGTTGAATTGTTTACCGAGTATGAATCATATAATAAGGAGATTCTTTTTTATGATGAAAATGATTGAAGATGTCACCGATTGTGAATCCAAGTATTTTCACATATTAACCGTGCTTAATTAAGGAACGGACCAACTTCAAGGACGGAGCACCAATATTCTAGAAGAAACATGGGGTAAACTGCAGCACTGTGAGTAGGTCTTCTTCACCAATCTGTATCGAAGCCATAAAAGGCAAGTCAACGCCAAATGCAGAGGCTAATACAGTTTATAAAACAAAGTTACCTACTATTCATATCCCCACATTCACAGGTAAATACAGCGATTTTATCCCTTTCATAAACCTTTTTACTGCTATCGTCCAAAAGGATAGATCGATTGACAACGTTCAAAAGTTATACTATCTTCGTTCATTTTTACAAAAGGAGCCATTTGATCTAGTAAAGAATCTACACCTGAGCCCTCAAGGCTACTCGTATGATGAAGCACTTAGTGGTTGCGCGGAAAACCATTCGTATTATTATATTTGACGGTAGAGGTGCCAAGCCGCTTGTTCCTTTCCGAAAAACGATATCATTCGTACCCTCCTATCGACACTTCGGGGTGGTGGGGTGGGAGGGGCAAGAAGATGATTCTAGAATGTCACGTAATCATCGGAGCCGAGGACATATAAGACACGCGCGACCGTTGCGCGTCCTCTTCCCACCGCGCCAGTCATTGGAACAACAGCTCTTCCCACCGCGCCAGTCATTGGAACAACAGCTCTTTCCACCGCAGTCGTCGTTGAAACTACAACGCTTCTCTCCCGACGCACCCCTGGGGCCCCAGAGTGTCTGTCTAGAAGAAGTTCCAGAAATTGCAGCTATAGTGCTCTACACAAATAGAAGAAACCCCGGTGAGTCAACACTCCTTTAATTAGTTCCTGCCTTATATAGTTTAACCCGCTCCAATTTTGTTGTTCTCCTAATCAGGCAGGATTCCTTTTCAGCGATTTGGCACAATAATAGTTTTAGTTTAGGGAAGAGCGAGTGCATTATACCGCATGCTATAGTAGTCGCTTTTACGTAAGCGTAGAAGCAATCGCATATACAGTCCACTTTAGTTAATATCTCGCGTAATAGGTTTAAGGTTCGACCGGGGAACTAGACTTCGGCAGCCTTAGACACGTGGCTCCACCATTTTATGGTCACTTCGGCAGGATTTTGGTCGAATTGTTGAATTAATTAATTAGATAATGCACTCTAATTTATGGAATAGACTTAAATAGTGTTCGTTTAAATTTAAATTTTGATTAGGTACTCGCAAACAGAAATATTCGTTTTATAGCGCTCGTATTTGATTAAATTTAAAGCCTATTAAATAATTGAAACAGTGTAATAGGAACTATTTGATACGCTTACCCACAATCTTGATAAAATTATTGAGTGCAAATGACGCGTCACCTCGACTCGCTGCGCAGGTGTTCGATTTAATTACGTAATACGGCATACCGAGTGTCCATCCTTCATTGTTTGTGCGTTGTGAGATTAATTGTGATTGATATAACTTTATTATAATAGTTTAAAATGGCAGTTAGTGGAAGTGAAATCAAAATTAAAACGCTTTATGCCAAGAGGGACATACTCTTTTCGCGTATGCAGAATATAAGTGATTATATAAAGAACATTCATATAGAAGCAGTGCGGGAAACCTTTTTGACTGAAATCGAAACGATAGATTCTTTACGGATAGATTACGAAAAAATATTAGACCAAATTAATCATTTGGAATTACAAATCGACCCGAAATACATAGTGAACTACCAACCGCTGCTGGCATTCGAAGATATGTTGTGTCGCGTGAAAAGAACTGCGAGGTCCCTACAATCTCAAAACGAAGCAAAGCCGGAAAAACAGGTACGTCCAAGTGACTCGATTAGGTTGCCGCCAATAGATATTCCGGTATTCAATGGTGATATTAAGACGTGGCCCTTCTTCTTCAGTAGTTTTCAAAACAATATACACAATAACCCATCGTTATCGGACGCCGAAAAATTATATTACTTAATTAGTAAACTTAGTGGCAGGGCACAGTCGATCTGCTCTGGTTTTACACCTACAGCAAACAATTACCTATTAATATTCGAAACGCTTAAAACTAAATATGAAGATAGGAGAATGTTAGCTTCCAAATATTTGAACCAGATATTCGATCTTAAATCTATATCATCCGCGAACATCAACGGCTTAGAGCAGTTTCTAGATAAATTTGTGGCATCGGTGGCTGCACTTAAGAATTTGAAATTTAATGATCTTATGGACGTGGTGTTTCTCCATGTTGCATTAAAGAAATTAGACCCCGACACCGTGCGTGCGTTTGAAATGGAGCATCGTAGCTCGGAGATGCCTTCCTTTCATTCATTAGCATCGTTCGTGCGAGATCAAATAAAGGTGATGCAGCGCTCTCCGAAGGTTAAACAGGAGATTAAAAGGTGCGTCGACCGTAGACAGACTCAACCATCTAAAATAGCAGGGTCGTTAACTTACGTAACCGCTACGCCAACATCACTCCAGCATACTTGTATAGTATGTAAAGATAGACACGGTAATTTATATAATTGTGCGACTTTTCGTAAATATTCACCAAGCGAGCGTTATAAATTAGTAAAGACAAACAACCTATGTTTGAACTGCTTAAGCGATAAGCATTTAGTTGCAAAATGCAATTCGAGTTCCGTATGTAGCAAGTGCGCCAGGAAACATCACACGCTATTACATTTTGAAAATAGCAACATAGCGGCGTCAAGTAAAGCGGATAAGGAATTCGCCCCTACTAAGGTCAACGATTCTAGCGGTCGACCTGGTGATGTCGCTCTGTGCTCATTTGCAAATATGGGAGCACAACCTCCTTCAACCGTGTTACTGGGTACGGCACGTATTTTGGTTAGGGATTCGCGTGAAAACGAACAAAGCGTCCGTGCACTGCTGGACAGCGGAGCCCAAAATAGCTTTATAACGCGACAATGTTGTCAGCGCTTAGGCTTAGTAATATAGGTCACTTTCATGTCCTGTAATTAAAGGCATCGGAGGCACTAGTAAATCGACACAGGGATATATAAATTTAAAAATGTATTCTCGGATAGATCGTAATATTAACTTTGATATAAATGCACTAGTAGTAGATAGGGTCACTGAAAGGTTGCCAACCGTTTCGGTTGACACCTCGGCAATGATTGAATTTAAGAATTTGACTCTGGCGGACGACACTTACGCCGTTCCTGGAAAAATAGACATGCTCATTGGAGCATCGCTTTTCCCTCATCTTTTGTTAAACAATAAGGTCAGGGGCAACTCCTCGCATACCGCGCCTTACGCACTGGAAACCGTATTGGGCTATGTGATCCTTGGCTCCGCCCCCATCATAGATAGTATTTCGGCAACCTCTTATTGTGGTATGGCTGTCGAACCGCTCGAGTCGTTAGTCCGCAAATTTTGGGAGATGGAGGAGGTGAACGTCCCACCCATAGCTAGCTCAGATGATAGGTTATGCGAGGAAATTTACGTCCGCACGACCATTCGTGATCGCGACGGTAGATATAGTGTAGCGCTACCCTTTAAAGGAGATGTTTTATCTCTCGGCGATTCGCGTCAAATGGCGGAAAAACGTTTCTACAGCTTGGAGCGTAGGATGCTCGCTTCACCCCAGTTAAAGGAAGCTTACGACGGCGTCATTAGCGAATACATAAAAGAAGGTTACATATCACTTGTGGCTTCGAAATTAGATAACTACGAAGACACACCGTCGTATTTCATACCACACCACGGAGTCATTAGAGAGGACAAACTTACATTTAAGTTACGTGTAGTGCTCGACGCTAGTGCTAAAACTAGCACTCACCTGTCGCTTAACGATATCCTCTATAGTGGGCAAAATTTACAGGGCAGTTTATTTAATATAATAGTCAATTTTCGTTTGTTTAGTATAGCACTATCCGCCGATATTCGTCAAATGTTTCTTTGCATAGGGGTCCGTGAATGCGACCGTAGATTCCAACGCATTTTATATCGTTTCAACCCAAAGGAACCTCTAATGGTGTTTGAATTTAACCGCGTTTGTTTTGGTTTAAAGTCGAGCCCATTTCATGCGTTACGCACGGTGAGACAGCTCGCTCACGATGAAGGTCCCTCTTATCCTAAAGCTAAGAGGGCAATTGAGAGCGGATTATATATGGATGATTTTGTGTACTCGGTCGATAGCGTGGAGGAGGTAACCCTAACCACCGCCAAGGTTATAAGGCTCATGAAATCGGGTCAGTTCGATCTTGTGAAGTGGACTAGTAATTCGCGTCCGGTTTTGGATACAATCCCACTATCACACCGTCTTTCGGCGATAAAGGAATTCGACGACTCTGATACACACAAGGTGCTCGGTCTGTGTTGGTCACCAGAGTCCGACGTGTTTAGCCTTAAGGTAAATCCGCCCGTAGAGAAATGCACAAAGCGCACAATACTGTCATGCGTTGCTAGATTATGGGACGTCATGGGTTTCGTAGCTCCGGTGGTATTATACGCTAAGCTTTTAATTAAACAACTTTAGTTATTGGAATGCGACTGGGATGACTCGCCGCCTGACAGCATTGTTCGGTTGTGGCAGCGCTTTAGAGAGGAACTTCCTTTATTAAGAGAAATTAAAATACCGCGTCATATAAACGTAGATAGAAATAGCGCCATAACAGTCGTTGGGTTTGCAGACGCCAGCGAGAAGGCTTACGGGGGCGTTGTATATTTCCACGTCCAGAATAATGGTAGAAATTCGATTAGCCTCATTAGTTCTAAGTCGAGAGTCTCCCCCCGTAAGGTTGTCTCTCTGGCGCGCTTAGAGCTTTGCGCAATATTAGTACTCGCCAAGCTTATTACCGCAGTTATCAGCGCATGTAGGGATAGAGTTCACATAGAAAGGATATTTGCCTTTTCCGACTCCACCGTCGCCTTATGCTGGGTTCATTCTTCACCCCACCGTTGGGATACGTTTGTTGCGAACCGAGTGGCCAAGATACAAGACGAGTTAGAAACGCGGAACTTTTATCACGTGTCCGGTACGGAAAACGCCGCCGATTGTCTATCCCGTGGACTCACCCCGATGCAAATGATGGACCACCCGCTTTGGTTCCACGGACCTGCTTGGGTTCACTTGGATCCCTCGCAATGGCCAATAACCGACTTCGAACCTTCGTCAGTGTCACAACCGCCGGAAGAGAAGAGACACGCTCTAGTGGCGAACGTTTCGAGCGAGGTTTCTCCAATCATTGCTTTGGCGAACCGCTTGTCCTCTTGGTCGAAATTATTGCGTAGCATAATTTACGTTTGTCGATTCGCGAAGCTTTTACCGCGACGTTCGTATTTCTTAGCATCCGATTACAACTATGCCGAGTCGCTAGTATTGCGTGAACTTCAACGTGCGCACTTCTCTGAAGAAATTAGAAGATTACAATCGAATAGAGCTTGTAGTCGCGCCTTTCAACGCCTTAAGCCATTTTTACAGGACGGGATTGTAAGGGTAGGTGGACGCTTGTCCAACTCGCAATTGAGTTTTGACTAACGGCACCCTATTGTTTTACCGCGTAAAGACCATATCATGAACTTATTAGTCGATTACCATCATAAATTGAACTCGCACGCTGGCCTCGACTTGTTGATGTCGATTGTGCGTCAGAATTATTGGATCCTTTCTGCACGTAGTTTAATACGCAATCGGGTGCACAGATGTATAGCTTGCTTTCGGGCACGCCTCAAGCCGTCATTTCCGGAAATGGCGGAACTTAGATCTTGTAGAGTAATACAATCAGTAAAGCCCTTCACGCACACCGGGTCTGATTTCGCTGGTCCGTTTAAGGTCACGCTCACTCGCGGGCGTGGTATAAGATCCACAAAGGCTTACAGGCTTACAAAAAGGGCCCTATCAGAAAATAGGGCCCGCTCTACACAGAGAGCGCCCTCTACCCATACACAAAGAAAAGTATACCAACACCCGAGACCAGCGCCAACTTCTGCACCAAGTACACCTACAGCCGGCTTCGAGACTGCCGACGCCATCCAACGTCTGGTTGGCATCGCTATCGAAGTCGGCAGCCAGGTCCTGGCAGACATTAGAGCCGGGACCGATCCTATTACAGCAGTCATGAAGGCGCTGGCGAACCTCCTGGCCCGGCACTATGGAGGAATCTAACCTGCGCCTCCTCTACTGGAACCCAGGTGGAATCCAGCAGAAGCTGCAAGAGCTCCGCACCGTCGCCCAACAACAAGACGTACAGGTCATCTTGCTGGGAGAGACGAAACTAAATCCGAGCACACGTATAAAGCTGCCTAATTACCATCTGTATAGGAGGGACGAGGTCACTTCTTAAGGGATCGCTTACAGAGGGACAGCAGTCCTAGTGAGAAGGGACATCGTCCATCAAGAACTAGACCTACCGGAATACCAGACTATGCGCTCTATCGGCATAAAAATGGAGGCGGCGGGCAAGGAACTTAAGATCTTCGCAGCATATCGCCCGCCAGGGACTCCATTTTGCTCCTCAGACGTCCGGACGATAATGGAAGACGAAACACCGACCATCATCGCCGGGGACCTAAACGCTAAACACCCGGCGTGGGGATCCAGATTGATCAACCCGCCGGGTCATGCTCTATTTGAAGATGCCGAAAGAAACGGCTACGACGTTTTAGGTCCAGAAGAACCCACTCATGTTCCAACGGATTCACGAGGTCGTCCGGATGTATTGGACATCGTGCTCGCTAGGAACATCAACTACCCGATAGTGGTAGAGGTGCTGTACGACCTGGACTCACAGCACCTCCCGATCTTGATTACCCTTGGCTTAAAGGCGGTGACTACGCCGCCCAGAACAGTAAAGACACGTGTCGACTGGAGGCTCTTCCACAAACATCTGCAGGAGAGACCTCCAGCACACCACCCCTTAAACACAGCGGACGACGTAGAGGCCGCTGCCACAAATATGAAAAAGGCAATACAAGAGGCCCTCAATGCTGCCTCTACGATCGTCCCGATGTCTACAAGAAGGGATGATCTGCCGCGACACATTAGCGTGCAGATCAAGAGAAAAAGGGCTTTAAGGAGACTCTGGGCGCGTACTCGCTGCCCGAGAATCAAAACGAAATTGAACACCTTATCGGAGGAACTGTCGGTTGCAGTCCAGGCACACAGAGGAGATGCCTGGGAGCGGCGCATATGGAAGGCGGAAGAGCATGATGCGTCGCTCTATAAACTGAACCGACAGTTAACTAGAGCCAAACCTCCCGTTTGCCCGCTGACCAACAACGCGGGCGAACGTCGTTACGATGCCAAGGGTAGAGCGGATATCCTAGTCGAGCACTTCGAGGAGCAATTTATGCCGAACCCAGCAAGTGCGGAGTTCTTGGAGCTTCATGCCCAAAAGGAGAGTCGCGTACAGGAGTTCCTGTCGTCGCCCGCGCCGCCTCTTGCAGGAGAGTGGTTCATCTCCCCCGCTGAACTGCGGTGGACAGCAACCCGCCTGCAACCGAGGAAGGCGCCTGGGCACGACGGGATTACCAACGCTGCACTCCGACAGCTGCCCCATAGAGTCCTAGTAGAGCTTGGTCGACTCTACAATGGGATATTGCGGACATCCCACTTCCCGAAGGACTGGAAGAAAGGCAAAGTAATCGTCTTGCCGAAACCCGGGAAGGACAGGCGTAGTGCTACCAGCTACAGGCCGATCACGCTGCTACCACACATAGCTAAACTGCTCGAAAGATTGTTGCTAAGACGTCTCCGCCCGTGCATTCAACTTCGGGCGGAGCAGCACGGATTCAGGAGGGGTCACTCTACAGCAACACAGCTGACCAGAGTGCTGCACCTGCTTGCGGCCGACTACAACCGAGGCCGCACTACGTTGGGCGTCTTTCTCGATATCGAGAAGGCGTTCGACAGGGTGTGGCATTCTGGACTACTTTACAAATTGGAAGAACAGACCAGTGTCCCTCCTGCTATGTTGCGGCTAGTGGCGTCTTTCCTGGCAGACAGGAAGTTCTACGTCTGCGTAGAGGGCGCCGAGTCCGCAATCAGAACCATCAGAGCCGGCGTTCCTCAGGGCAGCTGTTTGTCTCCAGTCCTGTACGCGGCTTATACCAACGATATCCCTACCCTGGCAGGAAGGCTACAAGAGTGGGAGGACGACGTGGAATTGGCGTTATATGCGGACGATAGCGCTTACTTCACCTCGTCCAGAAGAGCCCACATTGCCGCTGCCAGGATGCAACGTCTCCTGGACCTGCTGCCACCATGGCTAGATGAGTGGAGGATGGTCGTCAACGTTGGTAAGACGACCGCTCTGCTCACTCGCCGCCTCAGGAATCTACCATCTCAACTAATCCTCAATGGCCAGCAGATCGCGTACGAGAAGGCCGTGACCTACCTTGGGTGCCGGATCGACCGGGCGCTGCGCATGACGGCGCACGTCGACCTCGTTGTCCGCAGAGCACGATGCGCGCGGGCGATGCTACGTCCGGTCCTGGCATCCAAGTTACCACTTAATACTAAAGTGCGTGTATATAAAACTTACATCAGATCCATTATTACCTATGCTGCTCCGGCCTGGTACGCGCTTCTGAGCGAGCCTCTGAGGCGGCGACTGCAGGCCCAGCAAAATATGGCGTTAAGAACCATCGTCGGTGCGGGTCGCTACGTCCGGAATGACGTCATAGCGGCCAACCTCAAGATAGACACCATACAGGAATTTGTGGCCCGGTTGGCGCGCGGACTGTTCGACCGTGCAGACAACGGGCCACATATACACCTTAACAACTTTGCGCCGCTACATGCGCGCCCTCCGGACGGGCGACCCTATCCAAGAGAACTCCTCTCTATATCGATTAGAGAGTCGAGTAACAACCCTCAATGCCGCTGATAGGCCAACTCCGACTTAACTAGATAACCTCTCTCTTTTCGTAGTCTAACCGACTACGAAAAAATTTACCATTCACGGACTAATCCGCAAGAAAGATCTACAATGCCAATAGAAGGCTCCCAGGACCGGTCCATAGTGGTGGACCGCGAGGATAGCACGGGTAATGGGGGCTTACCCCGAGGCCCGAAGCCGGCATGCGCCTTAAGGCACGTGTAGAAGACAATTAACAATTAAAGGCTTACGTCTGCATTTTCGTATGTCTAACTTCTCGAGCGGTGTATATAGAACTCGTTGGTGATCTAAGCACAGCAGGCTTTATGGGTGCATTTAAAAGATTTCTTTCCCGCCGTGGCCCTGTAAGTAAATTGTATTCGGATAACGGTACGAACTACGTCGGTGCAAAACGTATTCTATCGGAACTACATGAGCTCTTAGCTAGCAAGTATTATAATTCGGAGTTCGCTCACATTCTAGCCGAGAACCGCATTGAGTGGTCTCTGAACGTCCCAGCCGCGAGTCATTTTGGGGGCAATTGGGAGACTAATATCAAGAGTCTAAAGAGTCATTTATACCGAGTAATAGGAGATCAGATTTTGTCCTTCGAAGAGCTAAGTACGGTGCTCGCTCAAATTGAATACGTAATGAATAGTCGCCCACTTTGTCGTACGTTGTCTAGTGACCCCTCGGAACCGCTGGCTCTAACTCCAGCACATTTTTTGAATTTAACACCTTTAAAGTATTTGCCAGCCGCAGATATGGATGAGAACAGACTTAGCATTTCCGCACGCCACAAATTATTAGATCGGTTAGTGCAATCGTTTTGGAAACGATGGAGGATGGAATACTTGCATACTTTGCAGTCTCGGCAAAAATGGAACACAGCAACTGAGCCTTTAGCTGTAGGAACTGTAGTTGTGCTCACCAAAGAGAATACACCGCCTCTCCACTGGCCGTTAGGAATTGTCGAAGAGGTTTTTCCCGGTTCCGATGGAGTAGTTAGGATAGCTCGCGTTAAGACCACGGTTCGGTCTTACTTGCGTCCGGTTGTCCGTTTGTGCCCCCTGCCTCTTCCATAATTTAAATTAGCTTTCTAGATTAAATTGTAGTTGAATTTAAGTAATCTTAGCGTTAGTTAGTTATTTTGTTAGTTGATCTTAGCTCTAGTTGTATTAGTTAATTTTGAAGGAAATCCTTCAAGGGCGTGGGAGATGGTTGCGCGGAAAACCATTCGTATTATTATATTTGACGGTAGAGGTGCCAAGCCGCTTGTTCCTTTCCGAAAAACGATATCATTCGTACCCTCCTATCGACACATCGGGGTGGTGGGTGGGAGGGGCAAGAAGATGATTCTAGAACGTCACGTAATCATCGGAGCCGAGGACATATAAGACACGCGCGACCGTTGCGCGTCCTCTTCCCACCGCGCCAGTCATTGGAACAACAGCTCTTCCCACCGCGCCAGTCATTGGAACAACAGCTCTTTCCACCGCAGTCGTCGTTGAAACTACAACGCTTCTCTCCCGACGCACCCCTGGGGCCCCAGAGTGTCTGTCTAGAAGAAGTTCCAGAAGTTGCAGCTATAGTGCTCTACACAAATAGAAGAAACCCCGGTGAGTCAACACTCCTTTAATTAGTTCCTGCCTTATATAGTTTAACCCGCTCCAATTTTGTTGTTTTCCTAATCAGGCAGGATTCCTTTTCAGCGATTTGTCACAATAATAGTTTTAGTTTAGGGAAGAGCGAGTGCATTATACCGCATGCTATAGTAGTCGCTTTTACGTAAGCGTAGAAGCAATCGCATATACAGTCCACTTTAGTTAATATCTCGCATAATAGGTTTAAGGTTCGACCGGGGAACTAGACTTCGGCAGCCTTAGACACGTGGCTCCACCACTTAGAATGTTAAATGATAGGTACAATCATAGGTTCAAAATTGTAAATGAACACATTAATTCATTGTTAGATATGAATGCTCTGGTCAGATCAACCCCAAGTAACTTGCGTGATTTTGTTTCTCATGTCAGACGATGTTTAGCTGTTTTAAAAAATTTAGATGTGAACACTGAAACATGGGATCCTGTGATTCTAACTATTTTATATCGTAAATTAGATACGTACACATCACAAGCTTACAATTGGAGCGTGGTAATGAGTCCAACCCTACTATTAAGGAGTTCCTGCTGTTCCTGGGGAAGCAGGCCTTGGCCTTGGAGAATGCAGAACCTGCTACTGCCACCAAGACTCACTACAAGCCGGTGGAGAATGTCGCTACACTGTAGGTGTAGCGACATTCACTTCTTCTTGTTCTTATTGCTCCTTCACATGCTTATTGTAAGTCTAATGACAACAACTTATGAACAGCTAAATACAATTTTGTGTCAAATAGAAGCTGTACTCAATTCTAGACCACTGTTGCCCGTAACAGCTGATGATGTAAATGACTTTAGCTTTATTACACCAGGCCATTTTCTTATTGGTACTGCATTAACCTCTTTCCCTGAAAGAAATGTTGTGGATATATCTAATACTAGGTTAAAATTCTGGGAAATTTGTAACAAGGTTAAGGGCCATTTTTGGTAAATATGGCACCATTATTATTTAAATATTTTGCAGTCTCGCCCTAAATGGCGTGACAGTTTGCCCAATGTAAAAGTAGGAGCCTTAATGATACTTCGACAGCCAAACTCCCCGCCTCTGTCATGGCCTATGCCCAGAATTGTAAAGGTATATCCTGGGAAAGACAATAAAGTTCGTGTGGTAGATGTTGTGACACCTATTAAAAAAATATATAAGCGTTCATTGAGCGGCATAGCTATACTTCCTCTAGAATAAAATAAACACAGGTTTTATAGCATAACTATACGAATCCAAGCTATAATTAATTATCTTTAGAATATTTATCTTAAAAATAATTTATTTAAGTAATTTAAGTATTATAGGGTGTCAGAATAAAATGTCTTAGTGACTTGCCTTTTGAAAATGTTAAATGATGGCAATATGCTGGTTTGCTTGAGTAGGGCATTTAAATAATAGGAAATATAATAGAAGACTCAGAAGTCTTGTTTTAAGGCCTCGCCCCTAGCATGTTGGCAACACCAACAATAAAAATTAAAAAAAAAAAATTAAGGCTTCCGGCCGCCATTACTTATTACTCTCACTACTGTTCTACTGACACTGTGTGCTAATTGGTATTGTATGCAATAATTAAAATCGCGTGTGCCACCGTAGTTCTCAATAAAGGTGTTCAATGCAAGACGCGTTTCACTGTCAAGATTATGACTTATCAACCTTAACCAGCGCAACACTCCTACATTCATTTCTACGCCTATTTAAAAATTATGTGTATGCAAAAAGCATTCACTTACTGTTTTCCATTGTTGTAGAAAATACATGCTTTCGTTCTTTAAGAAATTGAACACATTTTTCGTCATCAAATCCCTCTAAAGATTGGATAAAATAAACTTCCGTTTTCACTCAGAAGAGCTTTATCGCATTTGTTAGATTTCTTTAAGCTTTAAAACGAAAGTATACGGATGCCAAGGGCTTATAGCTTTTTTGGATATAGCAAACTTTTTATAGATATTTGGCAAAGTTACGAGCTTAAGGTTCGTGACAATAAAAACTGCCGATTAAAGTACCAAAATTGAGACTTTAATTACTGAACAGCAATATATAGACTTTTTACACCGAAACATCCAGAATATTCCAGGAAATATCGGCCCCGATTGACCAGGTGCAGAAATTTCGCTTTTTAGGAAGCTTAGTTCTTCCATTCAATACCAGATGACGCTAGTGGGAGAGGTCTAGAAAGATCTTGACGCTCCTATTTCTGCTGCTTGATACCAGATGGCGCTAACACTCAGCCGCCACATACCAGGCGCTAATTATAGCGCGCAACAGTAAATAGAAAGGAAATATGTACCAATTTTAAAATAATTTATTTCTATATTCATCATTCTATAAGTTTCTCGGTATCGGTAGATTAATTGATTACAAGGAGTGTGCACAGATAATGATTTCTTATATTTACGCGAACACTACACATTGAAATTATACTAGTTTTAACGGAATTTATCGCGTATATTTAACTTTTTTACCGGTCGAAACGTCGGGTAAAAAAGTTAAATATACGCGATAAATTCCGTTAAAACTAGTATTATTTCAAGTGTGCACAGATATTAAATAATCCAATTATTTCGTACCATTTCCACCATCGGAATCGGACAGTTGGCGGATTTCTATGTACTTGATGTCCACATTTCATTATGCATTCAAGCCAATTGGTTTGATTTATCCATATAGCCAAGTAATGGAATATTTTACCGGTGTCTGTCTTTCTATTAAATTTCAGTCTAGATGTCTCCAAGGCAAGAAAAAATTGGTTTTTTTCAATGTCTCAAGATAAAAAAATTAACCATCACAGGCTTTATCGCAGCTTATCACCATGTAGGATTTAATCAATCACTGGCTTGTGATAGGTAAAACTAATAACATAGCTAAATAGGTAAACTTTGATAAATAAGGAGTAAGGAAGTTATTTGAAGGTTTCCGAAATTAGAAATTGTCCTTTATCATCAGGTTTTTTGTAAGTATGTTTGTCACTCATATGTTTAAAAATATCACTCAAATGCACTCTTGTAAAGTAGTCATATGTAACAGTCTAATTGTATTATTTCATCCTGTAAGTCACAATTCTAATAATTAAAATGGCAGTAATGGTGGTTCGATTACTAACGAGGCGGAACCATTTTAAACCAAGGAAACAGCGTCTTAGCTGTAAGTATTTGTTTTATATAATAACAAGTGCCAAACAAGCACATTTGTTCACCAGCAGATTATAAAGGATACCGTATCTCAGGTACAATTCGATTAAGAAACCATATACAGAAAAGATATTACACTCGAAAACTACTACGACGACTTACGAACTACTACGACTGAATGCCTTTTTACCATTTGAAACGGTTTCTGATTATCACCGTAAACTATACGAAACACACCATTGTGCTGCTATTTTACGCTAATATTTATTTTTATTTATACTTTCATTCCAAACCAAGTACAAAAAGGTGGACTTAATACCCCTATTGCATTCTCCACAAGTCTATCTCTAGGCTAAGCAGAGAAGATATTATGGCTGCAAAGTGCAAATAGCTAAATTAAAAATACTCGTATCTATGTTTACATAATATTGCCGTTACAACTCCTATATACCACGATATATATTATAAATATAATTACACAAATATATCGTATACATACAAGTCTATCTCGTTAGTCTAGTGGTTGTAATAGTACGACTGCTGATCATGAGGTCCTGGGTTCGAATCCCGGGACGGGCCAAATATAATATATATATATTTTCATATATTTACCTAGCACTATAGTGATTTCTTATTCCAACCTCCTATAAAATATGTATAATAACAGTTAAATTTGACAAAACAGTTGGAATTTAAGAGTAAAGTAAGTAAGTAAGTAAGAGTAAAGAGTAAATGGAAATTCACAAACTACTCCTGCAACGTCAGAATATGATTCCAGAGCAAGCGTTTCAATGATGCCTTGCGTGGCTGCGCGTACACTGCTCGGTAACTGGTTCCTTTATTTATATAAATCATCCATATTTTATGTAAAAACGATCTATTCCCCTTTCATACGAACCATTTGTTCTGTAGACAGCTACACCGGGAGGGTTTTACACTTTTACAAAAACTAAAAACCTGCAATATTTTTATTTATCCTATCGTCTCGAATAGTTACATCTATCGGGCAAAACCTACGTGATAATTGAGCTCACAGCTTCATCGTATAAAGCTCATCCATCTGTCTTGTTTTATTAATCGTTTAGGAATTTGACGATACGATTTATTTCAATTTGTGAAATTGAGGGATGTATTGTAATAAAGTTCCTAAAATTAAACCTACTAATCCAACTAATTTATATATAAAAAAATAAATAAATGAAAACTGATGTGTAACTGATTATGTTTGCGCGAATTCTACACATTAAAATGAGACTACTTTTAACGGATTTATCGCATATATTTATTGATTTTATATTCCCGACGTTCCGAGAATTTTACATGTTACCTTGGGTGCTTTGAAGTACGTCGAAACGTCTGGAATATAAAGTAAGATGATATAAGCAATAAAATCCGTACAGTTAATTTAAATGAAGTGTAACCGTTTTCATCATCATCGTCATTACATCCCTTCATAAGTCTACTGCTTAACATAGGCCTCACCCAAGAAATGCTACAAATCCTTAGCCATCTGCATCAATCGACTTCCTGCATGCCTTATCAGGTCGTTACTCTATCTAGTGGGGGCTCGCCTTACACTTTGCCTACCGGTACGAGGCCACCACTCGAGAATGGCATTGATGTTTTAATTAAACTGTTTTATAGCTCGCTTTTTCAACGAGTCTTATTTGGTACTTTTGTTTTGTTATGTGATGTGGATCGTTGTCTGGCTTGTAGTCATTCTCAATGAGTACTGTTCTCTCGAATATTTTTTTCACTACCCAGTTTACTATCCGCTTTTATTTTCTTATTTTATGAGTAAACGGCTTTTAATGAGGTAACATTCCTACCCATTCTCTGCTATAGACTTTTACGAGCTGATAGAGAAGAAAAAGAAGAAGAAACTTATAAAAACAGTTTAAACTTTGACATTGAAACCATTCACAAATTCTGATGCTCACTACATTGGTACGAACTGAAAGAGAGAGCGAGAGAGAGAGAGAAAGAAGTTTTTTCGTTTAGAATCAAATAATCTGCTAATTCACAAATTATCCAAACCTTTTGTATTTATTTTAAGATGTGTCTTTGTTTTGTGGACATGTTAATATGGTTGTTTTGTTATATAAAAATGTGTGCACTTTAAAAACTTAACTTTTATAAGCTTCATAGGCAATAAAATTTTAATTGGGTAGTAAATAAAAGTATTTTATTTGTTTTTTGTGACCAATGCTACTTTTTTGAGATCTGAGCAATTTCATTTTTATTTAAATTATTAAATAAACGTGTAGTTTCTGTGAAAAAATATTCACTACCCCATGCTTTCCTGTGGGTGTCATAAGAGGTGACAGAAGGAAACTGGACCAAGAGGCGGACAACAGTATCTTCCTGATATCAGTTAACAATCTGCGGTTTTAAAAACGCTTGTCAAGCTTGGCAATTTTTGCATATTAAATCCTCCTGATGAGGCAATATTGTTTTAGACTTTTTATACACTGTAATTGTAACTATACAATAACTGAGAATTTTTATTGTTGGCAAAACCAATAATAAATTGGAAAGGTGGCTTTAACACCGGTATTAGTTTTATTTTACTATGCCTATTTAATCGATTACGTCCAACTGTACGGTCATTTGTGTGAACTCTCAATACTATTTTTTCTAAGTTAATATCGATTTCTGATTTAATTTACTGTACACCGGAAGCCTACTAAGCAAAATATTATACAGACTACACGCAACGGTAACTCTATGTTTATAAAAATAGTCCCGTGATGATGTCATTCTCGACATTTACTCACCTCACCATTCCACTTCCAAGAGTCGACAATTCCTTAATAGCGCAATCTACACACTTTATACCACTAAGTTCCAGAAAATAAGATAGGCCATTGAATCAGCAAGCTTTAACTTTTTAATAAACAAAGCTCTAGTATAGGGTTATTACAATACTAACCAAGTGCTTGTCGGGCCACGCACAGTGTAGAGGTAGCTTTCCGTAGATGCGCAACACTATACGTGAACTTAGAAGCTTCGTAATACTACACATATAAGTGTTCATCACGGTTTCACTCTAAAACGACTAAAATAGGTTACGAAATATTTTAATGTTAATTTGCCCACTTGTAGACGACCTTTATACGTCCAATGGCCTTTTAAATGTGGTAGACCCACGCTGCAGCTATATTATGGTTATAGCACGAATGGGTCAGCTCGACCAAGGAAGGACCACGCTCTTATAAAATACCAGCGTAAAATAACAGCTTAATACTGCTGTGTTTTGTATGGTGAATGTAGAGATCCGGAGACACGTTTTCACTGGAAACGAGGCATTCCATCGTAGTCTTCATGGGTGACAACGCATCTACGTTTTAATTTTTCATCCACTTACCATCAGGTGCACTGTGTGCTGGTTTGTCGCCATTATACTATAAAAAAGACGATCGATTGACTTTAAAATTTTCCTGCAGAATATTTTAAGGTAGAACACAGCATTTTTAATTGCTATACATACCTTTTTTGACACACTCTATTTTCACAGAATAGAGGGAAGAGACCCATTCAATCTATGTATTTCTGCGGTCACTGGTAGTTCTATATTCATAAAATATCTACTATTCCTGCTAAATACACATCCTTAATAAATAAACTCATACACTTGCTCAACCAACTCACCTTATATTCTTATTTCACGTAAAGTTTTACTTCCTTCTCTTTAAAAAACCATCACTTTAGTCTTACTAGCGTTTACTTTCAATTCCATTTTTAATGACCTGCTCATTTATGTAACTGTCATTGGCAACCCTGCCGCCGACTATGCAAACCACTGTCCATAAATAGGTTTAACATTTACGAAAAAGCTGTCCATCCTTGTCTGACACCTTAACTAATGCCACACCAGTCCGAATATGACCCAAGGAAACAAGTACGAATATTATTTAATATTTATTTTTCAAAAATTGTTATTTTCTTACAGTTAACAATAACATTACATAGTTATAATGCAGATAGTTTCAGGTAATTTTATATGGAATTGTAACGAAATTATTACTTATCCAAGTGTATTTCATAACGTTGGTCAACTATTACTCGTTAACTTGTTAAACCTACTTAGCTGTAATGGTTTTTCTTTTAATTGCGTCGTATATACTATTATCGTGCGTACTTTTACATTTCCAAATACAGCGATTTACTTGGTATGAGGGGGGACACATGACTCAAAAAGCTAAATATTTTGCGACCGGACCCGTGAATGGAATAAATGTTGTTGCAAACCCTAACAATTTTAAAAGATCTATCCAACGACACCCACCTTGATGAAATAGATAGATAAAAAATCACCTGTGTAGGAAGTACTTAAAATAAAAATGTTTTTAAAGATTTTATTTCACAAATTTGTATGCGAAATTAATATCTATATCTGAGCCAAATTACAGCTTCCTATAGCACCTTGTGATTCTAAGAAAATGTGGACGGAGGGATGTACAAAATGGCGAAACTATAAGGGTTCCTTGTTGTTTAATTACGGAACTTTAAGAATAACTGACCTCTAGGAATGAGGTTATTGCTACCATGCTGTTTCTTAATGTTTAAATACTTAATAGTGCAAATAGTACAAACATATAGTAAATTTTATTAAAAGAAAGTCCCATTGCGCGTCTTAGTGGTTGTTCTTAGGTCAGACTTTTTACCAAAATGGCAGTTAAAGCAATAATTATATTAAATGAGTATGCTTGTAATTTCAATAGAATAAAGAAAACGGTTTCTATTTAATAGGAATAATCGTCGTTTCAATTTAAAATGATATTTTAGTTAAGGTAACACACTTGTTTTCAGTAATACAAGCTAGTCTCTTCTAAGGTAATTAATTAACTGCAAAGACTGAAGCGTTATCGCATCTAACCTCTCACTGTCTCATTTAGTAGTTTGTGATTAGTTTCTATGTTAGGCATGCTTCTAGGAAATACATAAAAATGTAAATTATACTGAAATCGGTTTCGAATATGTTTAACTTAATATTTAATATTTCATTTAAGTCGATAAAAAAAGTAAATTTAAAGTCGACTATATCGTCGATTTCTTCAAATCGAATCAATCAAAATCGAATTGTTAAGCGATTATTATTTATTTTCAATACTTTATTTGTTAAATACATAGGTTGCGCTATAGGGATGGAATACTTCCACTGTTCCTGTCATATTAAAATCTTTTTAATTGAAAACTCCTTGGTTTTAAAAATCGAATACCATTTATTTATTAAAAAAAGATTCTTCGTCTTGTCACAAGGTTTTGTCAAACTTGTTTAGTCGTTGAGAAAATGGAATTGACTCGAAAAAATTCAAGAGCGATGATTTATTATGACTTTTGAAGTGGTTTAACACAAAAACAGTGTATTGACCGGATGATTTATGCATTTGGTGATGAAGCCCCATCAAAAACCACAATTTATCGCTGATTTGCTGAATTTCAACATGTCAAGCTCAGTGATGATCCCCGTCAAGGTCGTCCAAAAACTGCAGTCATCCAAGAAAACGTTGATGCTGTGTGTAAGCTGATTGAGGATGATCGACACGTGACATACCGCGAAATTCAGGCAACTTTAGACATTGGTATGTGTAAATACAAATAATCTTGCATGAACAATTAGGTGTAAAAAAGTTGTTTTCCCGATGGATACCGCATTCGCTCTGTGTAGAGCAAAAACCGGCTGGCGTTACTTGGTGCGTCAGAACTCTCGAAAGATTCCACGCAGGATCCTCAAATGCTGTATACAATCCTGGATACATGCGTACGAACCCGAAACAAAAAACCAGTCACAAGTTTGGGTGTTCGAAAATGAGTTAAAGCCAACAAAAATTGTTCGTTCACGGAGTGTTGCAAAAAAAATGGTGGCCACGTTTGTCTCCAAAACCGGCCATGTTACAACTATTCCTCTGCGTACGAACCCGAAACAAAAAACCAGTCACAAGTTTGGGTGTTCGAAAATGAGTTAAAGCCAACAAAAATTGTTCGTTCACGGAGTGTTGCAAAAAAAATGGTGGCCACGTTTGTCTCCAAAACCGGCCATGTTACAACTATTCCTCTTGAAGGCCAAAGAACGGTTAATGCAGAATGGTATGCTAGCATATTTGTTTGCCGCAGGTCGTTTCTGAACTCCGTAAATAGAACTGCAACCACCGCATCATCCTCCATCACGACAATGCGAGTTTTCACACCGCACACAGAACAAAAGAGTTTTTAGAAAAAGAAAACATAAAATTATTAGACCATCCGCCATACAGCCCCGACCTAAGCCCTAATGATTTCTATACTTTCCCTAAAATAAAGAATAAATTGCGTGGACAGAGATTTTCATCACTTGAAGAAGCTGTGAACGCCTACAAAACGGCCATTTTGGAGACCCCAACTTCTGAATGGAATGGTTGCTTCAATGATTGGTTCCATCGTATGAAAAAATGTGTCAAATTTCGCGGAAAATACTTCTAAAAGCAATAAATACATTTTTAAATAGTAATGTTGTGTCACTTCCTTGATTCCCGAAATCTTCAGTGCCGCCCTTATAAGCTATGCTATAGTCTGTCTATTACAAATTTCAGAAAAAAATCTCTACGAGTAAGGATAAGAACATTTTTATTTGGATCCCCTATTTTTCTTTTTTTATTCAGATCACATTCTAGTTATAATCAAACGTTTAATAAAAAGTACAACCTGACTTAAAACCAAAACAAAAATATTTACCACTTATTAGTTTCTGAAGTCGAATATCGTGATTATTCAAATTTAATAAGTTAAAGCTGACTTCAAAGACCTAGTCGTAAAAGTCGTCTTGTTGAAGCCAATTAATTTGGTTACGTCTGGGGCAGAAACCTCTGAAAGGTTTATTGATTGAATTTTCGATGTTTAGATGCCATAATTGAAGCCTAAAACCAAATAAGAGCCGGTTAATAAAAAAATTACCAAAATAGTTTTTGTAACATAAAACACCACCATTAGTTTCATGGACTCACAAAAACGCTAAAAAATCTCTTGATCTTTGCACCTTAAAACAATGGTGAGTTCTGTGGACTCGGGGTGGTGAATTGAGGAAAGGAAATTGTCTGTGTAAGAAACAACAACAAACTACAAGTGTATCTAAATTTAATTATTCAATAAATTTTGTAAATTAAGAAAGGTTGCTTTAAAATTTTGAGTTAGTGGCAGATAAAGTCAACTAATTCGACAATATAAAACTTAAGACTGTATATTGTTTTACAAAATCGATATTGGGCATATTACTTTCTGCTTGTAAATTATTCATGAGACAACGGATAAATGTCTGTTGGATGATGGTTCGGGAAACAAATAACAAAAGCGTAAACATGGGTCAAGATCCTTGAACTGACACCCAGCAAGATTAAAAATCAAATAGTTGTACGATGAAGGTGAATTATGATTTTTTGTTTCAGTGAAGTTTTGTATTATAAAAGAAGGTTTTCTAGGGTGAGGACGCATAATGCATAGAGCAATATTGTGTGATTAAGGATTGCCAGGCAAGGGTTGCCATTAATGTTTGTTAGTAATAGGCGACACTAATAACGAACGAACTGAAAATGAGTACTAATACCGTTTTAATATGTTTTAATAATATTATCGCATGTAATTATCATACAAGTCAAGGATCATTTTTGGTCGACATTACCATTCCGTATAACGAAAACCTCGTGGAAGCCGAAACAGATAAGCAAACAAAATATAAGGGACCTGGCTCACGAGGTGACCGACATGTGGGATGGTCTGCCGACCGAAATTATTCCTGTAGTTGTTTCTGCAAACGGGCTAATCCCAGTGAGCCTCTCGGGTCATCTGTGTGGCTGGGACTCCGTGACGGATTGCTCCAGGCTCAAATGCAGAAGGCGATGCTCCTCGATACCGCCCGCATCGTCCGCCGGTTTCTTTCCCTTTCCCCCTAACCCTCGGCCGTTTGCTCTCCCCTGCCAAGGGCTTTCATCTAGTTGGGCTCTTATTTATTTATGTATTATTTATTTATTTATGTTAGTATATAAAATATGTATTTATGTATATTTATCATTTCCTTTTATATATTTATTCAGCCCAACCAGATGAGAATACACTATTAATACCCCATTATTATAAATAAGTGGCTTTGTAAAGAGCGAAACTAGCCTAATGGCAGGTAAAATCGTAAACTCCTATGATCGTAAACTCAAAAGATCATGGGTTCAAATCCACCATTAGACTACTGTCGTGAACCACTCCTAACGCAAGCACTTCAGGCTCACTAAGAGTGGTTAAAGGGAAAATTTGTTATTTTAATAGCATTGCTTATACTTACTAGGAGTAGTCAAAGGAAATATTATTTATTTATTTATTTTATTCTTTATTGCATCCTTAAACAAAAGAATACAAAGGGCGGACTTAGTGCCTTGAGGCATTCTCTACCAGTCAACCCATAGTAGTAATGTTAATAGCATTGTTAGTATTAAAAAAAAGTAAAAGTAAAAGAGTATCCACTTTCCTAGTATTGATAGCGTCGCTCGCGGTACTGTAAAATATCCACTTTTCTTGTGTTGACAGTGTAATAATTTTCACATTATTTGATTCGCAGTCAAGACCCATTTGGCTATTGTTGCTTAAAAAAGGAATCATATATCATACCAAAATTCTCAGCCCAGGGTAAGGAAGTTCCCCCCCGATCGGGTTCCCGCCTTGTCGTGGCGGGGGGGCTTAGTAGCCGTGGCTTGGTCTCCCGCGGTGAACAAAGAGGAGCCCAAATGGCTGGTCCGAGGTGGAGGGCCGGCCCGAGGTGGCCACTCCGAGTGGGCTTGGGAAGCCCGCTTCGGATGTGTGTTGGTGGACTGCGGTGAGAGGTGTGTCCTCCCCACCTATCGCTGCAGCCGAGGTGGAGTCGCGGAGGAAGAGGAGTGTTGGTATGGCGATGCGCCACTCGCCCTATCCTCCGCGACTCAAACGGGGCCGCACCGTTGATGCGGTGGTGGTGGGGCTGCGGGGGGAGAGGATTGTCGGTATTACGAGGCGCCGCTCTCCCTACCCTCCGCAGCCGAATCTTGGTTGGCGGCGGAGCCATAGACCAGATCCGCCGCTGGGGTCGGGAAGGCTAGTACTTCTAAGTGCTCGTTTTTCCTGGCCCCATGGCCTTCTTGCATTGGACGCGGGGGCGTCCGTTGCGCAGATGAAATTGGAGGCCGAGAAGGAAGGCGCCCCATGTGTTCTGGTGCGCCTTACCTGTGAAGGAGAACGGGGAGGAATATTCCTCTCCCGAGGAGGTGCTGCCATGGGGCGGCAGGCGCTGGTGGGGCTGCGGATGTGTGCGAAAGCGTTCCTGTGGCCCTGCCAATAAGCGACAAAGGTGGAACACCATGGGGTTTTAGTCGGTGCGAGTCCGACATAACCCGTCCTTGCCCCCGCGAGGCGGGTATGCGTAGGCATTTCCCCATGTTAAAATAAAAAAAGGGTAAGGAAGTTGGCATTGTTTCATTTTTTATTGTAAGTATGTCCTACATATACTACACTCCAAGTGAAATTACTGATGTTTTATGAGCGGTGATAGCTGAGGCGTTAAACGATCATCATAAAAGAACCGAGTTTAACCCTGCCGACACCAATGAAATCTTTAATTACAATTTTATGTAAGCCGTGTAGCGACAGTGTGAGAATATCCACTCCCCATAACATCCCGTGGGTGTCGCTTATAACGATAAAAGTGTTAAAGGGAAACAAATCAGGAAAAGGGCAGCAGCTTTTTCCAAACTATGACAAAATACTCTCTAATAGGCAATATATAGGTAAGGAGGCCTATGTTCAGCAGTTTATTTTAGCAGGCTTTAATGGTAATTTAAAAAAAACACCGTTAATAATTAATTGGTTCCGGCGAGGATAGCACCCGGATTACTCGCGGCCTGTTACGTTTGCAGCGGACGCTTAGCCTCTGAGCCACTATACAACTCTAAAAGTTTTGTGTTTATCTTAAAGTGAAGCCAAATCTGTGACATTTTTATGAACGATGTTTCCCTTACAGTGTGTGCTCTTTATACTCGGCAATAGTTAAAGACCACTGTCATTTCACATATGTTCAAATACTTTAAATATTACTGTACCTGGCAATATCTCCCTACAATGGGATCTTTGTTTCACTCAAAACACGATCTTAACAAGAGCATATACAAAACGTAATAAATAAAGGGTGTAACGTCCCAATAGAAGCAAAAACATAAATGGAAAATTTCTTCTATAAAAACTGATCTCATGACAGACCTTTAGGGATGTAAATCGTTTGAAGATATCGACTTCAGGGGATCTAATGGTATTATCTATCATCAACATATGACAGTGGAACAATATCATCCGTGGTTAATAAAGATCTTATGCTTTATCTGCAAAACGGCAAAATATTGGTCTCATAGAGACCTCTCACTCAAAAGCGGCGATATAAAATAATTCATTACCACATAATTTCTCGTGAGGATAGGTATCAATATCTTCCTTATAAAACCTCAAAAAGCCGTGGTTGTCAAACCGCTTGTTAAGCGTGGTAACGATGGATAAGAGAGGCGGTCTATTGGCAAGGATTAAGTTTAAAAATGGAAATTTGATAGGATTAAAAATTTCCAAAAATAAATCATCATGATAGCGTAAGACAATCCTCTCCCACGCCATCAAGGAGTAAGTGTATAAGTAGCGATCGAATTTCCTAATAACATGATCTGGCAATGGATTTTTGATAATCTGCAATGAATGATTTTTTTATGTGAGTTGCAGGCCTTATAAAAAATCGTATATCGGTCTGAAAATATCGCTAGTGGTAGTGGAGGTAGTTATCGCACAATCTGAAGCAGTAATGAACGGGACAATAGTGCGATAATTTATTGGTTGGGCTGTTGCGATTTTCGTGATAACCGTTATGATCCTGTATTTATTTTGCCGTTACGGGACGGCTCAGGTTAAAAGGTGGGTGGTAAAAAAGAAAAAGGTGGGTGCGGAAGCAGATGGGGTTCGTGCAGGAACAAACCTTGCAAATGACTCAAGCTACCAGAGCCAACTTCCGAAGAGCTTAGGACTTGCCCAAATCGCCGACAAAAATATAAATTTGTTAACGGGTTGGGTTAAATGGTGTTTGGCGATATCACGTTTTTCTAGCTTTTAAGTATTATGCAAATGTTCTGTATTAACTTAAGCGATTTCAAAAAAAAAATAATTGCTACAAGTATTATACTTCTAGCAATTAATATTTTTTACTGAAATTAATTAAAATGTGAAATATATCTACGTTTTAATATTTATCATTGCAACTCTTTGTTATTGTTAATTGCATGTAAGCCGAGCATTGATAACTACTGACACATCTAATGTAATTCTCAGCATTGAGACATATGATACCAAGTGTTTGTACGTTACGAGTTGATAAGCAGTATGTTATCACCCGCTTCTGTCTATATCTTATTGTTCGTATATTAAAATTTTATTGTATCTTAAAACTTAATTTTCTATTTTCGGGGTGGGGGGAGTGATGTAACTACACTTAATAAAGTACCTATGTACTCGTAACTAATACACTAAGTATATAACTGTGTAACTGAATTGTGAATCAGTGACAATCGGGCAGGCACTGTTTTTACACGCGTAATAAAAATGTAATTAAACGCTCTCTGTTACAAGGACCTATTTCATTTCCAACATACCACACATACATCAGTTAAAACTGCATTAATTTACAGCGACTAAGAATTTTCCCAAAAAATGTTTAAGAGAAGTACATAGGAAATACAAGTCAGACTATTTTATTAATTATTGAAATTATTTTGCATATTGATAGTGTTACGAGCTCCAGTCGACGACACAACTAGCGCCATCTAGTGTCAGGAACGAGAGCGAGGGGAGCGTTGCAGTTTATGACATCACAAATCTTTCGACCAACAGCGCCACCCGAAGAACTAGAAAATCTATACTCGAACTCTCGGTACCTTGCGCGTGTTTACTTGAACATTCCGGATATTTTGCTAATTTAAATAAATAGGTGGCGCAAGATGCGACCGAGACAGAGTTGAACTCGGCGACACAAGCGAAGCTTCGGAGCGGAATTAAGTGAATTAGTGTGTTTAACTAATAGTGTTTTAACTTTAATTTGTGTAAAGTAAATTAAAGTGTTAATTTAGGTAATTTTATCGGCAATTTTTATTGTCACGAACCTCAAGCTCGTAACAATTGGTGTCAGAAGTGGGATAACGTTCGGGGAGACAGCTGTCATTTGGAAATGGTTGTCCCTAAAGCTAAAGTACCGGATGTTCTACAGCTGTACCATAATGATTGTTCAGGAGGCCATCTGGGAGTTAAACGGACTCTACTGAAGATCCGAGAACGGTTTTACTGGGTCCACTGTCGAAACGATGTCGAGGACTGGTGTCGCAAATGTACAAGTTGTGCAGCTGTAAAGGGACCCCAGACTCGTAGTAGAGGTGCATTGAAGTTGTACAATGTTGGTACACCATGGAAAAGAATAGCCATTGACGTGGCGGGACTGTTTCCGGAGAGTGGAAGCGGTAACAAGTATTTCATGGTTGTGATGGATTACTTCACTAAGTGGCCAGAAGTCTTCGCCATTCCAAATCAAGAAGCTTCAACAGTTGCTGATAAAATAGTTCATGAAGTCTTCTGTCGTTTTGGTGTACCTGTAGAGATTCACAGCGATCAAGGAAGGAATTTCGAGTCTCAAATATTCCAGGAAACTTGCCGAGTTATGGGTACTCATAAAAAAAGAACGACTTCTTATCACCCGCAATCTGATGGAATGGTGGAACGATTTAATCAGAAATTGGAGAGGTACCTAGCAAAAGTTGTAGACAATCGGCAACGAGATTGGGACAAGCACATACAACCGTTTTTGTTGTCATATCGAAGTTCTGTTCACGAAAGTACAGCAGTGACACCAGCTTTCGCAAACTTTGGAAGGGAATTACGGCTGCCTGCGGACCTGATCACCGGGATACCACCTGATGCTCCACGCAGTATAACCGATTATGCAAATGACTTGCGGAACAAAATGAATGACATTTATGAGCACGTCAGACAATCGGGCCAGCAAATGTCTGAGAAAATGAAAATCCGGTACGACCGCAAAATGAACAATAAAGGGTTCAACGAAGGTTCATTAGTGTGGTTGCATAATCCAGTCCGCAGCAAAGGGAAATCTCCTAAGCTTCAAGCTAAATGGGACGGCCCGTACCGGATTGTGACCAGGATCAACGATGTAACCTACCGGATACAGAAAGGCGCAAGAGGGACTCCTAAGATCGTCCATGTGGATCGCCTAGCGCGTTATTATGGGGCCGATAATGCTCGGGACGAGCATGTCTTAGGAGGGGGCAGTGTTACACTCTACAGTCGACGACACAACTAGCGCCATCTAGTGTCAGGAACGAGAGCGAGGGGAGCGTTGCAGTTTATGACATCACAAATCTTTCGACCAACAGCGCCACCCGAAGAACTAGAAAATCTATACTCAAACTCTCGGTACCTTGCGCGTGTTTACTTGAACATTCCGGATATTTTGCTAATTTAAATAAATAGGTGGCGCAAGATGCGATCGAGACAGAGTTGAACTCGGCGACACAAGCGAAGCTTCGGAGGGGAATTAAGTGAATTAGTGTGTTTAATTATTAGTGTTTTAACTTTAATTTGTGTAAAGTAAATTAAAATGTTAATTTAGGTAATTTTATCGGCAATTTTTATTGTCACGAACCTCAAGCTCGTAACAATAGTATTAATAGAATCCTGAGGCTCCATGTCACCTTGGTGATCTGTAACACAGGTTCCACCTAGTAGACACCAGACTCCTTTGTTAAAACTACATTTTTAAGAAATTCTCATTCATATAATAATAAACACAAAGTAATACATTTTTAAGAATATTAATGATTTTTAAAGTACCTACACTTCACAAAGTTTATGACTGATGTACGCTCGACAATCTATTTTTTTAACTTCTCCTTTTACCTCCGAATGGGGTAATTTCGAATGTTTAACATGTCTCCACTTTGCTTGTTCATTGATCGTTGAAATTTACTGAAATGCATTGCACTCAGTAGCTGCTGTAATCAACGTGAAATTTTGAACGAAACGGGAAATCACCGGCGATTTGTAAAAGCGTTTAAAGCAAAGCAATGATAGTACTTACAGTCTCAATACTAGGTGCATTCACCTCTGTTAATTTGAAATTTTCAGTGTCCTTAAGTTAACAGTTAATATAATTAAGGATGTAAAGTAGCTGACATAGTCCAAGAGATCAGTAAGTTTAAGTAGAATATATCGGTCATATACTTCGAAGGAACGGGAACCGATGGGGAGGATAGGTCAAGTGGCAGTCAAGTTCCGGTGTGTGAAGTATAGGGCGGCTCCTAGATGAAGTAATGATTTGGTGAGAGACGCAGGAAGGTTATGTAAACAGGTGGCTTGTATGCAGTTTGGTGGCTTGGTTGGCAGGTGTGCTTAGTGGCAATTTTTGAGGGACGCCTATGTTTAACAGTGGACTTGTGATAGGCTGATAAAATAATTATGATGATTAAGGGTACTAAACGAGCGCACAGTCCACTTGATTGCAAATTGATGCTGCGGCTTATAAACCCACATTTATTAATTTGTATTTGAATGTAAATGTGTCGGTGCGTTTTTAAAATACCGAGTGGATCGAGAGTGAGCGACAGGTTTCGTCACTCTAGAAGAGCGTCATATCGACGGTAATGGGGTAGAATTGAGGTTATAAGTACAAGATTTTGATGGAAAATGTATCATGGATTATTTCGTACCTACACACTTTTTATGTATCCTGTACGGTTTTCTTTAAAATTAAAGATACCGCGCTTCGGGCCACTTTCTAGGGCACCGGGGATGACGCACACCCGGGAAGGGAGCGGAGAGTGGCTAAAATTTAACTTCACTCTGTAACGTAGATACGTCGATAAATAAAAGCATTCAATACTATAGTCAATTTTTTTTTAGCTAAAATGATTAAACTAACCCCGCTCATTTCTGTGAGCGAGGTTAGTGTAGGCGGAATAGGGTATATGCGTCGATCATATATACCAGGCGGTCCCATAATGAACTGGCCTAATATAGTTCAACGCGACATGTCGCTACATGTTGTGTTGCATTAAATAGTACATTTATCGTGCACTTAATATAAGAAACATGCATCGACATGAAATGCTTAGTCTTAGTTTAACAGGCATTTGAATAACGAGAGTCGCGTATTTTTTCAAAATGTCGAAAACTGAGTATCGAAGTGTCATAAAGTTTCTGTTTAAAGAAGGTTTATCCCCTGCCCAAATAAAAGAACGATTGGATGGCGCGTATAAGGAGTCTGCCCCCTCCTATAGCACAGTGAAAAATTGGGTGAAAGAGTTTCGCCTCGGGAGAGAAACCGTCGAAGACTTTGGCCACGACGGTCGACCTGTGGAAGTGCTCACTCCCGAAACGATTGCTCTTATCGAAGAGGAGGATTCAAGAGGGCGTTGTCACCTTTCTTGAAGAACAAGACCACCGCACTTCTGTTCCACGCCTCCGGAGTAGTGCCACCATGGAAGACTGAATTAAAGAGCCTATGAAGGACATCAAGTACCGGTTTTCCACCCGCTTTCAGAAGCTCCGTTGTAGTTCCATTCTCGCCCGGTGACTTGCCTTTTTAAGGTGCTGGGGAGCCATTCTAATCTTGCTCAGAATGACGTCCGGGATATCATCGGAATAGCGTCAGATAAGAATTGCTCTTGGATCGTTACTCACACTTGCGTGTGGTTCCAACGATGATGTGTACAGCTGCCCATAGAACCTCTAAATCTCACTCAAAATCTCAGGTGTCCCATAAAAGATGCTGCCACATTCAGTCTTCAGCTTTGACAGTTGGCTCTTTCTGGCAGACAGATCTCTGGCAAAGACTTTGGAGCCCTGATTCCGCTCGATTTCTTCTTAAATACCAGCAGAATTAAAGTTGCGTAAGTCTCGCCGCATGCATTTGGAGATCTGTCTGTTCAGTTGCCTGTGTGCTGTCAAATCTGTTGACGATTGCAGCCTTATATTCCGCCTAACAGCCGTGAGATTAAGAGTGTGATCGGAGAATTTTTGCGTTCTTCTGTGGCGGATCTTGCAGAACTTAGCTCCAACCGCATGGACAGTTTCCACGAGCTTATCATTCATATCGTTCACTGCATTGCAATATTCTAGGCACTGATAGTGGTTACGTAACTCGAGCTGAAAGGTTTCGGGATTCTGGATTAGAGCACGAGGGGGACGGAGCGTTGACTTCATTAGACGAGACCTCTCCAACTTAACGTTTAGTTCAGTGTGCCTTCGGTGATCGCTGTCAGTTTTCATGATGACTGAACAGTTGGCGTTTGGTCGTCATAATGAAGTCAATCTCATTTTTTGTCGAACCGTCGGGGCTCGACTAGATTCACTTCCTATGGGGCCGCTTCTGGAAAAAAGAGTTCATCATAAAATGTCCCTCTTTCTCCATAAAGTCGGCCAGCTGCTGGCCCCTACTCCAAATTTCCCTAACTTCATCTCACCGTTTTCCCTTGTTTCTAGTTTTGCGTTGAAGTCTCCCATCAACACTGTGTAGTGGGTTTTGAAGGAATTCACGGCTCTGGAAATATCCTCATAGATTTCCTCCACCTCCTCATCAGGATGTGCCGAGGTTGGTGCGTAAACCTGTATGACCTTCAGCGAATACCGTTTGGGGATTCTGAGTATCGGGTACGCGACTCTCGTCGACACATTCCCAAACTTTAGAACGTTATTGACGAGAGACTAGTGGACGATAAATCCGACACCTCCTTGGGACAGATGGTCACCCTCCCGGTGATAGAACAAGTTGCCAGACTCGAGGATCACCGTGTCCTCCCCCTGTCTTCGAACCTCGGATAATCCAATAATATGCCAGCGCAACTTGTTTACCTATTCTTCCAGCTCCAGTATCTTCTCGTCAGTTCTCAGGGTGCGTGCGTTATATGTTGCCAGGTTTAGTCGTCGTAGGTGGCAACCGAACCTCCACCGGAGATTCTTAGCGCCCACTGCCCCGCCTTTACCATGGTCGCCACCGTAGCCAGGAATAGCGGGGCCGCCGGGAACTTGGGGCCGTTTGTTTGCGTCGATATTCATGGGGGGATATTTGCCATAGTTGCCACGCTTGGTGAGCGGGTTGGCAATCGCAATTTTTTTATTATATCACTGTTGTTATCAGGAAGATGCTGCTGTCCATCTTCTGCCTGTCTCCCTCTGTCGCCTCTTACGACACCCACGGGAAGATATGGGGTAGTGGATATTCTCAACTGCCACTACACTAGATGGAGTAAACGCCTATATTATTGTGGATCATTGAATTTAGGTACCACTCAACAATACTCCAGCGCACGCGAGTAATTGATTTCAGAAGCGCTCTTTCTTCTGACTTGCTTACCGAAATTCAATATTCAAGGCTAGCTGAGAGGTGTAGTCTAATGTTAGATATTCTTATATTTCTCATGAAATAGGCTAAAATATACAAAAGAAGATTTTTTCAAATCAGACTTGTAGTTCTAGAGATTGGCGTGTTTAAAAAAACTCTTCCGCTTTATTACAATAATATAGATGTAGATAGTACGACAGTAATAGTTAAGTTACCTATCGTTAATTGATTTATTTACGAAACAAGTACACTTACAATACACATATATGACATTATAAATTAAACATATATATTTTATACCATCAGATATGCAAATCAATTGTGTAAAATGTGTACATAATTTTCACAGGTTGAGGAATGCAACTTAATTTTGGAACAATTTGGAATAAGAATAACATCCAATCAATACAGTACAATTATAAATTATTCAACTCTGTTACGAACCTGAAGAAGAACAAAGCTATTGGAAAAACAATTGATAAAATATTATTAAAAGTTTTGCCACCTATTTCTTTTTTATCAGGTGTAAAGAAAGGAAAAAGTGGTCCAAATATTATAACAGTCTTTTATAAACTTGAAAACGCTCAATGCATATAAATTCATACTGAAGATAATGTCAAAAGGGATAGAAAAGTAAAATTAAGTGCAGCTACAATATAGGTTGTAGTGTTATGCTTATACATACTTACATATCATTTTACACTATTTTAAACTTGTTTTTCCATTCTGTTTTTGATGTTCTGCATTCGCCTCAAAACTTGGTGTTTTGCATCGCCTTTATTTCCATAGGATCCTGTAATATTTTAATTCATAAGAACACAATAACAAATCATTTTCACTTCGTATTTTTCATGCTATCAGCACTTTTTAAATCGGTGTCAATGGAGTCTACCTTTTTCGGTCTTTTATTTAGTTCTCCGTGGCTCTGCAATTTCGGGTTTCGTGCGCGCTGTTGCGCTGCTTTTTTTTCCTATATAAGTAATATCTCGTTTTTCACTTGGATCTTGCCGTTTCTGTATTGCGAGCCTAAAACCAAAATTTGACATGTTTTGACATCGTTGTTTATCAGGTTGTCATGGCAATTTTTATTCAAATATCGTTACCGGCCTGATGTTTTTACTTCAAAATACTCCTTTCTTCTTGGCCATTTACAAGAATTTGCTTTTAATTTAAATAATTTCAAATTTAATGAGAAGAATTTTACGTTCTTATGTGAGATCCGTCAAAAAAAGCAAAAATAAGCCGAACTCAATCGGCGAATGGGGAGTCTGACTTGAGCTTTGATACTTGAAGCATCTCCTAAAGGCCTTTTCTGCACTGCCTCGGGATCCTGCAAGCCTCTGCCCGCTCCTTAAGTCGTCGCCTAGCCACGCCTACGCCTCCGCCTACTAGTGCGCTGTGTTTACTTACTTCAAACGCTGCGTGCCTTCTCCTGACGTTGCGTGGACCTACTTCAGACGCTGCGTGTTTATTCCGGACGCTGTGTGGGTCTACTCCGGAAGTTGTGTTTGCCTACTCCAAGCGCCGCGTGTACCTACTTTAAACGCTGCGTGCCTACTCCAGACGTTTCGTGGACCTACTCCCGACGCTGCGTACCGGCTCAAGACGCTGTGTGGGTCTACTCCAAGCGCTGCGTGTACCTTCTCCAGACGCTGCGTGTGTTTTCTCCAGATTCTACGTGTTCCTAGAGCAGGAGCTGTGCACCTATCATAGGCATAGCCTGTGCATACTTCGTTGCAGTATCTTTTGTTATTTTTTTTTTTTTTAATAATATTGTAAATCACCATCTTCATTACAACCCATCATCACCTTCATACCTTTTTTTTATAAAAGATACTGTAAAACTTCAAATTTTTAAATAATTTATTTTATTTTGGTTGTTTTCGTTCTAGTTAAGTTAGGTTCTTAGTTTTTTTATTGTCGCTTCACGACATTTGGCGCCCGACGTAAAAGTTCTTCTTTTCTTCACCTTAGCTACGCCTTATCCATTTCCTTTTGATTGAATTGCTTTCTCTTTCGTTCTTAACTCTTTATTTACTCATCCTTATCATATCTTCCAAATTCTAAAACAAAACTTCATCTAGTTTTTCAACTTATTTGGATTATATTTAGACCTACATATAACACTTACATTCATCACTTTAATATTTTTATTCTAGATAACTTAAAGAGGTACAATCTTCCAAATTCTAAAACAAAACTTCATCTAGTTTTTCAACTTATTTGGATTTTATTTAGACCTACATATAACACTTCACTTACATTCATCACTTTAATATTTTTATTCTAGATAACTTAAAGAGGTACAATCTTCCAAATTCTAAAACAAAACTTCATCTAGTTTTTCAACTTATTTGGATTATATTTAGACCTACATATAACACTTCCCTAACATTCATCACTTTAATATTTTTATTCTAGATAACTTAAAGAGGTACAATCTTCCAAATTCTAAAACAAAACTTCATCTAGTTTTTCAACTTATCTGGATTATATTTAGACCTACATATAACACTTCACTTACATTCATCACTTTAATATTTTTATTCTAGATAACTTAAAGAGGTACAATTTTTAATTAAATTTTTATTTCTTAAACTTAACTTTGCACTTAATTATAACAATGAAAAGGATTATTAAGTACAAATTTCTTAACAAGGCCGAACTCGAATACGAAGTGAAGATTAGATGTGTGGAACCAGCTAATACTGTTTTGCATGACACTACATTTGTATATATGTTTGTATATTTGTATATAAGTTTGTATATATGTATAAATATCAATTTCAGACACATCTCGTTAGTGATGTTGCTGATCTCTGGCTCTGAGCCCTACCGCTCTGGCCGTTCTTAATCTTTACTTAAGTCATAGCGACTAAAGCTTGCTTAAGATTAATTTCTTTAACTTTATCTTCACTCAGGAGCGGATGACAACTCCTTAAATAAGCCTGGATGTCCTTTCGAAATGTTTTTTTTTCCACGCAGG
Organism: Parnassius smintheus behrii; assembly: GCA_036936625.1. NCBI lineage: Eukaryota > Metazoa > Arthropoda > Insecta > Lepidoptera > Papilionidae > Parnassius > Parnassius smintheus. The sequence continues at coordinate 10,839,967 of JAUPFT010000001.1, read as the reverse complement.
AGCGGATGACAACTCCTTAAATAAGCCTGAATGTCCTTTCGAAAACACACTTTTAGAGTGGTAGTCATTGAATGTGAACTCCACCCTTACCTGAATGCAGATGATGAATGTAAGAGATAGTATATCTGATTTTGCCTGGTGATGTCTGTTTCTGCAAAGCTGTGTTTTCACGGTTTATTTTAGAATGTACATGTCAAAATTTTTGCTGAGTCAAAAATTTTCCAGGGTCGGGGGGAAAATGTAGTGTTATGCTTATACATACTTACATATCATTTTACACTATTTTAAACTTGTTTTTCCATTCTGTTTTTGATGTTCTGCATTCGCCTCAAAACTTGGTGTTTTGCATCGCCTTTATTTCCATAGGATCCTGTAATATTTTAATTCATAAGAACACAATAACAAATCATTTTCACTTCGTATTTTTCATGCTATCAGCACTTTTTAAATCGGTGTCAATGGAGTCTACCTTTTTCGGTCTTTTATTTAGTTCTCCGTGGCTCTGCAATTTCGGGTTTCGTGCGCGCTGTTGCGCTGCTTTTTTTTCCTATATAAGTAATATCTCGTTTTTCACTTGGATCTTGCCGTTTCTGTATTGCGAGCCTAAAACCAAAATTTGACATGTTTTGACATCGTTGTTTATCAGGTTGTCATGGCAATTTTTATTCAAATATCGTTACCGGCCTGATGTTTTTACTTCAAAATACTCCTTTCTTCTTGGCCATTTACAAGAATTTGCTTTTAATTTAAATAATTTCAAATTTAATGAGAAGAATTTTACGTTCTTATGTGAGATCCGTCAAAAAAAGCAAAAATAAGCCGAACTCAATCGGCGAATGGGGAGTCTGACTTGAGCTTTGATACTTGAAGCATCTCCTAAAGGCCTTTTCTGCACTGCCTCGGGATCCTGCAAGCCTCTGCCCGCTCCTTAAGTCGTCGCCTAGCCACGCCTACGCCTCCGCCTACTAGTGCGCTGTGTTTACTTACTTCAAACGCTGCGTGCCTTCTCCTGACGTTGCGTGGACCTACTTCAGACGCTGCGTGTTTATTCCGGACGCTGTGTGGGTCTACTCCGGAAGTTGTGTTTGCCTACTCCAAGCGCCGCGTGTACCTACTTTAAACGCTGCGTGCCTACTCCAGACGTTTCGTGGACCTACTCCCGACGCTGCGTACCGGCTCAAGACGCTGTGTGGGTCTACTCCAAGCGCTGCGTGTACCTTCTCCAGACGCTGCGTGTGTTTTCTCCAGATTCTACGTGTTCCTAGAGCAGGAGCTGTGCACCTATCATAGGCATAGCCTGTGCATACTTCGTTGCAGTATCTTTTGTTATTTTTTTTTTTTTTAATAATATTGTAAATCACCATCTTCATTACAACCCATCATCACCTTCATACCTTTTTTTTATAAAAGATACTGTAAAACTTCAAATTTTTAAATAATTTATTTTATTTTGGTTGTTTTCGTTCTAGTTAAGTTAGGTTCTTAGTTTTTTTATTGTCGCTTCACGACAAGGTGTGCCCACTTTTTATTACTTAAAGGCTTTTAGCTTTAAGCTTGCAATTTCTTAAATTCTGGTGATAATAAACATAAAAAGTAAGATGTTAAGATATTGGTCACTATAATTAAATTACACAGTACATATTAAGTTATAATTGTTTTTTGTGCTCTATTTGTTGTTGCTCCAAATCTTATAAAAATTAGTTCTGCAGCCTATGATCACATCCAACACGGCCTCTACCATTACATTAGATTTAATAAGACCACAAATTTTTGGGCAAAAACATTGATTCCTAACAAAGATAATTTGAGAGAATATTTAAGTTAAAACATCCTACCTATATAGGATCTTGTAATTTATTTAATTCTAACTGATCACAAGCCTTTAAGTATTCAACCAACTGCAGAGACCATGGGCGTTAACTCTTAAAGAAAAAGTCTGTCACTTTCAGGGGCAGGCGAGGAAAAGACACTACTATTTACTTCACTACAAATACAAAATTGAATCACGTCACTATGCACGCACCCTACAGCATTTGTGTTTGTGTTCATTGTATTTAAGCATATCATCAAATTGTGCACGTGTCGATAATGTATCTTGTTATGACGTAGGGTGAGGACTATGTCATTATTATTATCGATAAACAAGTCATAGTCCGCATAAGTTCAGCGCTGATAAAAGTAATTTTTAGTATTTTTTTCATTCATTACAGCTCTTCACAAGTCCACTGCTGTATAAAAGCCACCCCCAAGGAATTCCACAAAGCAAGGTCCTGAACCACCTGCATCAATCGAATTCCTGCATGTGGTACCAGGTTGTCACTCCGTCAGCAGTGAAGAGTTTTAAAAAATTATGATTTTATTAGTTAATAGAATTATGACCGGTTTTTGAAAGACTGATCAAATTCAGATTTTAATTCAAATTTAATCAAAAGGTTGGCTATGTGTAATTTCCATTTTGTACTTATACACACCAATTAAAACATTAATGCGTCAGTACCTTCGTCGGAATAATCGGATATGATATCAAACCCGTAGTCGACATAGCCCTAATGTCTTTGATTGCTAGCATGGTATTCCTTAATTTTCATTTCATCCATGACCAAGATGCAATAATTTTTTATTAGAGTTAGGTACTCTCCGCTCTCAATTTTAATGCCGTCAGTGATTCTTGAGTAAACCCTGGTCGGTTATTGAGAATACTGTACCACTTTATCAATGTCCTTGGTGCAGGCAAACGTGTTTCAAAAGTTTTACGTACATAGCGATAGGATTTTTGTTAATAATCAAGTGTTAGAGCAAAACATCTTAACTCTGTGAAATATTTAGTTCTGAACAGTTTTCCAGTCTTACTTTTAAGTAATTGTCTCCTTAAAAGTTCACTCCCTTCAGTTTCTATCTCTTCTGGTATCAGCTGTTTGTTTTCTTCATTTATCAAAGATGTCTCTGTCAGCGAATCTAGTATTTCTTTTCATTTCGAGGCGTCTTTTTAGTTTAATTTTCCTTGATGTACAGTCTGTTCGCTTAGATACGGTCGTTTTTTAGCCGCGCTATCTCAGCGCGTTCCGCATTTTGTCAAAGCCGCAACGTTAAAATTCGTGCTGTACAGCACCCGAAACTTCACACAAAAGTCAAAATTAAACGCGATAAAATTCGTAAGATCAGTTTTATTTAATGTGTACTGCTCGTGTAAATATATTCTAATAATTCTAATAGGAAGTCATTATTGTAAATTTATCGAAATTCAAAAACATTTTTAACAAGTATAACGTTGCTGACAAGGGTAGTAATAAAAATATTTAATCTATTGATATATTAACACCTAGGCATTACTTCCCAAAAGTTCAGGGTTGGTACAGCAGTGTCGGCTGACCTTTTTTTATTGATAACTTGAGGTATGAAATATGACCTATCAAAATATTTAGAGAAAATGATGCTTGTCCGTTTAGGTATTCAAGATTCATGGTTTCTACAATTTACAATTCAAGTCTGCCACCTAAGAGGATCTCTTGTAAATATGTCAAATTAAACCAAAGTTACTGCTGTTTGTAATATTTTACAGTGAAATCTAAACAAAAAACCTGTATGGCAGACAAACCCAAATGGTTAAAACGTATCGATAGCTACATTGCAGTGATTTCGGTTGCAGTGATATCAGTTTATCTTATAAAAATTGCATATATTTGCTACGAAGTGCCAAGTATCGGCGACTTATTTGTGTTTTTTTTATTTTGTATAATATTTTGATAAATACTGGTTATCGATTACATTAAATTATATAATATTAAGAATTGTGTTGAGATTGAGCTGAATATTTAAATCATTTGACAAAATCCACTACACGTCTTTATGTAATAATTATTATTTATCACAAACTGATTTAAGTTAATAGAAAATAAATTTTCGTTAGCATATGCAATGAGACAAAAACGTATAATAACGTATCAGTTAAATATTTTCCGTATTTAAGTGAATAACGTAGTCAAATTGCTATTCAAAACATAAAGCAGAAGAAATACTAAAGCTTTTAGGATCGGTACACTAGTTGTCGGGTCAAAGTAATACAATATTCATTCGATTGAATTTTAACGTCGAGTGTACAGCATAAAACAGTTTTTATATATAAGAGAATGTGAGCATTTATGTGCGATTTAAAAAGAAAATAACCCGTTCCTACGATGACACAGTACTTCTGCATTTTGTGTTAGTTTTCGTCACGATATGCTGAAATAACATACCACCACCGATTAAAAATCTATCGTCGATTCGTTCGTTTAAATACAAAAAAATACTTATTGAATATTCAAAAGCCATTTCCTTTTAAATTTCTATTTATATTGTTTTTATTTTTCTTTCAGTTCATAATGTTATCACTTTTGGAGGAATTGGACCTCGTTACTTTAGACCATAAGACAAAACAGAAGACCCTAAATGATATTGCCGCTAGATTTATGTCTATTGGTCTAATGGTCGTAGGATATATCATGTGGTCTTCTGGTGGGTTCTAATCCCGAGTTGGGCCAAAATCTGTCATTGAATTTCACTGTTTAGAAATTCTGAGTGCTAGCTAGGTGTGAGAAAATTAGCAGTGTTTTATCTCCATGCCTACGAAAGCACGTTAAGTTATTGGTCCTGTGTTTGGTCTCCCACGGACGAGTCACATTGCCTTCCCATGGGACCATTAGAGTAAGAGAATAGAGTGCAATTGTGCTTGCGTATACAATCGTACAACTATCCTATCCTGCTCAGAACACATGGATAATCTCTGTTAAGAGTATCCCCAGGACCAAAATTCGATCTCGTGAACATTATTGTGATAAAAATATCCTTTTGCCTAGATACTGAAAGAGTTCTCAAGCTACAATACCATAATAATATGGCAGAGCCACGCTGCAGCAATATTATGGTTGTTGCATATATAGGTCGGCTTTACTGGGACTATGTTCTCTCAAAGAATACCAACGTAAAATAGCAGCTTAGTGTTGCTGTGTTTTGTATGTTAAGTGTAAAGAACCAGATACCCTTTTTACGAGAGGCATTCATCTTAGTCCTCAAGGGTAACAACGCATCTGCATTTTGATTCTCAATTGAGGATAAGTGACGATAGATGTTTACGGGCTACATCAGCATATATATACGTGGTAGAGCCATGCTGCAGCTATATTAGTTGTGTAATAGTAGCAAAAATGGGTCGACTCGACCGGAGAAGCACCAATCTCTCACAGAATACCAGCGTGAAATAGCTACTTAACGTTGCTGAGTTTCATATGGTGAGTTTAGAGAACCGGAGACCCTTTTTACTGGAAAAAAGGCATTCCATCTTAGTCCTCAGGGGTGACAACGTATCTGCATTTTGATTCGTAATCGAGGATGGATGTGGATATCTATGGGCCACAGCATGCCCTTACCATCAGTTGGACTGTGTGCTTGTTTGTCAACCTATGCAATAAAAAATCCACTTACCTGGCGGTGGCAGGATCGTCGTTCCCCTCACGTTAGGGAGGTTGCAGCAGTTACGGTTCATGACCACAATAAAGGATACAGCCCTAGGTGCTTTGGCTGTGGGAAAAGGGGCCATCTTCGATCCAGCTGCCATAAGCAAACCCTATAAAAGGAAGGTGAACGATCTCAGAAAGGAAGTGCGGCTAACAGCACCGCCCAGCAGCAGCAGGAATACGACTTTACTATCAGATACTGAACTGGTCAAGAATTCCTTATCTTGATGATGGTGAGAACAGTACAAGGCAAGAGAGTGGGGAAGTGGTATCCGTGAGGATGCTCAGGACAGGCCACCTCAGCAACGAATGGAAGGACAGCTTACAACACGCACAGCAGGAAGATCCGGACATCAAGCCGATTCTGGAATGAATGAAGGCCCGTGCTACCAAGCCCAAGTGGAGAGACGTCTCAGCGATGAGTTCGACCACTAGAAGCTATGGGCCCAATGGGGCAGCTTGCTGATTCAGGATGGAGTCCTGTACCGTAAATGGGACAACGGTCGCGGAGACAACTGTCATTTGCAAAGTCCCTAAAGCTAAAGTAGCGGATGTTCTATAGCTGTACCATAATGATTGTCCAGGAGGCCATCTGGGAGTTATACGAACTCTATTGATGATTCGATAACGGTTTTACTGGGGCCATTATAGTGACGATGTCGAGAATGGGTGTCGCACATGTACAAGTTGTGTGGCTGTGAAGGGACCTCAGACACGTAGTAGAGGAGCATCGAAATTGTACAATGTTGGTGCAACATGGGATAGGACAGCCTTTGACATTGCGGAGCAGTTTCAGAAAGGTGCAAGAGGGACTCCTAAGATCGTCCACGTGGATCGCCTGGTGCGTTATTATGGGGCCGATAATGCTCGGGACGAGCATGTATTAGGAGGGGACAGTGTTGCGCGCCTAAGTTTACGTCAGATACCTGGTACTAGTGCCATCTAATGTCGAGGAAAAGAGCGAGGAGGGCTTCCTAGAAAATGTCAATCTTGACTTTTGTGTATTGAAGAGAAAGTGACACAAAAGTTATTTACGTGAAAGCGTTAAAAATAAATGTGTTTATGTGAAATTTCCATTGTGTGTTTATATAGAAAAAAATCGACATAATAAGTGTGAGTGCATGAACAATGGACTATAATATAAATAAACATGAATTTACTTCATTTTTACTCGGTGAGTGACTATGTAAAAGACAACACAATTAAATTTTCTAATTATTCGGACGTTATAAATTCAAACTTGACATAAATAAAGATCAGCTGGTGAATCATCATAATGTTCATATCTAATCTCACTACTACTAATCACTAGACGTCGCTACCTTCCATATAAACAATTGCATTAGTAAGCACCATCTAGTTAATTATTGAAGAAAGTGATTCACGTTACGGACATATATAAGTACGTCTTAAGTAACATATCTACTCGTCACTAGCTGCCGCTGCTTTCCATACAAGAAGTACCCTGAATAAGCGTCATTTGTCTGTCGACGCTGATACAGTAACGACATCTACTAATATATTACTGAATTAAACGCATTGTATAGATTCTCATTGACAAAATGACAAAACCCAATTTAAAAAATACAGGCAATGACCGTAAGATGACACTACAAGTTACATGTTCCGAATGTAAGCGCAAGGTTGACCCAAAAAATACAATGTTATGCTCGCTATGCAGGAACAACTTCGGGTTTGATTGCGTCGGATACTCGGAGAGACTATACTGCTTAAAAGATGCAGCAGCTAAAAATAAATGGAAGTGCAAAGACTGTAGCCAAAAATCAAAAGGGACTTCGACGCCTTACTCCTCTTTGTCCCACGTAACCACAAGGAAATATAAAACAGCTAAGAAATCTGAGGAAAGCCCTTCTACCTCTAGTGAAATTTTTATGCCGACTGAGATGGAACCTTCACAAATGGCGCCTGCAAGTGTGTTATTACATCTGGATGAATCACAAACAATGCAGACAAGCATTGCTCTACTGAATGCCTCACAAATAAATCAAATAGACGACTCACAAGCACTTACTTTATCCCACAATTCCAACGAATCTGACGACTCACATGTGCTGACTACCTCCCACGATCTGAGTGAGCTTGTGATTTCCTTTCGTAAACCACTTTCAAAAAGTTTGGACCAAACTATAACCGACTCTTTTGCAATACAGGAAATGAAGGACACAATTGACCGACTCCGAACGGAAGATAACATACTACAGAATGAATTCGATAACATTACATTAGAAAATAACAATATCCGACAGATAATAATCAAATTGACAAAGAAAAATAAGACGTTGGCAGCCTTATGCCAATATTCACATAACGTTAGCCAAACAAGCCAGAGCTCCAAAAAACGTAATAGACGATCCAAACTACAGTAAGTATTATCTTCTTCTCTCACTTCTCACTCTCATACTGGTTTTGTTTCTCCGGCATATAAAAAAACAGCTCATACAAACACCACACTCATGGCACTATAACTAAAAATTAAAGACTCAGAGAAACAGCTAAAATATACTGAAAACCAGGTAATATGTCTAAAAAAATATATAAATACTCTGGAACAGAAATTGACATCGGCCTTAGACAACACACAAATGCCTTTACAGACTAAATCCACGAGCTTAGTATGCGCTAAAAAAGAAGATGACAAGAACCGGTTATACATCATAGGAACCCAGCGCTGTATCGGTCTCGCCTCCGCCCTAATTCAGTCTCGAGCGAACACGCCATACGTGAAATACGTTATCATAGCAATAACAAAACCGTATGCACCGTCTTCAGATTTTATCATAAATATTCAAAACGTAAATGTAAAACCAAAAGACAAAGTTATAATCTGCATTGGCGAAAACGACTATGATATTAAAATACTATCATCACAGCTACGGACGGTCTCTTAAATATTTTCCTGATAATGACATAATCGTATTAAATTTATTGACAAATATGTACCTAAGTGTGACTGACATAAATAAAACTTTAAAGAGAATTTGTAATGAAAATCAAAAATGTCATTTTGTGGAATGTAAACACAGGAATCCTTTTCAATTATGTAATTCGATTAATTATGTAATAGATTGCATTGACTACGAAAATCAATATCTCAATACCCAACAATTGAAAAAATAATAGCACGTAGTTAGCCAGCGCCCTCAAAAGCTCCCTCTAAAGTGGTACAGTATACAAAGGGAACAATCCCGTACTATTTTTCCAGGACTCGATCGGGGGCTAATACCTCTAATGTGTATAAAGTGGATCTAATGCCAATAGGCCAACGCGTTTAACTCAAAGTACCTTACTGCGTTATTTAAAAAAAATAGATAAGCCATTTTTTCGTGACTCACAGTAATAAAACTTTTAAAATTTTGCACCAAAACATTGCAAGTGTCATGGTAAAGCAGGAATTACTAGAAATAACATTACAGGAACTGAACAAGATAAATAATGAACCAGATGTTTGTCTGAAACGTTTCTGCAATCTGGTAGCGAGAAGTACCTAAATATTTATAATTTTGAGTTAGCAACAGCGTTTTGTCGGGATAAACTGAGGGGAGGAATCTGTATCTTCGCCAAACCAAATAGTATCTACAAAGAAATGTCAAAACTAAAAAGTACCCAACACAAAAGAGCTTTGAAGTCTGTGGCATAGAGATGCCTCTACATAAATTGGTGGTTGTATGCGTTTATAGAACACCTACATCTGATCAAAATATTTTTTAAACAAATTAGACCTACTATTGCATGAATTATTAAGAAACCGTAAGTCTGATACAAAAGTTGTTGTGACGGGTGATTTTAACATCGATACGCTGAAACAAGGAAAAATATCAAATTACCTTCATGATATATGTCTAAATCATAACCTTAAAATACTTATTAAGATACCAACACGCAAAAACTCATGCATAGACCACATGCTACTACACATATATCTATATACTACATTATAGGCGCTAACGCTACGGTACTTTTATACTAGTTCGACCACGATACAGCTCAATAATTGTGTTTCCTTGTGCAAAGAAAAAATAAAAAACCAAAAACATACACAGTACTTAGAAAGGACTACCGTTGCGAAAATATTTTCAAATTCAGGGAGTGCCTAAAAAGCATAACTTGGTCTGAGGTATACGCAGATATGAGTCTAAACTCTGCCTTTCACAATTTTCATGAACTACTGTGCATATTTTATAATCTGTGTTTTCCTTTAATTAAAATTAAAGTTAACAACACTCATGGGAATACACAAAATTGGATTAAGTACATGCTGTAAAACTAAACGATCACTAAGGTACAAATATCATAAAAATAAAACAACAATCAATAAAATCAAATATATAAATTACTCGAAAGTATTAAAAAATGTAATAATACCTCCAAAAGGAATTCACACACAATATATATATATATATATATATATATATATATATATATATATATATATATATATATATATATATATATATATATATATATATATAACATTTACTCTTGTACAAACAATACTAACTGATTTTGTAGACCACGACCTCTTATTCAATAAACTTGAAACTATTGGTATAAGAGGACCTACACTACAGTGACTATCATCCTACTTGAAGAATCGGTGTCAGCGCGTCACTGTTAACAAAATCATAAATAGCGAACTGGTGACATGTTCTTCTACCTTAAAAAATAACACGTATGGTATCCCTCAGGGAAGTGTCCTAGGCCCACTTATGTTTATATTGTATTTAAATGACATAACCAAAGTGACTGGTCATAAATGTATCTTGTTTGCCGATGACATATCCATAATTGTGACATCAGAAAAGAATAAATACAATTCAATACATCACCACAAAATTGAGATTAATACTATTGACACCATTATTAAATGGCTAGAGGAAAATAATCTAAAATTAAATTTAGATAAATCAAATTTCATTCAATTTAATAAATCCGAATATGATAAATACAATTTTAACATCGATATTGAAAAGATTAAAGAAATTACACATACTAAGTTTTTAGGTATAACGATAGACCAAGATCTTAACTGGAAATTACACATTGAAGCCTTATGCAGGCGTATTAACAGCTTTGTTTATGCTCTTTATAAAACAAGGAGCGTAACTAACTTGTAAACAGCCATTACCACTTACCACGCGCCTTCATTCTACGTTATGGGGTGATGATATGGGGCAATAGTACTGAGAGACAAAGGGTATTTATAGCGCAAAAAAATGCATCAGACCTTATGTGGCATTCCACCGGGCGAGTCCTGTAGAGCATCGTTTTGGAGCCTGTGCTTACTTCCTTTGCCAGTACTGTACATCTTTGAAATGAGTTGTTTTGTAAAACGCCATACTGAGCTCTTTCAGAAAGCCAGAGATATAAACTCTCAATGGAAAAGAAATCCGAAGCGATTAGTGTTAAGCGTCATTCCGAGATCTGCTAAATTCAGTAAAAGTTGTTTAGCAATGTGTGTTAAGGTGTATAATAAGATCCCCAAAGACATCAAAAACCTCAAAATCAATTTATTCAAATAGAGACTCTATAGGTGGCTTATTGAACCTAAAGTGTAAGACATTAAAGAATTTATTGACATTAAGCTAAAATAATTATTGACTTGTTGACATTGATTTTAATGAATATATTTGACCCCTTTGAAATAAATGTTACCTGAACATAAACTTAAATTTGCATGCCAATTATAAGCAAAACATGCGAACTTATTTTACTGTAACACCTACAAACACCATATTTTAAGCAAATAAAGAAATTATTATTATTATATTTCGGTGTAAAAGTGTATTTAAACCCGCTGCATGCCACGATCGGGGCAGTATTGAATTTGGCGGGACAAGCGAAGCTTCGGAGCGAAATAAAGTGAATCAGTGTGATTAATTATTAGTGTCTTTTAAATTTCAATTGGTGTTCGGTAATAAAAATGTAAATTTTGGTAATTCAATCGGCAGTTTTTATTGTCACGAACCTCAAGCTCGTAACAATACTAATTGTGCTGAGGCCACAATACGCTGCAACCTAGCCCTATCTATAATTTATTTATATAAATATATTCAAATTAATAAGCTAAGATCTGCACAAAATCAAAAATTTATATGTATGTTTTATCATTTATAAAGAGCGTCTCCCTTTCTCACTCCATTGCGTGCACTCTTACCGTTACCACTAATCTCAACATCAGTAAAAACACACAACGTGCTGTGTCTGTCTACTAGTATAGTGACACAGGTTTCGCCATTGACTCTAAGCGAGACACCATCTGGAGAAATAGAGCGCTATGTCGGCCATCGCAGAGTTCTTTAAGCGGATCTTAGCTAATTTACTTTGAAATCTTAATTAAATATCCTTGAAGTAATGCTTGAGTCTATTATTATTATTTTTTATTACTTTTATCACTCATCTTTTCTCAGCATAAATAAGTGTTCCACTTAATGTGTTGCGTATAGTTGTCGGTAATGGTCGAAGTTGCGAATAATTTATTAACTTAAGTATCTAAATGTCTAGTATATATAATGTTAATCTGAGTTTAACAGTTTTACGACTTCCACTTGCTAACTTTTAAATAATACTTTATTCAAGTCGTTGCCCCTGGGAAATTTACAAGGGATAATTTGAAGCGCGAATTGCATTAAACGTCGATGAATATTTATAAAGTAAAGTGAAAAGTCTCATCAATAATACAATTGTTACTGTTTTTCTTCTATTCGTTGAGTTAACGTTGCATAGGTAAACCAGTTACAATTAAGAGTTATACGTAGATATTCATAAAATATTCTTTTATGTCAAGTAAAGTTGATAGAAATGAAGAATCCTATACCTTTAAACGGAATCTCGGAAACGGCTCCAACGATTTTCATAATATTTTGTGTGTAGGGAGTTTCGGGGGCAATAAATCGATCTAGCTAGGATTTATTTTTAGAAAATGTCTTTTTGTCCGTATTTTTAGGCAATGAAAAACTGCTACAATATCGTTAGACTAAAAAGGTAAATTTTAACAGTTTATTAATGATTACAAATAGCTTAATTGGTATATTGGGCGGTCACAAAATCGTAATACCATGGTTCGAGCCTAGACCGACTGACCGACTTTTTTAATTTTTTTTCAAGTTCCTTTTTTTTTGAGAAAATCTATTTTTTCGTGCCCTTTTTTTAGTATTTTTTAAAAACACGAAAATTTAAATTAAACTAATTGCGCTCATGATTTTTTATTCAAATAACCGGTTCAGTTTTTTCTGTTATGTCGCTAAGATCAAAAAATATTATTCGTATTTCATCAGTATTAATTTGTATCTAAATATAATTTCCAAAACACACTATCTCTCTTAATATAGAAGAAAGAAATGGAAATTCCATGCCACCCTTTGACCGAGTTTATTGCTCTATTTCGTAACACATAGTACCACGAAAACAATAATCAATATTATTTCATTTGTGCAAAATGACCAAATTTTTTATGGTGATAAGAAAATTAAAATACAATACATTTAAAACCTGAGAAGAGCAAGTGAAATTCGTATTTTTAGGGTTCTGAATAAGCTTATATATGCATGTAAATAGTTTTTTTTTATCCCAGGTAACAATTATTGTAGATTTTGTCTATTTTCGATATCTAGATCGTTAATAATTAACCAGAAAAGAATATAAACAGATCAACAGAATCTAAGGGATGCCATAATCCTAAATTATTACGACTTAATAGTTTAAAATATTTTAGTTTTCATAAAAGTTTATTTACCGATTGAAACCTCTCAGTCTATTTTTAAAATTTAAAAATATAAATAATAAACAAACAAAATAAGACAGTAAAATTGTTTGCTATTCATTACTTCAAGGAAAATTAAAATTGTTCTAATGATATTAATACTATTAAACGAGCAATTCTTGTATATATGTATATATATATATATAATCGGGATCTCGGAAACGGCTCCAACGATTTTCATAAAATTTAGTGTCCAGGGAGTTTCGGGGATAATAAATCGATCTAGCTAAGATTTATTTTTAGAAAATGTCTTTTTGTCCGTGTTTTTAGGCAATTAAAAACTGCTACAATATAGTTAGAATAAGAAGGTAAATTTTGACAGTTTGGTAATGATTATAAATAGCTTATTGGTATAATGGGCGGTCACAAAATCGTAAAACCCCGGTTCGAGCCCAGACCGACCGACCGACTTTTTTATTTTTTTTTTCAAGTTTCTTTCTTTTTTGAGAAAATATATTTTTTTCGAGCCCTTTTTTTAGTATTTTTTAAAAACACGAAAATTTAAATAAAAATAATTGCACTCATGATTTTTTATTCAAATAACCAGTTCAGTTTTTTCTGTTATGTCGCTAAGATCAAAAAATATTATTTATAATTCATCAGTATGTAATAATATAATTTCCAAAACACACGAATCAAAAAAAAACCGAGCGAAAATTACCGAGCAAAGCTCGGTCAACCGGGTACTGATATTAATTAATGAAGAGGGATTTTTAGGAGGGAGCTTAAAGTGTCATGTCACGTCGTTATTTGAGTCGAGATGAAATGTTACGAGCCGTGGGCATGTTAGAAATTGGTGCTATTCAACGCGTCATTGCTGAGGCCCTACACACTAGCCATAACGTGATATCAGGGTTGTGGTCACGTTATCGCAGTATTGGCAATGTGGCTCAACGGAACACGAGTAGATTTCGTGTCACTACGCAGAGACAGAGACAACCCAATATCACAGCGATGCATCTATTACAAAGGCTCCATGAAGACCACCAGCTGCTGTTAAGCGAGCAACCCGTGCTAAAGAGGTTACATTAAGTTGGTCTTTATGCTTGAAGACCGCTACGTGTTCCAGAATTGCGACGTGTCAATCGTGTTTGGCTGCTTTTGAGGGCTAGGGAGCATTTAACATGGATTGACGGACAATGGTCTTTAGTGCTGTTCACCGATGAGACCCGGTTTGGGTTAATCCAGATTCACGAAAAACATGCGTTCGGAGAACTCCAGGGAGACTAAGCCGTCTACGGCATCCTGAAGAAGTCCACTCATACCAAAGCGGGACAATAATGGTGTAGGCAGGAATTCATCTTGGCGGACAAACTCAACTCCTTTGAATCCAAGGCAGCATGACTACGCAAAAACCGCGAGGAGGTAGTAGAGCCTGTTATTGTCCCACACAACATCCAAATGGGCCAGGAATTTCTCTTCAGGCACGATAATGCTCCCTCCTATATGGCGCGGCTGGTGTAGGCCGCTCTCCAGGAACAGGATATTCAAGTTTTGGATTGGCCTGCATAGTCGCCCGACTTGAATCCTACCGAGTATGCCTGGGACATATTACATCAAAAAGTTATGAGAGATTTCCCGCCAAATTTGATCATATAATAACAACTTTACGAACACTTTCAAAGAACCTATGGGGTCCCACCCATACCGCAGCAAGACATTGGCAATTTAATATTGAGTAGGAACAATCGATGTCGATGTGTAATTAATGTAAGAGTTGGCAACACTGATTATCAGTAATTCAATTTTATAAGATTTTTTCAATTTCAATTAGAATTAATAGTTTTATAAGAAGAAATGAAGTTTTTTATCATACTAATTCCACGGCGATTAAAAAAATAATATTTTTTATTTAAACCAAAATTTTACGAACTATTTTTATTTATTATTAAAGAAAAAATGACTTGTCATTCTTCCATTCACTGTATCCGATAATTCTTCAGATATATATGCTAGATTTTTAGATATTTGATGAAATATAAAATATCCCTAGATTTTGTGGATTTGTTTATTTATTTTATACACAATAAGTAACCGTCAGCAGATATGAAATTACTTACTTTCTCATAAAAAATATACTTTTTTTATTCATTGTTTCTCATTAAGTATAGATTTTATATAAGATAAGTAGTGAACATTGTGGCATTCTTTGGGTGAAAGCTAGGCCTAGCAGTAGACTTGTGAAGGTCTGTAATGAATGAATGAAAAACAAGTTAAGAACATATATACATACATAAACACTCACGCCTGTCACCCAGAGGGGTAGGCAGAGACTACAGACTTCCATTTGGCACGATCCTCACACACCTCACTCGCCTCCTTCACATCCATACACCTCCGCATACATGCTCGTCGGTTAAGGGTACTCCTAATTTGGCCCGTTTTCAATAAATCGCTAATTTGGTCGATAAATTTTCGCCTAGGACGTCCCTTTCCGACTCTGCCATTCACTTCTGCAACATAAATTTTCTTTGTCACTCTTAGTTAAGAACATTGCTCTGGCAAAGTGGTAATCATTCATGAACAAACTTAACTTTGCAGGGGGCCAAAAGACGTTCTCTTATACATCAGTCTACATCGCGATCTGTGCTGCAACTGCAAATATAAGTTTGTAATCGCAAAAAATATTTCATATGGTATAACTATAAATTAACGGTTTTCGGATTACATAAAAAATATTTATGCAATATTAGTAGTGCAATAATAGTAGGTATATGTACAAATTAAATTTTTCCGTTTTCTTGTGCTATGAGTCCTTACATATTGCAAAATTTCTGTTTGCGAGTATCAAGATATAACTTGCATAACTGGCTATATATTTTAGCAGTGTTGATTTATAAGCTTAAATTTATAAATACTAACGTAACTAATAACGTCAATTTCATATATCTATCCATTCTTGAAAATAGGAACTTCAGAAACGGGCAGGCGGACAGATGGGCAGATGGGCAGTTGGACAGACGGACAGACGGACATACCAACAAAAAGTGTTCCTATAAGTTTTATAGTTATAGTTTTGTCTCGATAGGCGATAGTGAAGTTTAGCGGCCGTATTTTATCCTATAATATAATGAGTGCTCAGAGGAATATAATAAACATATTCCTCTGAGCACTCATTTAACAGCACACATTTATCTGAACATTGAAAATTTCGATCTACAAAAGAATTCCCGTTAATATAAGGTAGTTAGTTGCCTCGTTGGTCTAGTGGTTGTAGTAGTGCGACTGCTGATCATGAGGTCCTGTGTTCGAATCCCGGGTCGGGCCAAAAAATTAATTATTGAGTTTTTTCGTCAAGAAATTCTCAGTAGTTGACCCGGAGTATGGAAGTTGACGGTCTCACCCCCGTGCCTCAGAAAGCACGTAAGGCCTTTGGTCTTACACCTGATCTCTCTCCAGTCGTGTTGGTTCGCCGTCCCATCGGATTATGAGAGTGAGGGAATAGAGAGTTCAACTGTGCTTGCGCATACACTTGGGCACTATAATCCTGTCCTGCGCCGATGGCTAGCCTCCATTGAGGCAGGCCGCCGTGGCCGAATTTCGGTCTGGAGGACATTATTATTATTACAATAAGTTAGTTAATATCCAACATAAATTACTGGTATATTTAACTGAAATTGACACAATTTTAACGAAAAGCTATTGTAATTAAATTGTTGATTTTATCATGGAAACTAAAAAACATCACGGACTAAATTCAACATACATCACAGATAACCAAATATATTATTATTTTTGACTAAAAGAATGTGTTTGTTATATTTTATACATTTCCCCTTCCCTCGATTTTTAATCCCTCAAATCGAAAAAAAATTCTGACGGTATCACACGAACCAATATCAAGTCAAGTATTTTGTTCGCCTTTAATTTAATTTCATGGTTATTTTCAGTGACGTTTAATTTAGTTTTTTCACGTTTGAGCAAATTTAATCAATCGCAGAGATGAATGATGAGGGATTACAAGAAAAAGATAATTGCGCGGCGGGTACGCCCGTCGGCAACGAAGTTCCTTACGTTATTTTTTTTTATAGAAGAAGGGGCAAACGAGCATGCGGCTCACCTGATGTTAAGTGACAACCGCCGCCCATGATCAACCGCAACACCAGGAGAATTGCGGGTGCGTTGCCGGCCCTTTAGAAAGGAGTAAGCTCTTTTCTTGAAGGTCCCCAGGTCGTATCGGTCCGGAAAAATCGCCGGTGGTAACTATTCCACAGAGGTTGTACGTGGAAGAAAATTAAACTATTTAACTCTACAGGTGATTTAATATATAGATTTCCATTGATAAAAAATATTTTTTATTATAGAAGAGGGGGCAAACGAGCATGCGGCTCATCCGATGTTAAGTGACTACCGCCGCCCATGGTCAAAATCTTCTGATTTAATAATATTTTTACTCATTTGAATACTAAAATAAATATTAAAAAAAGAAATATTGAATTCGTTGATAAAAATACTTAATAATAAACCATACAAAAATATAATAGAAATATATTTATAAAAATAAAAAAAAAGTATGTGCAATCCTAAAGCACAATAGTCAGTCAGTCACTTCCTTTATAAAACGAAACATGCATAAGTGGACTATAGATTTTACTGAACGTTATTTCCGTTCGTAAACTATCTGGCTTACCCGTGACTCGCGCCTTAAGAAATTTTACTTCATTTACAAAATATTCTTCCCTTTTTTTGAATAGAGTTCATTATAGAAGCCCTTTTACTGTAGAATTCCTTTCAAATAGAATTTATTACAAAACTAAACGTGTAGATGCCAGCGTAAGCATATCAAATACAATATATGTCCTGTAAGTGACGTAAGAGGCCAAAGAGAGAAACAAACAAGTAGATTAATAGCGGCGTTTACTTAATAACAACCGGAAAATTAAAAAACGCTTCGGTTTCTAACCCGCCTGCCAAGCGAGATAACTATGGTAAATATCTCCCGTATGAGGCATTGATTACCTTTGATTGATTGTGGATATCTTACGTTCAGCAGTAAACTTTGATATGCTGTAATCTATTGCTACATATAATAGAAAATGTGGCAAGTTACCTTATTAATTAGATCAAAACACCAATCCATAAAAACAATACTATTTATTTCACTTTATCCGAAAAGTTCGTAGCACCAACATTTCAAACATTAGGTGGCATATGAGCAAACAGTAAGCCGCACCTTAAGTACAGACAAACGGCGCCACAGCGACGCGTGTTTTGTTTTGTACCTAATTCTGCGTTTTCCCAAATGTATCGCTATAGACGCTTGTAACGTAATTAGATGAAAACTCTTTATATTTTGGCGTATAAGATTCAATTTTCGTTTACTTGTTTTTAAGATAATTATATCCTACTGCCCATGGCATCCTGCCAAGGATGCTGGCCCTTCATTTTACCAGCAGCAATGACCAGTTGCGAATACATTTCCTTTAGGAACTTCATCGCACATGGGCCTTATGGACCGATAGTCTCTACAGGAAGTGGCACTAATATGTAGTCATCTCTCAGAGACTCATATTGACACCAGTTACTTAGTTATTTTATGACCGTTTTTTAATATTGTATGTATTTAAATGTTCAGATAATAGCTGAATTTTAAAATAAAGTTGTTTAAATTGACAGTGACAAATGAGGTACAATGCTGTCTGTCAAGTTTGAAATTTCCAGCTATTAGCGTCTTTTCCGTATCACAATAAGGAAATTTGAATTTAAATTAAAAGTAGCGGCGTACTTAATATCAATCCACGCTTATTAACTGGAAATTATTTTATTCTTTTTTTTTGACGTTGGCTCTTTTTTATAGGATGAGGTTACAAACGAGCACACAGTCCACCCGATGGTAAGTGGTTGCTGTGCCCCATAGGCATCTACATCTATCCCCGATGACGAATCAAAATGCAAATGCGTTGTCACCCATGAGGACTAAGATGGAATGCCTCGTTTCCAGTAAAAAGGGTCTCCGGTTCTATACACTCACTATACAAAACACAGCATCATTAAGCTACTAATTTACGCTGGTATTCTGTGAGAGCGTGGTCCTTCCCCGATCAAGTCGACCTATTCGTGCTAAAACTATACTTCTAATATAATTGCAGCATGGCTCTACCACGTATAATGACTCTAACTTTTTAACAAAATTTTAATTGTTTGACCCTTTTGAGTGGACTTAAGATATCACGTTTTTATATGTTTTTCGTTTGTTACATCATAGTTTATAAAAAATTATACGTCATAGTGTTGCAGCTATGTTTTGTTTGTAGCAAGAATGGGTCAGCTTGCCTGTGGAAAGATAATCGTCTTACATAATTTCAGCTCAAACAGTTCAATGCTGATGTGTTTCGAACGGTGAGTGTGGAGAACGGAGTAACCTTTTTACTGGATACAAGGCATTCTATCTATATTAGTCCTTAGGGGTGACAACGCATTTAAATATTGACATTTGTGGGGTTGTATCCAATGTTCAAATTATATATAGATTCCAATAAAGGTCTCATGAATATTGTTAATTTACCCTCTTGGAGCAATAAAGATTTTCTCAGAAATCAAAAAATAAACTTTGTATTACATATTTGAAAGAAATTAAATGACCATAAATGATCAAAAATGGCTGATCACCGTTAAGACCACTGTGGCCGTAATTCTGACTAAAATAAGTTATCACATATTTTATAATTAATATAACAAGTGTAAATACCCAGACTGTTGATGGGGGAACAGCGTACATTTTACAACCACCCAGTATTGCGGTCATAATTTGACATGCGTGACGATTAGTCGAACCATTCTTACTAATAGTAGAGGTCACTTTCTATTAGTATCACACCAACAAAGAAAGTAAAACACTACGTACATTTCAAGTTAACTCACTATCACTGTCACTATTAAGTATCTGGGTACGCAAAAATGACGAAAGGTAAGTCGGGGCGAACGATCTAGTGGACTGTATTAGCGTGGTTCAAAAGGAACCAAAACAAAATGGCGTACATGGCACGTGACGGACTTTTGACTATATACTTGCTATAAAATGAATTTCACATCAACGAATTCGAAAGGCAAAGGTGTGCGTTGGCGCAACCAGTATCCATCCATCCAAACCCTCTTAGTTTTTCCTAGTGCCAGGCAGCGGTGTGCGCACTGAAACCAAAGGTCAGTATAATTACAGGTGTTAAGCTTCAGGGATGGACTGTAAGTTTTTTTGTCACTTCTATTAAAAAAATCATTACTGTTAATTTTTAAGATGGGAGACTGATTTTCAATCCAGGAAGAGGATCCGCGGCTTAGTCACCAAGTAACTTCTACGGCCACCAAGTAACTACAGTACACTACTGTACAAACAATACTGCCTACAGCATGCATCTACTATAAAAATATTTTAAATTAACTCATACCTATTAGTACCAATTAGAAATAAGCAAAATATTTTATTTTATTTTACATTTTAAGCTCTACTTGTAAATATAATATCGGCTAATGTTTGTGTAATTTCTTACGTAATAATTTACTATATTTCTATACAGATATAAAGAATATTATAGGCAATATTATTTTCAGACCAATGTTATTACGCAGAGAATGCTTAGAGTAATTAAATTCTTCCGTATTTTGTTTATATAAGATTTTTAATGTAATACCATTTTCTAATTCTATACAAGTATAAAGTACATAAAATGTAGTATTATTTTTTTTATTATGTGCGAGCAGCTATGCAGGTCTAGGTAAAGAGACCAGTATCACTGCGACCTAGAAGATCTATTGTGATCGCTGCTATGGCTATAGTTCACTGCTAAGCCCTATGTCTTCAATGAATTGAAGGAGTTGCTTAGCCGTGAGCAATTTCACTTCTTCTGGGCGGAGTAGATAGTGTCCCAGATGAGTGTTACGTTTGCGCATTAAGGGTCCGCAATCGGTTAGGATGTGTAGAGGTGTTTCTTCCGTTATGGAACAGAACCGACACATCCTTGAGTTGCTTAGTCCCAGGATAGACATGTGCTTTTTAAGACAACAGTGTCCAGTCAGGGCTCTTGCCAGAATGCGCAATTTATTTTTACTTAATCCCAGGGCTTCTGAAGCGAATTTACGATCAAAAGCCCGGATTAAGGTTTTAGAATGTTTTAAGTCTGGTGTGTCGACCAGATCTTAAGTGATTTATTGTCATAAAGAGTTTCAAGGGTCCATCGGGCTAGGCTTCCTGAGATTCCACAAAATGGCTCGGGTCCAAATTGTGTGCACTTTGAGCCCTCCCGTGGGAGTTTGTCGGCAAATTCGTTGCCTACAATGCCCTCGTAACCCGGAACCCATCTTAAAACGACCCTGTTGTTACAACCCAGGGCGTTTAAACGGTTCACGCAGTCTCCAACTAGCTTTGAGTTCACTAAGTTTGATCTCAGCGCTAGCAGTGCTGCTTGACTATCAGAGTTTATGTAAATTTTATGGTTGACGTAGTGTTTTTGCAGATTGATTTCCGCACACCGAAGTATGGCGAAAATTTCTGCCTGGAAGATAGAGGTGTATCTACCTAAATTCATACAAAATTTGAATTTGGGGCGTTCCCCGTAAATTCCAAAGCCTACGTCGAGGCCCATTTTAGAACCATCGGTATACCATATGAGGCTACCGACCTCACAGATAACCTGGCCATTCAGCCAGTCTTCTCTGGAGGGTAATTCCACTATATACTTTTTATCAAAAGTGTATAGTGGACGCATGATATCTGAGATCATGCATAAGACCGGTGATTCCTTAATTGAGTCGAGCATGGACCTCAATCTGTAGGAGAGCAAGCTCAGATCGTCCTGGGCGTAAATCCTATACAAACTTGCCCTCGCCTCCTTGTCTAGATAGAGATCTAGGGGCGTTTTTTTTATAGAAGAGGGGGCAAACGAGCATGCGGCTCACCTAATGTTAAGTGACTACCGCCGCCCATGATCAACCGCAACACCAGGAGAATTGCGGGTGCGTTGCCGGCCCTTTAGAAAGGAGTAAGCTCTTTTCTTGAAGGTCCCCAGGTCGTATCGGTCCGGAAAAATCGCCGGTGGTAAACTATTCCACAGAGAGGTTGTACGTGGAAGAAAACTCCTTGTGAAACGTACAGTGGTGGACCGCCAAGCATCCAGATGGTGTGGATGGTAACGGGACGTTTGCCGTGTAGTGCGTTCACGAAATTTGGCGGCTGGGATTAATCCGAACAATTCCTCAGAACACTCCCCGTGATAGATGCGATAAAATACGCAAAGAGATGCAACATCTCTTCGCAGCGCCAGTGAATCGAGCCGATCGGAAAGCACTCGGTCGTCGACGATTCGAGCCGCTCTGCGCTGGATGCGGTCAAGTGGAAGGAGCTGGTACTGGGGAGCCCCAGCCCAGAGATGGGAACAGTATTCCATGTGCGGCCGAACCTGCGCCTTGTAAAGTTGCAGGCACACCGCCTGGCATGAAATACTGTCCCGCTCTGCTGAGCACGCCAAGCTTTTTAGAGGCCAATTTGGCCTTTCCTTCCAAGTGACCACGAAACTGCACGTCACTCGATATGTCGACGCCGAGGATTCCGATACTGGCTGAGGCAACAAGGGGAGTGCCTTGAAACTGAGGGGATACGACAAAGGGGTTCTTTTTAGCGGTTAACGCGCAAACTTGTGTCTTCTGGGGGTTAAACTGAGACTAGATTTAGTCGCCCCCAATCCGGGACGCTGTCCAGCAGAGACTCGACTTCAGACACAAGTTTGTCCCGGTACTCGGAGACGTTTTCCCGAGAAATATTGGCTCGGCCGGTGTAAAGAGCATCACCAGTGCTGTCATCCGCATAGCAATGAATGTTACGGGCGTGCAACATATCATTGATATTGTGACGGCCCAATATTATTATTAATAATTAAATTCAATATAAAGGGGCGTCAAAAATAGTTTTAAAACATATATATTAAGCAATAAAGTTAAATTAATAAACATAAAGTTAATATATTTCAGACATTATCCCAATAACATAGCAAATTAAAGGCAAAATTATTGTTTCTCGTAATAAGTAAATTTATTATAAAAAACTTGTAAAAATATTTAAAATAAGATAAATATTAGAAATACAAGTCAAAAAATATTATAAAATTAAGTTAAATAACGTTTATAAGATAGTTAGAAAATTTGTTAAAAATTGTTTAAGTCATGGGAGGTGTTCGTGTATAAAAGAAAATTTTTCTAAGTTGTGGAAGGAGTTCACGTATAGGTGAAATTTTCTAAGTTGTTGAAGGAGTTCATGTATTAAAGAAAATTTTCCTAAGTTATGGAAGGTGTTCACGTATAGACGTCTTGTATGGATGAGGTGCCGGAGATACATACCTGCAGTTGTACATATACATATATGGGGTGGTCGGGAGCCCGACTGCCTGAAGTACTGTAGCAAAATGACTAGTCCTTATTAGGGACTTGAAAAGGAATATTATGGTGGCGTGTGTGCTGCTTCACGAGCAATTGGTCCGAGGTAAACTTGGACTCGCTAACCGATGTGTCCTAGACATATCATCTTAGTGCCGGTGAAAAGCGGGTTTGTTGTAGCAATACGGCTTTCCCGTGGACATCGCACAACCATACCGTTTGTGGGCGGCGTAGTAGTGCATAGCGAAGCGTCGTCTATATTTCGGATTGGGATGATGAGTGTGTTTGGTAGCACTTTTAAGTGTAACGGGCATACTCAACTTCATGTCTTAGTGCATTAGCGCTATGATACGTGAAGTTTTGTCCACTGGCGTCTTAGTAGCGTGCTACTATGATACGTTAGTGATATTTTTATATAACAACAATACTAGCTTTGTTGCCAAAATCGACAGGAGTCATGTGGGGTGTGTTGTGAGGGTGCGCCGCCCGTATGATAGTTGCATTGATGCTTACTGCTACTTGCGGTATTGCGTCTTGTAATGGATCTGCGGGTGTGCTGCGCCTGATTCGACGCTCTCTTGTGGTTCTGGTCGATGGAGGTATACAATTAACATCTTAGTGTCGGTGGTAAGCGGGTTTGTTGTAGCAATACGACTTTCCCGTGGACATCGCACACCCATACCGTTTGTGGGCGGCGTCGTAGCGCATAGCGATGCGTCGTCTATCTTTCGGATGGGGATGTTGAGTGTGTTTGGTAGCACTTTTAAGTGTAACAGGCATATTCAGCTTCATGTCTTAGTGCAATAGCGCTATGATACGTGGAGTTTTGTTCATTGACGTCTTAGTAGCGTGCTACTATGATACGTTAGTGATATTTTTATATAACAACAATACTAACTTTGTTGCCAAAATCGATAGGGGTCATGTGGGTGTGTTGTGAGGGTGCGCCGCCCGTATGATAGTTGCATTGATGCTTACTGCTACTTGCGGTATTGCGTCTTGTGATGGATCTGCGGGTGTGCTGCGCCTGATTCGACGCTCTCCGTGGTTCTGGTCGATGGAGGTATACAATTAACATCTTAGTGTCGGTGGTAAGCGGGTTTGTTGTAGCAATACGGCTTTCCCGTGGACATCGCACACCCATACCGTTTGTGGGCGACGTCGTTGCGCATAGCGATGTGTCGTGTCTTTCGGATGGGGATGATGAGTGTGTTTGGTAGCACTTTTAAGTGTAACAGGCATACTCAGCTTCATGTCTTAGTGCATTAGCGCTATGATACGTGGAGTTTTGTTCATTGGCGTCTTAGTAGCGTGCTACTATGATACGTTGGTGATATTTTTTATATAACAACAATACTAACTTTGTTGCCAAAGTCGACAGGAGTCATGTGGGTGTGTTGTGAGGGTGCGCCGCCTGTATGATAGTTGCATTGATGCTTACTGCTACTTGCGGTATTGCGTCTTGTGATGGATCTGCGGGTGTGCTGCGCCTGATTCGACGCTCTCTTGTGGTTCTGGTCGATGGAGGTATACAATTAACATCTTAGTGTTGGTGGTAAGCGGGTTTGTTGTAGCAATACGGCTTTCCCGTGGACATCGCACACCCATACCGTTTGTGGGCGGCGTCGTAGCGCATAGCGATGCGTCGTCTATTTTCGGATGGGGATGATGAGTGTGTTTGGTAGCACTTTTAAGTGTAACAGGCATACTCAGCTTCATGTCTTAGTGCATTACCGCTATGATACGTGGAGTTTTGTTCATTGGCGTCTTAGTAGCGTGCTACTATGATACGTTGGTGATATTTTTTATATAACAACAATACCAACTTTGTTACCAAAGTCGATAGGGATCATGTTGGGTGTGTTGTGAGGGGGCGCCATCCGTATGATAGTTGCATTGATGCTTACTGCTACTGGCGGTATTGCGTCTTGTGATGGATCTACGGGTGTGCTGCGCCTGATTCGACGCTCTCTGTGGTTCTGGTCGATGGAGGTATACGGGTGGTGATGTCTGCTGGGATGTATGGGAGACCTTGGAATGGTGTAAGCCCGACGATAGTCGTATTGATGCTTGTTGCGTTCTGCAGCATTGCGTCTCTGCGATGGTTGTTTGGTGGGACGCTATTCTCAATGGCGCTCTCTGCGTCTTGGTTTGACTCACACCTAAGTAGCTTTGCCCAAGTCGGGTCCCTTCATTGCGGGGCTGCAGACTGTCTGCCCTCCACTATGTTTTATATAACAACAAAATATTATATCTCTGTAACTTTCCCACCTTTGAATGATTGAAGGCAACTTGTTGGTGGGTGAGACAAACATGATCGAAAATGCATTTACTCAACGTCAGTGACACAAACCCTTTCTGATGGCGAATTATTACTCTTATCTTATAACTGCCTTTTGGCTATATCTGCCGTTGTATTGGTTGGTGGAGCATATGTGTCGACCTCATGCGGGTGGTAGCTGGCGGGAGGATCTGAGGAGACTCTCAAGGCTGCGGCCGAAAGCCGCACAACGTGGGACCCCATTCATTTGAGGTGAGCGGTAGACTCATGACACGCTCTACGGCTAGTAGCCGTGCTGATCATGCAATTGGTGGTGATGCCATACACTTACATCACGTCTGCAGGAGCGGCGGTCTGGCAGGTGGTGGCGCTCACGGAGGGTTTACGGCCAGTGTGCCTATTTGCCTAAACCGTGTGTCGTACATTCACTGTGGCTGGATTCGTTCGTATTCTGTATGGCGTTTACACGCATTGACATGCGCGACTTCGGTCGATGTTTGTGCTTACGCACTAACAAGGGGCCAAGCCTCTTTTACTGGTTCGCCAGTTATTTTGCTGTGGACTACGGTCCGGTTCCCGAATTAGCGTTCCCTTCGGGGGGAGTGCATCAAAATGGTTGGCACTCACCGTGCACGGCGTGTGTGGGGCCGTGTACCTCCCCTACATTTTTTTTAATAAATGTAGGAGAGCGAAGCCCTTGTATCGGGTATTTTGTATAAATATATTGTGAGCCTTTTCCAAGCGGGAAGGGATAAATAATAATAAATTAATAATATAAACCTGATACAAGTGGAATAGGGACGTTTTATGTTCTTAACCTTTTTCGAGCCCTGTCTTCGTGAACGGGGTTCACTTAGCTTATAAGGCACTACCAACAGCTTTCAATTGCTCTAGTGAATATTCATTCTTCCAAACGACACCTAAAAGAACTAAGTTACTAAACAAACACAACGTAAATAAGGGTCCTAGCTAAGTCGATCACGCCAAAATATTAAAAACGGCCTATTCATAAACCTTTTGAAAGATCATTTAGAAAGATCAAAACATATTTTAATAATCCTGGTCTCATATATATAATGTTATTGAAAAGGGGATATTTTTTAATATAATAAAATTTTTATATAGAAAGAGGGGGGGGGGGATCGTTACAATATGCAGAAGAAACAGCGTTGGCGATAGCACGCAGCCCTGTGGAACACCAGCATTAATAGGCTTGCAATCGGTAGCTTGCACCGTCTACAACGACCTTGATGCTCCGATCTGCAAGAAAGCTGGTGATCCAATCGCACAATTTCTCGGGAAGCCCACAGGAAGGGAGCTTCGAAAGAAGCGCTTTGTGCCAAACCCGATCGAAGGCCTTCGCAATGTCCAAACTAACGGCCAATGCCTCCCCCTTGAACTCTACTGCCTCCGCCCATCTTTGAGTGAGGTAGACCAGAAGATCACCAGCTGACCGACCACGGCGAAAACCGTATTGGCGGTCACTAATCAGCTGGTGATCCTCAAGGTACCTCATGAGCTGGCAGTATACAATGGACTCCATTGTTTTGGAGAACAAGAAGGTGATGGCGATTGGCCGGTAGTTGGACGGGTCTGAGCGGTCGCCTTTTTTAGGGATCGGGTGGACGAAAGCCGTCTTCCATGATTTTGGGACTACGCCTAGGGAGTAGGAGTACCGGAAAAGACGCGTTAAAACCGGTGCCAACTCTGGAGCACACGTCCTCAGCACAATTGGGGGGATTGCGTCAGGCCCACTCGACTTGTGAATGTCCAGGGAGAGGAGTGCTTTGCGAACCGAGCGCTGTGTGAACTGCACTTCCGGCATGGAGCACTCACACCGCGGGATGGTCGGCGGCGTACTCCTCCCGTCATCGAGAGTCGAGTTAGAAGCAAAGAAAGAGCCTAGAAGATCGGCTTTCTCCTTTGCAGTATGGGCAGTGAGTCGTCCTCCCTGTGCAGAGATGGAAGAGATGGCTGACAGAAATTCCAATGGACAGTCTTGGCGAGAGACCAGAATGCACGGGTTCCAGAAGGAAGGCGAACTAGTTTCTCGCCAATTCTGCCTACGTGCTCTGACTTTGCCTTGGCAATGACTCTTTTGAAGGACCTAGAGGCGGGATTATACTTCTTTTTTAGAGCGCTGGTGTTTACATCCCGGGACGCTGATGCATCAACCCAGGCTTGGTAGCACTCCTGCTTATAGCATGATGCTATTTTACAGGAGCGACCAAACCATGGCTGAGATTTGCCTCCAATGGGCACCACAGAGGAAGGAATAAAAAGTTCCATACCCAGAAGTACCACATCAGTAACAGAATCCGCAACAACGTTGGGAACATCCGGCGAGAAGCAAACCCGCCCCCAAGGGTAGGATGCAAAGAAAGACCGCATCCCATCCCAATCGGCTGACCTATAGTGCCAAACACGGCGACAGCGTGCAGAATGCAACCGCGATTTCAGCGTGAGTGGCACAACACTCCGCACCAGACAATGGTCCGAGGAGCCTAAAGGGACGTCGACGGAAATCTGATATCCGTCCGGGTGAGAGGTCATCAGAAGGTAAAACAGGGAAGGTGCATGATCTTCCACATCTGGAATCCGCGTAGGCGAAGTAACCAGTTGTGTCAGACCAAATGCCAAGGCAAAATCATGAACAGATCTCCCCGCATGATCGGTTAAACGTGAACCAAGCCATTCGGCGTGATGGGCGTTATAGTCGCCGAGGATCACGATCTCTGCGGAGGGGATCTGCTGTAGCAACGAATCTGCAGCCATTTGGACGTGGTCGAAGAGTCGGTCTGTGTCGGCATTACTGCTATGGGACCTATAGAAGCACCCGTAGACGCGCGGATGGTCGTCGCTGTCTACGCGTAGCCAAAGGATGGACAGGTCCGAACCTTCAAGTCTGCCGAGGCGTCGAGAACAGATGTCCTCTCTGACGTAAACGCAAACTCCAGCCCGAGGCACAAAGGAGTGTTCCAGTTTGTACCCCGGGTAGGAGAGATACGAAACATCAGCCGGAGAGGACACCTGCGTCTCGGTCAGAAAGAGCAGAGCCGGCCTCGCCGTCTCGAGATGGTAGTGGACGGCGTTTAGGTTAGAGTGTAGTCCCCTGATATTGCAGAAATTCACGGACAGCGTGGCAGGGGTCACCTTGGTCTTGTTGCTCCGTTTGCCCCGAGCAGTTGTAGTCTTGAGCGGAATTTTGCCCAGCCCCCCCCCCCCCCCGAATTAGGCGGGGCAGCCTGAGCACCCACGCTCAGAAGTGGAGAAAAATGGTCGTGGATGCTCAGCGAGGGATTCTCCAGGGGTGCTGGTACCCTCCTGGGGTAGTCTATAATTATTTAATTCCGCTACCATGTTGATGGGGGGGGGAGAATTGGGCCTCCGGCCACCTGCACTCACCAGACGAAACGCGGAAGCAGAGCTTCCACTTCACACCGGTATTCTGTGAGGTCGTGGTACCACCCCGGTTTGAGCTGGCCCATACGTGCAACAACAAAGCTGCCGCATGGCTCTACCACTGTTAGGCATAGAAGTGCATTAAGAGCCGCTCCAGGCGATTATCGCATAGCTCCAGTTGCCATTAGGCAGGCAGTCCTTTGTAGACTATTTAGTCTGTCCGCAGTCGTCTTTTGGTTGGCCTTGTTACACCAGACAATAGAGGCGTAGGTGAGAATCGGCCTCACTATGCTGCTGTACAGCCATAAGACCATACTGGGACGCAAGCCCCAGTTGTTCCCGACCAAAGGACTGCACGTACCTAAAGCAATCTTTGCCTTATGGCATACGTTGCTAAGGTGAGTGTTCCACGTTAGTTTTTGGTCGATTGTTACGCCCAAGTACTTAACTTCCGTGGAAAATGGTACTTCTTTGCCATTAAGTTTTGGTTGGACTTATTTGTTTTTTCAGCATTAACTGATAAACTGTTATCCCTACACCAGTTATTTATGGTGTTTAGGACTCTTTGTATTATTGACGATAAAGTACTTTGGCAAAAGCCTCTTGCAATGATCACAAGGTCATCAGCATAACCCAATGTGTCAATGCGTAGGTCTGCCATTTTGTACAATAGTTGGTCAACCGCAAGAGTCCAAAGAAGGGGTGACAAAACACCTCCTTGTGGGCAGCCTCTTGTGGTTGCAACCACAATCGAGGTTTGAAACAGCGCTATTTTTGCCTTTCTGTTTGAGAGCATTAACTTCACCCATCTGATGGTTGTGGGGTCAACATTTTTAGATGTTAGGCCCCCAATCAGCAGTGATGTGGGGCTACTGTCGAAGGCGCCCTCAATATCTAGAAAGGCACAAAGAGCTATTTCTTTATCCTCCAGTGCTTTTTCGACCCTGTCAATGACACTGATCAGGGCTGTTTCCGTAGATTTGCCTCTGCGGTAAGCATGCTGGTTGTAATGTATGGGCCTCATAGCTAGAGCTACATCCCTTATATATCTATCTATAATCTTTTCCAATGTCTTAAGAAGAAAGGAAGATAGGCTTATAGGTCTAAAGGACTTTGGTAAAGCGTAGTCCTTTCTACCAGCCTTAGGTATAAATAGAACCTTGACATTTGTCCATCGTTCTGGAATATATCCCCATGCAAAACTTGC
This sequence comes from Parnassius smintheus behrii, assembly GCA_036936625.1. NCBI lineage: Eukaryota > Metazoa > Arthropoda > Insecta > Lepidoptera > Papilionidae > Parnassius > Parnassius smintheus. The sequence goes on along the minus strand of JAUPFT010000001.1, from coordinate 10,809,446 downwards.
TCTGAAGATTTTCATCAGATAAGGAAGAAGGATGTCGATACCCCTCTGTAGTTGGATGGGAATTATTCCATCCTCCCCGCTTGATTTGAATCACCAACAGCCCACTGCACCAGGTTTGGCCTTATTATCTTTGCAGCCCTACGCCAGTCCTCATTGCAAGGCCTTTGTAGGGCTCTGAAAGAGTTCAAGGCTGAAGTTTTGTATGACCCTGGGAAATGGGTTGACGCTAGTAACTCCAATGTTTCTGTTTCACTATTAGTGAACTTACCATCCGGCTTTTTAAGAAGCCCGATCTGATTAGGTTAAGCTTTCGATAGCATCTTGTGTAGTCTTGCACTGCGAGGCAAAGACTCAACTTCCTCGCATAGCTTCCTCCACGATGCTCTCTTGGCTTTCCTAATTTCTTTATTATATTCAGTTAGGGCTGCACTATAAATGTCCCACTCTTTGGTTTTCTTAGCCCTATTAAATAGTTTCCTGGTGTTTTCCCTAAGGTCTTTCAGCTTAGAATTCCACCAAGAAACTTTTCGTGTTGAGGTCTTGATTTTGACAGGACAACTGTCCTCGAAGGCTTCACAGATACCTACGGTTACTGTCTCCGTCGCTAACTCCAGATCTTCAATTGTTTTGATGGTTTTAGGAAACGTTTCCAAATTCCTCCTTAGGCTATCTCTATAGATATCCCAGGAGTTCGCTTTCGGATCCCTAAAAGTAACGGTTTCAAAGGATGGTGATGCTCCAATCACAAACTTAATGTGTTTGTGATCAGACATCGAGTTTTCGCTACTAACATGCCAGTCATTTATCCGCCTGGACATGTTATTGGTAGCAAAGGTTATGTCTAACACTTCTTGCCTAGCACGCGTTACGAAGGTTGGTGTACAACCTAAGTTTAGGCTTACCAGGCGGTTGGACATGAGAAAATCATAAAGTAACTCACCTCTTTCATTGATGTTGGTGCTTCCCTAGGCTGTGTGGTGAGCATTAGCATCACAACCCACCACAAGTTCGGCGTTGTGTTTTCGGGCGAACTCCGCCACTCGCTCTAACTCGATGGTAGGATCTGCGTTCTCGCCGGGAAGATAGGCTGAGCAAATGATTACTCTGGCCCCTGTGCATCCCTTGAGATTTATGAAGGCTGTAACCAGGTCATCATTGCAGTACTCTGGAACAGCTAAAAGTTCAATATTTTTATTATAAATTATACAAGCTCTGGGTCTACTGCCTTTGGTATTGACAAGAATCTTACCGGCAGCCGCCAATCCCAGAACTCGACCGTTGGCTACCCAAGGCTCTTGTATAAGGGCGAGGTCAATGTTATCCTCTGCAAAGCAAACATCCAACACGGCAGAAGCAGCTGCTGCATGGTAAAGATTTGCTTGGAGGACCCTCGTCTTACCCTAGGGTTTTGCCATTTATGGGCGTGGAGGGGCAGGAGTCTTTTCCGCCTGTTGAGGACGAGGACGTCCTTTTCCTGCGAACTTGAATCCCGCCTTACCTTTCTTCGAACCGCTCCCACCTCCCCTCCCCCCAGGCCTGGACGACACCAGCGGAGGCCATCGGACCGAGGTGAAATCTGTGCCTTTGGTCTTCGTCACTCTCACCGGTGGCGTTCCAGCCTCACCCCGAGAGGTGGAGATTCGGGCTCCATTGCCGCGTCAGAGCCTCCCCTGACTTTAAAAGTTATCATCTTAAAGCCAAGGATGACTCTGCCGCCTGCCTTCCTAAGAGCCCCCGCCGATGGGTCATCCAGAGAAAAGGTTACTAGGAACCCATTCTCCTCGTCCCTACGGTGGAGGATTCTCCAGAGCTCAGTATGGAGCCCCTCATTCTGTGCCCTCAACAGCACAGCCGCCTCCTCTGGAGAGTCGGCTTCGCTGCGGGGCAAGTAGGTAATGCCCAGCGTAGGCTTAGGCAGTTCGCCCTCGGGTATTACCGAGAGCTCTGCCTCCGGTCAGGGCTTTAGTTTTCCGATTTCACCCACAATCCGGTCCTGGCTTGCCTTATTCAGGCACGTTACCAGAATCCAACCTGGCTTGTGTGTGAAACCGGAAAATTTTGGGCCCATTGCCGGTTGCGACCCACAGGTCGTCTTAGCGATGGCCTGTGTTAGTGCCCGGTGGACCAACCGCATCTGCTTCACACTCATAGGATTCGAATTGCGAATTCCTCTACGAGTGGAGCCAGCTACGGCACTGAAGCTGAGCTTCTTCTCCTCCGTTGCCAGCTTCACAGTCTTCCTGGGCTGGTCTTTGGGGGACTCTTCCTCAGATCGACTGCGTTTTTTCGCCTTTGGAACTGGGGGATGCTTGGGCAGAGGAATTTCGTCCTAAGGCTTCTGGCAGAGAGAGAGGGCCTCTTCCGCTCCAATCTCAGCTGCTATCAGCCTTCGGTACCTTTTCCTCGCAGCCCCACTAAGCTTATAAGGCCTAGCGAACTTTTTCTTTTCCCCTCCCTGGTTCGTTTCCGATTGTGGTTCGGCTGCAAACGTGCTCTCCACTTCACGGCTCGTCCCAGATTAGGGCGCACTGTTGCAGGGTGTTGGTGAGGCTAAAAGAGCCTCTTCCAAACCTGCAGATAGTTCCATTAAAGGAGATTTAATATCTTTTTCAAAATGTCGGTTTTCGTCCATTCTGTTCCCACGAGTAGCTAGGGAAATACTTGGTCACCCCCGGCAGAACCCCGCATGCCGAGGGTAGGGCTAAAATACTACCCGAATCGCCCTGGTCTCGGGTAGGTACCGTTTGCGACTGGACTCCCTCCAGACACGCATCCATCGGCACGGTACGCTTGACACCTTGGATTGGGTTGGGATGGGAAAAGGGGGAGGGATAAAAGAAAAGAAAAAGAGGATCGTCCGAGTGTTTCTGTTCTGTCTGTTTCCTATTGAACCAGACCAAATAACAGGCGGCAACCACGTGAAGGAGTACTCCTCAGACTTGCCCTGGGGATCAACACGACCTGCGCTCACCCCCAGAGCCATACGCCAAACTGCTCGCCGGACAGGAGAGCAGAATAGGTGTTAATCTAGCCCTATTTATAAAATCAAAAAGTTAGGAGTAGACTAACCCCCGCCCTAAAATGTAGTAAGTACCTAAAGTTTCAACCAAATGTTACGTTACTTATAGTGCACCTATTACATTATCTCACTCTTCAGGGTTGTGTGGCAGAGAATGCCTAAAGGCCTTAAGTTCACCCTTTTTAACCTTTCTATGTAGGTGATTTAAATAAAGTTTATTTAAAATTTAAAACTCTAAAGTATTTGTTATTGACGAAAATACTTAAAGTATTTTTGACTTTATATCATTGTCTCACACTAAACTTTAATTTAATAATAAAATGTGAAATTTAGGATGAAACCTACGGAATGCTGCCATTCTCCCTCAAGATGGCGCTGAAGTCAACATTTTTAGTTTATTTGGGTTTTTGTGTAATTGGAAAATTATTACGTTGTAGGAGTAGACTTTTCGGTTATCGGATATTACATTTTATTGGAATGGGTCATATCATTGCCTCAAAATCCACCCAATTCGACACAAAGTTTGATTATAACATCTGTTATTGAATATAGTGTCGTTTACACACCCAGACGTATCCCTACGTTTACGAAGCTTGAATACTAGATGGAGTGTATGTAATAAAGCAAGTTTTTAATTTTTCTGTATGTGTAGATTGGATAGGCAGAACTACAAAACGCTATGTACGATTGTCATAAAAATTAAAGTTATATTTGTTGGCATCAACATTTATTACAATATAACGCAGTTTTATTTTATTAAATTACACTATTGAATTTTTTATCAAAACAGAAGTACCTATTTGAAGCAACATAATTATTCTGATACATGCCTATTCACTCAAAACTAATAACACTGATGATTAGTAAAAGTATCAATTACTAGGCTGCATTAAAGTATCGGGAATGGAATATTTGCACTGTTCCTGTCATATTAAAATCTTTTTAATTGAAAACTCCTTGGTTTTAAAAACCGAATACCATTTATTTATTTAAAAAAAAAGATTCTCGGTCTTGTCACAATGTTTTATCAAACTTGCTTAGTCATTGAGAAAATGGAATTGACTCGAGAAAATTCAAAAGCGATGATTTATTGTGACTTTCGAAGTGGTTTAACACAAGAACAGTGTGTTGACCGGATGATTTCTGCATTTGGTGATGCAGCCCCATCCAAAACCACAATTTATCGCTGGTTTGCTGAATGTCAACGTAGACGTGTCAAGCTCAGTGATGGTCCCGTCAAGGTCGTCCAAAAACTGAAGTCTTCCAAGAAAACGTTGATACTGTGCGTAAGCTGATTAAGGAAGATCGATATGTGACATATCGCGAAATTCAGGCAACTTTAGACATTGGCATGAGTCAAATACAAATAATCTTGCATGAACAATTAGGTGTAAAAAGTTGTTTTCCCGATGGATACCGCATTCGCTCTGTGAAGAGCAAAAAGCGGCTCGCGTTACTTGGTGCATCAGAACTCTCGAAAGATTCCACGCAGGATCTTCAAATGCTGTACACAACATTGTTTCAGGTGACGAATCCTGGACAATATACGTACGAACCCGAAACAAAAAACCAGTCACGAGTTTGGGTGTTCGAAAATGAGTTAAAGCTAACAAAAATTGTTCGTTCACGGAGTGTTGCAAAAAAAAAATGGCGGCTACGTTTGTCTCCAAAACCGGCCATGTTACAACTATTCCTCTTGAAGGACAAATAACGGTTAATGCCGAATGGTATGCTAACATTTGTTTGCCACAGGTCGTTATTGAACTCCGTAAAGAGAACTACAACCGCCGCATCATCCTCCATCACGACAGTGCGAGTTCTCACACCGCACCCAGAACAAAAGAGTTTTTAAAGCAAGAAAACATAGAATTATTAGATCAACTGCCGTATAGTCCCGACCTAAGCTCTAATGATTTCTATACTTTCCCTTAAATAAGGAATAAATTGCGTGGACAGAGATTTTCATCACTTGAAGAAGCTGTGAACGCCTACAAAACGGCCATTTTGGAGACCCCAATTTCCTAATGGAATGGTTGCTTCCATGATTGGTTCCATCGTATGGAAAAAATGTGTCAAATTTCGCGGAGAATAAGCAATAAATACATTTTTAAATGGTAATGTTGTGTCACTTCCTTGATTCCCGAAATTTTCAGTGCCGCCCTCGTATTACAATAATTACACATTTCATAACCAACACGTAAGCAACTGTAATTCGTAAACAAGAGATAACAACAAATCTATAACACGATTTATTTTGTGATAATATAACCAGGAAGCTGAAAATAAAATTTCCTAATTTCGAAGCACTCAACAAAAGCTTTTAGTAAAACAAAAATACAGTTATACAAAATATATATATATATATATATATACATATATATATATACAAATCTTCCTTCAATTCTATATGAATTGGGTTGCGTTCGCAACACAACATATATAACACTAAAATGTACAAAAATTTACTTTTCTTTTTATTTCAATTTTATCTTTATATTCCTGGTGGAATTGGCCGACGAATAAGAAAAATGTAAATGTAAAAGGTGTTTAATGTAACCCGGCAAACCCATATTTAGAAAATGTTTGCAAGTTTAATTTTGTGACTACTTTGGTAGTTTACCGATTTATAATAATTGTATTTACCTTTGACCAAATACTTATTCAAACACATTCATATATGAAACACTGACACTTATGACGTAGGTAATCAATATTGTGACGAAATTTGAGAAAAATCACGGGCCATCCTGCTGTCTCTAACATCACCAAAAACATAATTACGTTTTTAGAATAATTACTTACTATACCTATGATAAATTACGATATAGTCTCAAATACTAGAAAAATATTGCAATTCGAATCAATGAAAATATGTATACAAAATATGTACAAGAAATTCCGCGCGCAAATGTTCGTTTTAAACTCACCTTCTTAGAGCAATAATGACCTTCACAGAAACCACAAATTAAACTTTTTAATAGATATTGTAAAGGAATTAATTGATCAAAAATTATTGAAAATAGCGCATCTCCGTTAAAACCACTGTGACCGTACTTCTTAATAAAAGATGATATCACATATTTTTTATTATTATGACAGATTTAAATACCCGGACTGGTGATGAGGAGCATCGTAGATTTTATGAAACACGGATAATTTATTCTTAATAGAGCAATATAGTCACGCCTGTATTTACCGAGGCGTAGACAGAGTCTAAAAATCTGCTAAATACTCGGACTACGTTAAGCCAATAAAAATGTGTATTGATGTCAAAATCACAATGCCAATACCTATTATTTACCTTTTTGCTAGGCCTGCTAGGCAAGTAAAAAAATAAATAAAAAGTAGGGTTCCCGCCTGGTTGTGTCGGGGGGGGGGGGGGGCTTAGTAGCAGTGGCTTGGTCACCCTCGGTGAACAAAGAGGAACCCACATGGCTGGCCAGAGGTGAAGGGCCGGCCCGAGGTGGCCACTCTGAGTGGGCTCGGCGAGCCCACTTCGGATGGGTGCTGGTGGGCTGCGGCGAGAGGGGTGTCCTCTCCCCCTACCACTGCAGCCGAGGTGGAGTCGCAGAGGAAGAGAAGTGTTGGTATGGCGATGCGCTACTAGCCCTTTCCTCCACGATTCATTAAACTTGTTTTTGTGGTTAAATAAGCGCGTGCACGCGAATTAAGTTGACGACAACGACTTTATTTAAAAAATAACTTATTTATATAAAGTAACAGTGTTACAGCTTATAATTACTCCCAAAACTAATTCGCCTTACATTTAACTTAGCCTAGTATTTATATTAAAATATATCTTACTAAGCAACCCGTGTTATGACGCACGGCCTAATTCTTATGAGTGCTTGTGAAGCAGATATTAGAGGGGTCATCACACTTCACAACCTCTCCCTCCCCAAGAGAAAAATTATCCGAAGGAGATGAAGTTGACTTCAAAGAATTTCGTCTCTGACTTGTGCCATGAAATATCCATTTAATTACAATAACAATTATAATTAACAGTGCCACAACATAAAGACTTAAAGTCCATTTACTTATTTTATTCACCAGTAGGGTTTCCACCACCATTTCACTATTACTATTTCTAGCGCTATTCATAATTTCTTTTACGTCATTGAAATCCACGTTTGTTAAGTCCAACTTCTTTTCTTATTTCGTCACGTCGTACTGCATCTCCGTAATCTTCGCAAGTGGTATTCCGTAGACTGGCTTCCGACATATTGCTCAATAGGCCAATGGTTATTTTTCCCATTTGTATGCTGCAACCTATGCTCGGTGTCAAAATGTATGTTCTCTGTGTGTTGTTGTGTTTTCGAAATAGATATAATATTTATATTTAAAATCGACATATTCTTTAAAAAAACTTTGACAAGTTTCTCATTACTTAGATGCATGTGAACTTCTAGTATACGTTGTCTTTTATTGGAAATATCTTTAACAGCTATTTTATCGGTAAACCATGTAGAAACCAAAATTTGACGTGGTTTAGTATCTTTAACTCAGTTCAGGTTAGGAACCCTTTCGTGTTCCCTGTTTGATACTGAGTTAGATGTGACACCATCGTCTGATAATTGCATCAGTTCCATCGGTGGCTCGACTTCGGTATCAGAAACAACTATAGATTTCTCGCTTTCCGTGTCGGAAATTGACATAAATGACGGTGTTTTAGGTTTCTTTTCTCTTATTGTTGAGGCTGTTATAAAAAAAATCCTATTTGTTCATATTCTCTTTTGACCGAATGAGAATTAAAACCACCTTGGTTTTGCGAGTTATTAGGTTGAATGTTACTTTCGGTATCTGTATAATTTTCGCGTCTTGAACTAGCTTCCCTCATTGTAACGTCAGTGTTAGAGTTCGACGGTAGTTGTGACGCTCGGTATTGCATATTGTTCGGTGCGTTACGCGAAAAATGCTGACGGTGTTGCGCCAATGACGGTCGCACTTGTGACCCAGTTTCAAAGTTCACCTTAAAGTTATTTCTATTGTTCATTGTATGATTATTTCCGAAGTGACGAGAAATATTATTTGATTTAAGTGAATTATTTTGGTTATTCGATGAATGGCCGTTCGTTTGAGATTGAAAACTTGGGACTTTATATTTATTATTATAATTAAAATTTGGATGATTTTGGAAATGGCTTTGTCTAAAATTCTGATTAGATCTTGGGTTCCTATTTTCGTAAACTGTTTGGAAGTTCTGTTCCTCTAAGACAGTTTTAATGCATCTTCTAAGGCAGTAACATTACGTAGTCGTACTAATCTCACTAAGTAAGCAGGTAAATTGTATATGTCGTGTTGTCATATACGAGTACAGTTTGTTTAGCTTGCCGTAAGTCTCGATTATTAATAGTTTCGTTAATTTTTGAAAACAAAATGCTTTTTAAATGTTGTACCCGGTGAAAAAATTATTGATAACTTTCGTTACTGTGTTTTCTTAGACTCTCTTACTCCATCGCTAAGCCTTTTTCAGACCTTGGGTCACCAAATTGTTGGTTTAACAGTGACTTTAGGTCTGCCCAAGAGTCTATCTGTTCCCTTTCTCCCACTAAACTAGCAGCTTTCACTGACAAACGACTCGTAATGACGTGAAATAAATATTCATTTTGTAAGTTAATCCCTTGGAATGTTTGTAAAATATATTCGCATTTTTTATGACTAAAGGTAATAATCTAGCATCTCCATCAAAAATTGGGATAATTTTCGTCATTTCCACGGGAATTCTTTCAATGTTTTCCATTTTAAAATAAAATAAATATCAAAGTTTACCAAGAATAAAATTGATTTAACTAAGATCTACTAACAAAATTTGGATTGTTTAGAAGAAGAATATTGTTATGGCGTTTCCTAATCCAAGACAATACCTACGTATAACTAGTACAAAAGGAAACAAAAGGAAGATTACGGGAAGTGAAAAGTTTTACTCACAATCTCGCAGATCTGCCCTTTGGGATATTGCTAGTTCTAGAGTCTCGGCTGCTTCTGCCAAAGTCGCGAAGTCCTTAATTTATTTGTTTGTTCGGTGATATTCATCCAAGCGTTGAAACTCACGTTATCAGGATACTAGTACTGGATCGCAATGATAACCGACGACAGAGACTCTTCCTTGACAACTACGAATATCCTACCGGCTGCCCCAATTAAGTTGACGACAACAACTTTATTTAAAAAATTATTTATTTATACAAAGTATCGGCGTTACAGCTTATACTCGTAACGAACTTCCAAAACGAACCCGTCTTACAGTTAATTTAGCCAAGTATTTATATTAAAATATATCTTACTAAGCAACCCGTGCTATGACGCACGGCCTAATTCTTATGAGTGCTTGTGAAGCAGATATTTTAAGGGGTCATCACACTTAACCCGCACATGCGTGCGTGTGCGTATGCGTGTTTGCGTGTACGTGTGCGTATGCGTGTGTGCATGTGTGCATGTGCGTATGCGTGTGTACTTGCGTGCGTGCGTGTGTGCTACCCTAAATAATATGGCTAAGCATTTTAAAATTTTCTGTAAGTACACCAATCATTTAAATTTAAAAACAAGCCTTACTCTAAGTGTCTACGATGTTCATGATCTTAATGATGGTTGCTAATTTATTCAGGGAGCATTTTAGTGTACAATTGTCCTCGAATTCACTGTCGTATAATGTAAATGATGATGAAACCATTGAAACAAATGTAAGGCACCTTTTAAGTAAAGCAATTTTCGAAGAAGAGAAGTTATCTCTCAGCATTAAGCATTTAAGTTTTGCTGGGGTGCACTTAACGCGCATACTTGCGACGTTATTGAATTTCTGTCTATGTCACTCAACTAACTTGTGAATTTAATGCATATTAATATGGTACTATATAAATATAATTGAACTGTCATTCCGTAATATCGAAATAGCATATATTGAGCTGGGGGGTTTATTTTGTATAATTATGCCATAAAATCCTGAATAACATTTTTTTTAAATTATTAAACGGGGCCGCACCGTTGATGTGGTGGTGGTCGGGTTGCGGGGGAGAGGAGTTTTGGTATCGCAAAGCGCCGTTCTCCCTACCCTCTGCAGCCGAATTTTGGTTGGCGGCGGTGCCATAGACTAGATCTGCCGCTGGGGTCAGGAAGGCTAGTGCTTCTGTGTGCTCGTTTTACCTGGCCCCATAGCCTTCGCCTATCGGACACGGGGCGTCCGTTACGCATGTGTGGTTGGAGGCCGTGAAGGAAGGCGCGCGATATGTTCTGGTGTGCCTTACTTGAGAAGGAGAAAGGGGAGAGTAGTCCTCTTCCGAGGAGGCGCCGCCGTAGGGCGAATGGCGCAGGTGAGGCTGCGGATGTGTGCGAAAGCATTCTCGTGGCCCTGCCAATATGCACCTACGGTGGAACACCATGGGGTTTTAGTCGGTGTGAGTCCGACATAACCCGTCCTTGCCCCCGCGAGGCGGGTATGCGTCGACATTTCCCCATGTAAAAAAAGGCAAGTAAGGCAGTTGGCACATTGTTATTTGTTATAAGTTTCACATAAACATGGGACCCAGTCCCAAATGGGACTCAACCAATATTTAAGCATCACTTTAACATATTTCTTACATCAAGTAGAAGCTGTGACAAATTTAAAACGTCAAATTGCAATCTTCGAACAAATTGCAACCATTTAACGTTGGGTTGAACGCGCAATTCTGATGAACCATCTTGATTGCTGTGTATAATAGAGACAATGCTAAACATTTATTTCTGCGCTACGTTCTCTGTATTAAGGCGTGGTTTTCATAATAATTCTAACCATAAGTAATAATTTAATAAAACTTACTTTTACGGATATTGGCGATTTTATTGCATTTATAAACTTCGATACGAGAAATGTTTAATAGCAAAATTAGACTGAGAAGTTTAAATACTTGTAAGTGAAAGCAATTGCAATAAAAAACGAAAGAAACATTCTCTTCATTCATCATCTCAATCATCTTCTTTCAATCAATCATCTGTTCACCATATGTCCAAATTATGTAAAGGCAAAATGTTATTAATTATATACTGATGTTATACTTAATACATAACTGTTACCGTTACCGTTACAGCCTAATAGAGTCCACTGCTGAATATAGCCTTCCCCACAGCTTGCCTCATAGGGAGAATTTTAGCCATGGTCGCCATGCTTGAAAAATGCAATCGCACAATTTTCTTTTTAGTATTAAGACGACGCAGCTTCATATCTCCTAATTTGTTTTCCCTCTGTCACCTCTTACGAAACCCATGGAATAATATGGCGTAGTAGATATCTTTACACCGCCGCTAATAATATTTTAGTAAGTAAATTGTACACCGAAATAATTAAAGAACCGTGAACGTGAATTTCACAATAAACTACAAATCCGGGTTCTGTCGTTGCCTACAGCAATGAATTTGTTGGTTAAATACTGATTTACCACAGGCTCGATGGTTAAGGAAAGCATCGGGTTCGATGTGAAATAGGAGGCGTTAGAAAATCTACTGCCCTATATTTAGTTTCTAGCTTAAGACCCAGCTGAGGCTTATGTTCAGTCGTGGAATTTTGTGTTGGACTGCGATAAGGATATTGGCTATTTGTACTCATTCATCAAATTCTTTGCAGCCAGTAAAATTTCGCTAATGAACAAGGCATCTACCATTGATTGCTTCATTCGTTTCGCAGGCGGGTAGTCACCAATCACCGTAGCTTTGCAGTCACAAAAACAGTCGGATGGATTATAATATCCAAATGCACACAAAATTAATACAGTTGAAGGATGTAGATATGTACAGTTTTATTTATATTTTATCAATTATATTTTTTTAAAACGTTCTCCCGTACATCGGTCTACATCAAGGTCTACGCTCCAACTGCGAAAATAAATTTGTAGTCGCAAAATATGTTTCATGTGGTATAATTAAAAATTAACTTTTTTCTGTTTACTACTTACAGATGGAAGGATGAACAGGTGGATAGGTGGACACATGAAAAGATGAACAGGTGGATAGATGGACAGATGGAAAGATGAACAGTGGGAAGGATGGACAGATGGAATGATGAACAAGTGGATAGATGGACAGATGGAAGGATGAACAGATGGATAGATGGACAGATTGAAAGATGAACAAGTGGATAGGGGGACACATGAAAAGAAGAACAGGTGGATAGATGGACAAATGGAAAGATGAATAGTGGGAAGGATGGACAGATGGAAAGATGAACAAGTGGATAGATGGACAGATGGAAGGATGAACAGATGGATAGATGGACAGAGGGAAAGATGAACAGGTGGATAGATGGACAGGTGGAAAGATGAACAGGTGGATATATGGACAGATGGAAGGATGAACAGATGGATAGATGGACAGATTGAAAGATGAACAAGTGGATAGATGGACAGATGGAAGGATGAACAAGTGGATAGATGGACAGATGGAAGGATAAACAGATGGATAGATAGACAGATTGAAAGATGAACAGGTGGATAGATGGACAGATGGAAAGATGAACAGGTGGATAGATGGACAGGTGGAAAGATGAACCGGTGAATAGATGGACAGATAGTCAGACAGACATACGAACAAAAAATGTTAATATATGTTTTCGAGTTCTAGTTTTGTCTCAATTGGGGATGTTTAAATGTATGTATTAATCCGAACAAATTACTCTCAGCACTCATTTAATAGCAAACTTTCATCTGAACATTGAAAATTCGGGACTAGAAAAGAATTTTTATTTCTACGATAAACTTAATATTCGTCCTACCAAGGATGAGACGTAAGGCTACTGAAAGTAAAAAACATCCTAATTTCAATATAGGTAGAGACTGGGTACTACCACCATAGTTAATAAAATTAAAACTAAACCCAAGCATACCACTGCAAGACATTAAGATCCAGTTCATTCTGCGTAGATCAGATCATAAATAATAATTAAAAACCCGAAGGTACTCCGGGTTAACACTGACATCGGGACTTCAGCCACCTCCGTCCGCCGTGAACATGGGTGCTGGAAAGCACCCAAAACGTAGGGTATTAAAAATAAAATAAATTAAACGCGATAAAATCCATAAAAGTAGTTTTAATCGTGTATTGTTCGCGTAAACATAAGACATTATTAAAATTTTCAGACTTGAAAGCAGATCAATATCGGCGATTTGTGGTGTGAGAATGTAATCGTATGTCTGTCCATCCAAGTGCAGCAATTATGGTTAGTTATCTTAACTTGACAAAGGTGGACAATACCTTTAGAACTACTAATAATATGAGCATTGAAATATTACAAAGATCGATAAAGAATACAAAAAAAAAAATAGAACGGTAAGCTAAAAGAACCGTTATTTTCATGGTGTACAAATCCCTTAAACCGAAAAAACAACTTGACGGACTTGACCACACGTACCAACGCCAAGTCAATTACGTTATTTGACTTTTTTATTTGCGGTCATGAAACATAATAAATTCTGAATTTCATTTCATATTTATTTTCAGTAATATTTGATTTGTTCAACAGAACAAATTTAATCACTCGCAGACATGAACTATGAGGGGTTACAAAAAATAAGATAATTGTGTGGCGGGTAACCCAGTTGAGAACGAAGTTCGTTACGTTATTAATTCAACTATACACCCGATTTAATACGTAGATTTCTATTGATTAAAAATAATATTTTTTTAATTACATTTAATAATAAATAAAATAAATTGAATGAAATTGTTATACTAATGTCGTTACTCCAGACAAAAAGATAGAGATGGAAATGTCGCCTGAAGGAGCCATAACGATTTTTCTTTACGTGAATATTTCTGTCCTTTCACTTTAGTGTAAGCCGTGTAAAAGAAATTTGTTCCAAAAAGTTTAGTTTGTTGATATATCTGCAATGTACTTAATTTTATTTGAGATTATTTATTTATGACTTCTTATTTAATAATATTTTACTCAATCGAATATTTATCAATAAAAAATACTTAGTAATAAATCATACAAAAATATAATAGAAATAAATTTAAGTAAAAAGTAAAAATTGTATGTGTTATACTCTCAAAGCACAATAGCCAGTCAGTCGTTATATTAAAGTCAGTCACTGCCTTTATAAAACGAAAAATGCTTAAATGGACTATAGATTTTACTGAATGCTATTTCCGTCCGTAAATTATCTTGGTTACCCTTGAGTCGTGCCTAAAGAAACTATACTTTAATTACGAGAAATACTTTTCATTTTTTGAATAAAGTTCATTATAGAAGCCATTTTACAATAGAATTCGCTTTCAATAGAATTCCCTTATAATAGAATTCATTATAAAAATAACTGCGTAGTTGCCAGCGCAGCTTATGAATATTCAATAAACCATAATATGTCCTGTGGGTGTCGCAAGAGGCGAGAGAGTGGGAAAAGAACTTGGAGATTGATAGCAGCGTTCACATAATAACAACCGGGAAATTAAAAAAAAACTTCAGTTGTCAACTTGCCTGCCAAGCTGACGTTATAATTTCTTCTTAGAATTTATCGATGTCAGACTGCAAGGTTTTCGAAAGTTTAATAATAAACTGATTGTTTTATTTCTTAAGTTGTTGTATTGTTATATGCTTTCTCTTTCATCCTGCTGGTGGTTGTAATCGTGTAGGTAATATTCGATCTTGCATTTATATTTATATTTTATTTTTAAGTGTATATAAGAATTTATTTGTATATTTGAATATAGAATTTATGTTATCCTCAAACATTTGTATCGATAGTGATTTGTTTCTGTGGTTGTCTTCGGATGATGAGACACTTAGTGTTGTTAGTTATCACAGTACAACTGCTTCTCCTTCACTCAACTTCACCTTAAATTCTTGTTTCTCAGACTGTGTCAATAACTTCAATGCCATTCATGTTAACGCCCAAAGCATTTTGGTTTATTATCCTGACATGTTTGCGTCATTTGAATCACAAAATATTCACGTCATTTTAGTTTCAGAATCTTGGCTAAAACCCTTTCTGCCTTCTATTTTATTACTTTTTGCCCGAGTTTCATCTAATTAGAAACGATAGCACTAATAGGGGTGGGTCATGTGAACCACCTCCTGTTGATTCAGCTGAGCATTTGCTGGGTCTCCCTGTCTCAAAATAAAATCCTTCTTGGAGTATTCTACAGTCCCTCTCTTTTTGTAAGTTATTTTACTTCTTTGGAATCTGTTTTGGAATCACTAGTTCCTACGTATAGTCCTACTATTTTGATGGTAGACTTTAACACCTGTTTGCTTAAAGGCGACAATCGGGCTATAAAATTTAAGTCTATAATTGAAGCGTTTGATATGTAATTCTTACTCCTTTCTGCCACTCATAACTTTCCTAACTGTACTCCTTCCCTTCTTGACTTAATAATAGTGTCATCTTCAACCCTAGTTTCAAAGCAATGACAGTGTACTGCAGATCCATTCTCTTTTCACGATATTCCTTTCGTATAAACAACACCCTCCTAAACTCAAACATAAATTAGTTCTGACACGTAATTTGAAGGAATGGATATTGACTAACTTTGTGAAGATGCCCATAATATTGACTGGCCAGTGATTGAGAGAGCACCATGCATTGACGATAAAGTTGAACTTTTCTATTCCCTACTTACTCAGCTTTATGACATTTGGCGTGAAGTGGAAGTTCTGCTTCCGCGTTTCGTCTGGTGAGTTCTGGTGACCAAAGGCCCAAATCCCACCCCCCTCAACATGTTAGCGGAATTAAATGTCCAATTACCCCAGGAGGGTACCAGCATCCCTGGAGAATCCCTCACTTAGCATCCACGAACAAGTGACTCCACTCCTGAGCGTGGGTGCTCACGCTGCCCTGCGTATGCCCTGCGTTTGGGAGGGGGGGTGGTCAAAATTCCGCTCAAGACCACAACTGTTCAGTGCAAACGGAGCAACAAGACCAAGGCGACCCCTGCCACGCTATCCGTGAATTTCTGAAATATCAGGGGACTTCACTCTAACCTAAACGCCGTCCACTACCATCTGGAGACGACGAGGCCGGCTCTGCTATTTCTGACCGAGACGCAGGTGTCCTCCCCGGCTGATATCTTGGCGGGGGCTGATGAATGGGCGGAGGTATTAGAGTCCAAGGGGGAGGCATTGGCCGTTATTTTGGACATTGCGAAGGACTTCGATCGGGTTTGGCACAAAGCGCTTCTTTCGAAGCTACCTTTCTATGCGCTTCCCGAGAAATTGTGCGATTAGATCACCAGCTTTCTTGCAGATTGGAGCATCAAGGTCGTTGTAGACGGTGCAAGTTCCGATTACAAGCCTACTAATGCTGGTGTTCCACAAGGCTGCGTGCTATCGACAACGCTGTTTCTTCTGCATATCGTGATATGTTGCTGTTTTTAAAAGTAAATTATTACTTTTAATTGAAATTTTCATTTTTGGACAAGGCTAACTAAGCCCCCCCCACCTAGTAGTGTTGGGGGGGATTAGTTAGCCGTGGCTTGATCACCCTCGGTGAACAAACATGTGGGTTATGGCTGGCCAGAGGTGAAGGGCCAGCCTGAGGTGTCCACTCTGAGTGGGCTTGGCGAGCCCACTTCCTCTCCCCCTACCACTGCAGCTGAGGTGGATTCGCAGAGGATGAGAAGTGTTGGTATGGCGATGCGCTACTAGCCCTTCTCTCCACGACACATTAAACGTGTTTTTGTGTTTGAGTAAGCGCGCGCGCACGAGTGCGTGTGCGTATGCGTGCGTGCTTTCGTGCGTGCGTGTATGCTACCCTGATTAATATGGCTATGCATTTTAAAATTTTCGTGAAGTACACCAATCATTTAAATTTAAAAACAAGCCTTACTCTAAGTGCCTACGATGTTCATGATCTTAATGATGATCGCTAATTTATTTAGGGAGCATTTTAGTGTACAATCGTCCTCGAATTCATTGTCGTATAATGTAAATGATGACGGAACCATTGAAACAAATGTAAGGCACGGTAAAGCAATTTTCGAAGTAAAGAAGTTATTAAAAACATGCAGAGGAGCAAATTGCCCGGTCACGATTGTCTCAGCATTAAGACTTTTAAGTATGCTGGGGTGCACTTACCGCTCATACTTGCGAAGTTATTGAATTTATGTCTATGTCACTCAACTAACTTGAGATTTTAATGCATATTAATATGGTACCATATGAGTAAATATAAAATTGAACTGTCAGTTTGTAATATCGAAACAGCCTATATTGAACTGAGGGAGGTTATTTGTATAAGTGTGCCATTAAGTCATAATTAATTATTTTTAAATTATTAAATGGGACTGCACCGTTGATGTGGTGGTGGTGGGGCTGCGGTGGGAGAGGAGTTTTGGTATTGCAAAACGCCGCTCTCCCTACCCTCCGCAGCCGAATCTTGGCTGGCGGCGGAGCCATAGACTAGATCCACCGCTGGGGTCAGGAAGGCCAGTTTTTCTGAGTGCTCGTTTTATCTGTCCCTATAGCCTTCGCGTATAGAACATGGGGGCATCCGTTACACACGTGTAATTGAAGGCCGTGGAGGAAGGCACGCGATGTATTCTGGTGTTCATTACTTGAGAAGGAGAAAGGGGAGAGTAGTCCTCTTCCGAGGAGGCACACCATAGTGCGAACGGAACTTTGAGGCTTCGGATGTGTGCGAAAGCGTTCTCGTGGCCCTGCCAATATGCACCTACGGTGGAACACCATGGGGTTATAGTCGGTGTGAGTCCGACATAACCCATCCTTGCCCCCGCGAGGGGGTATGCTTAGGCATTTCCCCATGTAAAAAAAGGCAAGTAAGCCAGTTGGCACATTGTTATTTGTTATAAGTTTCACATAAAAATGGAACCTAGTCCCAAATGGGACTCAACTAATATTTAAGCATCACTTTAACATATTTCTTACATCAAGTAGAAGCTGTGACAAATTTTAAACATAAAATTGCAATCTTCGAACAAATTGCAACCATTTAGCGTTGGGTTGGACGCGCATTTCTGCTGAACTATCTTGATTGCTGTGTAGAATAGAGAGAATGTTAAACATTTATTTCTGCGCTACGTTCTCTGTATTAAAGCATGGTTTTTAGTAATAATTTAATAAATCTTACTTTTACGGTTATTGTTGGTTTTATTGTATTTATAAACTTCGACACGAGAAGTGTTTTATAGCAAAATTAGACTGAGAAGTCTAAATACTTGTAAGTGAAAGCAATCGTAATAAAAAAAAAACGAAAGAAATATTTGTAATAATAACAACGTAAACTTTGCAATTCTTTTCACCATAATATGTCCCAATTATATAAAAGAAAAATGTAATAAATTATAGACTAATGGTATACTTAATACATAACCGTTATCGTTACCGTTACAGCCTATTAGAGTTCACTGCTGAACATAGCCTTCCCCATAGCTTGTCTCATAGGGGATTTTAGCCATAGTTGCCACGCTTGGAAAGTGCAATCGCACTATTTGCTGTTTAGTAGTAGGAATACGCTCCTGACTATCTCCTAATTTGTTTCCCTCTGT